>MU224856.1:142569-241897 GCA_018584345.1 Thuja plicata | reverse complement strand
TAAATTTTTTAAATACATCAAAATATAAATAAATATATACCATAGCAATGTGTAATGCTATCCTGATTGCGCTCAAATCTTAATCATGTAAGGACACATCATCGGGATCAATCTGGTCATGTAAAGACACCTCTAAGCAATCAATCTGGTCATCTCTAAGCAAGCTAGTAAAAATTTGATGAGCTAGACATGATGAAGTGGCCTGGGTAGACAGGTGAGGTGCATCCTTGTCAACTGCACTCTGCTAAGGAGCTATAGGTGGTGTAGGCATATCCTCCTATCTCTATGCACCCTGAGAACCTAATCCAGTAGATATGATAAGAATGGTGGGGACAAATGATGGGACCTCCCTAAGAAGAATCCCTTCGATAATCTATAACAGTTGATATGTGCAAAGTAGATCACTAAATAATCATGCGCCCATACGATGCAACTAGTCGAAACCTGATATAGTTGAAACCTCTAAAGGAGATGGTATGTCTACTATATGATATGGATCATCACTAGAGGATGCATCCTATGTAGTTGGAGGAATTCCATAATGGGAATGCAACATGTATCTCCCTAAAAGATCACATTACATCTCTTGAACCTATGTTGCAATTCTCGCGATACTATAAAATACATCTCTCCTTATATTGTCATCAGGTACACACTGTCCTGTAGCTATCATTTCCAAACCTTTTGGTATGACCAAAAGGTTTGGACCCACCTTTGAACACTTATTAGCAAGCACTGGCGCATGAGGCCCTCTAAATCTGTATGACAATATCTCCCTCCCCTGCCCAACATGACCATGAAAACCTATTTAATCAACATCATGATGCAAATAAAATTTTCAAATAATTGTTTGATGAAATATAGTGGAAGTTATCCTTCTGGGGCCACCTATGATGAGCAGCCAATGATTGAGGATATATAAATGGGTCAATAAGGTCATCCTTTCATCGAGTAGTCATGTAACCTGTCACCTGAGCTCTATCCTAGTTATGAGGAAACATGGTCTTCACCATAGCGGTGGAGACCTCTGAGTCAACCTGTCTTTACTTCACAGTGCCAGTAATGTTGCGGTAGAGAGAAGTATAGAATGTATAAATAGATATGCTATCACAAGGGTTGTATGATTGAACTGTGTCAATCATACAAACCAAGTCCTCTCTAATAATCTTCACCCTATCCCTATTAGGAAGGGTGGTGGATGGTTGGATCCTCTGATCAAGAACCTCAACAGCTCATGTTAATCCAGCTATGGTACTAGAAAATATCTCCTCCCCATGCTCTCTAGAGTCAACAAATCTATGAGAAGAGTAGGAGCTACGACCCACTCTACACTAGCATCTCTAGAATCTACAGGTGATGCCCCTCTACCCGATGCCATGTGATAAAAATTAGATCTATATGCTCAAAAGTATATAAAAAAGAATATATGTAGATCTTTGCACATGTACACGGTCCAATTCTAATTTAATTATATATTTTTAAAAACATGTGTTAAAAATATAAATAAACTTGAAAACACTTGAATGCATATACATTTGAAAGAAAAATGATTTAAAATCGTATACATACATGTGTGCACATATTTTTCGTCAAAAACAGGTTTTGAGTTATGGTGAACAATTTTGTCTAGGTTTACAAGTAGCCTAGTTGAATGTAGATTAATGTTGAATGTTTAGGTTTAGGGAAGATCTTGGTTTATTTCTCAATTGGGTTTAGGGTTAATTTGTTCTTGGTTATCCCATTCATGTTGGTTTCTAGTGTTCTAAGGTTTATGTTGGCTCATGTTTTGGTTTCACATGTTGCTTTCATGTTAGGGTTCATGTGTTGGTTGAACATGTTAGGGTTTATGTTGGTTTCTAGTACGTGTTCTAGTTGAAATTTAGGGTTCATGTTGGTCGAACATTTTATGGTTTATTTCTCAATTGGGATTAAGGATAGATACACTTAAATTAGGTTTACATGGTTAGGGTTCATATATATGTTTGTTTAGCATTAGGGTTTATGTTGGTTAATGTTCCAGTTTCATGTTAGTTTCTCTAATTAATGCCATGTCATGATAGATAAAATAGATAAAAGAAAAGACAAATATATGTATGTTTGAAAGAAAAATTCAATTTAGCACATTAAGGTTTATGTTGATTTATGTTTCAGTTTCATGTGTTGGTTTCATGTTAGGGATCAATATGGTCAGGGTTTCATGTTAGGATTCATGTTCAGATTTATGTTGATTTATGTTTCAGTTTATTTGGTTTCATGTTAGGGTTTGATGTTGGTTTTATATTAGGGTTTTTCATGTTAGGGTACAACATTATGTTTAATATGTTTTGTGATACTACTATTTTCTAATGTCTTGTAACATTTTCCTGAGGAATTTTTAGGGTTCATGTTAAGGTTTAATATTGTTAGGGTTCAATATGGTTAAGGTTTCATCTTAGAGTTAATGATAGAGTTTATGTTTCAGTTTCATGTTGGTTTCATGTTTTCTAGCATTTTCCTAATGTTTTGAAACATATATAATAAAACTAAAATAATTAACTAAGTAACATTTTGCTAACGTAACATTTTCCTAAGTAATATTTTCCTATTGTTTTGTAAAAATTTTTCTAATGTTTTGAAACATATGTAATAAAACTAAATTAATTAACTAAGTAACTAATATGTGATCTTAACTGAAAAAAAAAATTCTACATTAAAAAATATTTCATATTTTCTAAAATTAAAAATATTTCATATTTTCTAAATTTAAAAATAACAAAAATTTAAAAAAAAAACATCAAATAATACTACAACTAAATTAATTTAACAAAAGAAACTTAAAAACATTTTAAAAAACAGAAAAATCCTACCCATTTTTGGCTGATGTTCTCCTATTCCGCTCCGTAATTCTGGGAAGGTTCTTAGTAAAAATGAGTCACTCTAACCAAATTTTGGGATATATATATTTTGTAAGGTTTCCAGCCAAAACTATTTTCGCCGAACCTGGTCTGACCAGACCAATTTCAGTCAAAACCTGTCTACCACATTGACGCCACATCTCCTCAGTGCTGAGCACCTAGAAATAGTCGAGTTCTATATTGCAATTGAAAATGAGCCCATATGTAATGACTGCGGCTTGCATGGTGTACACAATCATCAATAAAATAAAATGGATCTACACCCATAATAAAGAAATATTTTCTCAAACTAAAAAAACATGCAAACACCCGACAAAACAGAGTTTGTTTTAAGCACTCGAGACACACTGGAATCTCCAAGGTCACCGTAACTGGAGAAAACATTTGGAGATTGAATTTAGATGCCAAATTCCCATGCATGAATCTGTTGTGACTCCCATGGTAGTAATAATCCCAACAAAAATTAAAAGCAAAGACAGTTAGAACAAAGATATTTGGTCATGGTTGAACAAGTGCAGCCACGACAAGGTGTAGAAAAAGACTCCACCAACTCAGATGAGAAATAGATGTTGAATAAGGAAATGACACTAGAGGAGGAACTACAACACCAATGTATTAGCATTTGTTAAAGCCCATACTCAGCATGATTTACTACTTTGCATGCCGAAAGTTTTGAGTAGGAATGTAAATATATTCCAACATCAATAAGCTACCAAGGACTAAAACCGCGATGACAACTTAGGAAAAATCCTAACTGTAGTTTCCGAAGCCTACAACCAATCAACACTAACCTCTCCTATCATTAGATAATAGCACATCTATGCCATTCTATTTAAAACTCAAATAGAGAACATTTACTCTTTCAAGTTTGTTGTCTACAATAGTTGGTTTTAAATCAGAAGGAAAGAACCTGGAGATTTGTGTGCTAGAGGATATTGAAGTCTTTGTTTTCCCAAACTCGTGCTTCTCCCAATTACTTTTGTAACCCGCATACAAAATTAGAATCCTCTTCTCCTCTTCTAATTTCCCACCCCAAACAAGAACAAAATAACTGTGAACCCAGAGAGAGAGTGCATGCCACAGAATGAGGAATATAGCCCTTTATTCACCACCCTGATCCCCTTCCTCTGCTCCCTTAATCCAACGGTTTGAGAAAATCATTAAAAAAAAATTAATCATTTAAGATAGTAACTCCCACATCACTCATAATAAAATTTGTAATACTTTCAATTCAAATTATATATCAACTTGAAATTCCAAAACACATAGTACATAAGTAACCAAATATGTGCAATATTAAAAGTAGTCATTTATTCTTTTCACATTCAGGTCATTCGCATAAAAGTACAAAACAAGTAAATGAATAAAAATGAAGCAATATCATGAATACATAATAACTCTAAGTGGTGTGTGCGTAGACCAGTCCATCTGTACCCTCCACAACTAAGAGCTAGACTTCTCTACCTCAACCATACCCCGCCTTCATCCTGCATCCATACAGACACAGTAAAAAAAAAAACACTATATCGGTACATGATTAATCATTAATCAAAATTTTCAAAATATTTCATTTAAACACCATAATCAATAAATCATCACATTTATTACAAATTCATCATAATTCAACTTTTATGCAATGCAATAATAATAATAAAAGTTAAGCATCTATTTCGCATCATAACTTAACATCGTAATAATAATCACCATCATAACTTACTTAAAATTTGGCATTACCAATAACAAAGCATCGACAAGTAGGTATAATCTAGAACATAACCAAAATGACGTAGTCAAATCATAGCAACTAGGTCAACCATAGTCAAAATTTTCATGACAAATCCAAAATTAAAGAGTCTCAAAGTTCAAGTCATGACATCCCTCCCAACTAGGAGAAGACATCAACCCGATGTCACATCAAATATACTAGAAAGAAACACACCAGACAAAAAATATATACATCATAGTGAATCAACAAAGAAGCCTATGAAAAGAAATGAGGAAATGATTGGTACATGTCCTCTACATTCTCCCATGTGGCACTCTTAATAGAGAATTGGTCCCACTAGACCTTGTATTGTAAACCATCTCTGTTGCACACTCAGATAGTATGCTGATCAATGAGCTGGGTAGACTCCAACTGCACTACCCCCGGCTCTTGAACCTGCAAATCATGCCAATCCAAAATATGTAAAGCATCTAGATGAGAAGGTTTCAAAAATGAAACATGAAAAATATTATGAATCCAGGCCAAAAAGGGTGGTAGAGCAAGGAGGCATGCAACTGGGTTGATGACTTCTAAGACATCAAAGGGTCCCACATATCATGACGCAATTTTTGAAGCCCTGTCGAATGATATGGAACTCTTATGGGGCCGAACATGCAAGAAAATATTTTCCCCTACTTGGAACTATCTAAAAGTGCGGTTCTTATCTGCATAACTCTTCTGTTGATCCATTGCTTCCTTTAGCCTATCCAGGATCAAAGCCATATGTTCTTCCATCTCTCACAACATATCAGGACCAATCACAATCCTGTCCTCAATTTTGTCCCAACTGATAGGAACGCAACACTTAGAACCATAAAGTTCCTCAAATGGTGTCATACCTAGAGAAGCATGGTAAGAGTTATTGTATGAAAACTCTACCAAGGGAAGATACTCTTCCCACTTGTACTATTGATCCATGCAGTACATACAGAATAAATCCTCAAGCACTTGATTTATTCTTTCTGTCTTCCCATCTGTTTGAGGATGGTAGGTTGTGCTAAAATTGAGATGTGTTCCCAAGGAAGCATTCAAGGTTATCCAGAACATTGATGTCATATGTGTGTCTCTATTAGATATAATATTTTTTGGCACACCATGAAGTCAAAAAATCTCATGCACAAATTTCTTGGCCAAAACCAAGGATCTATCTTTTAAGCTCCCTGGAATGAAATGAGGCACTTTGGTTAGTTTGTCAACTACAACCAAAATGAAATCATGCCCCTATCTGGTCATGGGTAATCCCTGTATGAATTCCATACAGATGACTTTCCATTTATATTCTGGAATATCAAGTGGCTACAGTAATCCTGCTGGGTGGACATACTCAGCCTTGACTCACTGGCATTCCAAACACTGGGCTATGTAAGCTGTCACATCATGCTTAAGCCCTGGCCAAAAATACAATGGCCTCAAATCAGAAATCATCTTATTTACCCATGGATGACCTAAAAATGGAGCATAGTTCATCTCCTCAAGTACCACTTTCCTCAACCCTACTCAGTCGAGAATGTACATCTTGTTCTAGTATCTCAAAATACCATCATCCTCAAAACTATATCTGTCAAAACAGTAATCATAATGGTCATCTTCTAGAAGATAAAGCAACACCAGCTCTCTCAGGTATGTCCTAGAGGTAGAGATAGCATAAATGTGTCTTCTCCTGCTAAGAGCATCTGCCACTTTGTTATCTTTCCCTTTAATATATTCAATGCCAAAATCATACCTTCTCAGAAACTCTAACCAATGTCTTGTTAGATATTTGTTTCTATGCAGTTAATTGACTATATGTTTGTCATTGATGAAAACATATAATATACAACAATGTTCTATATGTACTTATCAGAATTATGGTATCAAGCCTTGCGCAGTTAGATACATGTTGTAGACATGCCTTGGTTACTTTGTTCATACACGTAGGTCCAAATATGATGTTTCAGTCAAGTTGTGTAATTCTGTTATTGGCAGTTATAGTTCTAGAAGAGTATTTGTTCAAAGCCAACGTATTTAATGTGTTTCTTGAGTCGCACCTATATTTAGGATATGTGTGTGTATATTCATGATTAGTTATGAGTTGATGATAGTTATCTAAATGCGCCAAATGTGTTTCAAGAAAATTGCAAAGTTAGAGTTAAATTGGTGTGGCCGACTTAGTGAAGCGTCGCGTCTATTCAATTTATATTTGCGCGGTTGTAATTATGCTTGCGTGATTAGTAAAGCTGGCAAGGATGTTATGAAGAGTTGTCTTATAGGTCCCATGATCTCATACTTTGAGGAATATACTGTTAGCAAGTCATTGGTGATACGCTAAGTGTGAATGATATGAAAAGAGATAGAAAATGTACAGAGCAGAATATCAGTTGTGGTTAATTCATCAAGAGTCTATGTGAAGAAGTAGTCGAAGATTATAATACATTGGAACTGATCAAGACAGCAGGTCTACTCTACAGTTTATCATCAGATATAGTGCATATCTGTTCTACAGAAGGTTGTAGCCTTCACCATTGAAGTAGTGAGCTTTTGGATAGTGAGTCCTCACCCCTAACAGGGTCAGACCCTTAATCAGGTCACTATACTTATTGCTTTGTAAAGAAAAACTCCTAACAGGGTTGCAAGATCTTCTAACATGGATTACAATAATCAAGTATATTTCATTGTGGGTGCTAATTCCCACTGGGGTTTTTACCATTTGGTTTCCCCATAATCAAATTGTGTGTTGTGTACTATGTTATGTGAATGAGCATTTACTTTATTGTATTATGAAGTTAAGAAGAGAAAATAATTAATGTTACTGATAACTGATTCACCGCCCCCCTCCCCCCCCTCTCAGTTATCCTTTGGGACTATTCTAACCATTGGTATCAGAGCCAAGTTCCTTGAAGAATAAGCCTAACAGCTTAAGGTAGATCAGATGTCTTACTTCAGAAAAGAGAGCCCTAAGTTCGATGGAGAAAATTATCTGGATTGGAAAAACAAAATGATAACCCATCTACAGTATGTTGGTTTTGATATCTTTGAGATAGCCACACAAGAAGTTGTTATTCCCTCTTTAAAATATCTATCAAGAGATGATGCTACTAGTAAATAGAAGGATATATTCATAGCTAATGCATTTGCCAAAGAAACCCTTATAAGTGCACTATCTGACAATGAATTTTCTGAGATCAAGAAATTAGACAAGGCATACACAATATGGAAGTATTTAGAAGACATGTTTGAAGGAGATATTCAAGCAAAGAATACACACAGGAAGACATGGAAAAAGAAATACAATAGTCTTGAGATGTTACCATAAGAGAACATTAGAGCCTACAATCAAAGGATAAATGAAGCAGTCTCTGGAATCAGAAACAATGGTGGAGAAATATCAGAAGAAGATATAATGGACAAGCTGTTAACTACCTTAACATCAGACTATGCAATCAAGATAAATATTCTAGAGGAAACCATGCAATTCTCACAAGACTTCAAGATAGAGACTTTGATCAGTAAAATCTCTACATTTGAGATATCAAGATTGAAGACTGAACCTAAAAGTGAAACAACTTTCAAAGCCTCAGTCCATGGTAAGAAATCCTTATACATCTATAGCCATAACGAGAAAGAAGAAGTTCATGAAGAACTAGAAGATATCATTTCTATGATTGCTAAAAGAGAAAAGAAAGGAAAAGGAAAATATGAAGGATAGCTTCCATTCAAATTTTTTTCATGCAACAAGATTGGTCACTTTGTATCTAAGTGTCCCACAAGAGTCAAGAAGTTCAGATTTGATTACAAACCTAAATATAAGAAGGAATGTTACCATGCTGAAGAAGGTGTAACTGATGAAGATTCAGGAGAGGATGAAATTGGATTCATTGCCCTTAGAGACATGGACAAGTTGCTCAAGGAAATGGACATTGCAGATGAAAAGGAAGAACAAGAGTTAGCCATAATTTCCAAAGCAAACATCAGAACTGATTGGATCATTGACAGTGGATGCTCTCACCATATGACAGGTGACAAAGACATATTTGTTCATTTAGACAAATACAAAGGTGGTATGGTTAGATTTGGAGATAACACTCGAAAACCTATCATAGGCAGAGGTTCTATCACTTTGGACAGAAAGAACAAGACATATGATGTTTTGTATGTTGATGGATTACATCATAACTTGCTAAGTGTTGGACAGCTACTTAAAAAAGGTTATCATTTGGAGTTCAAAGACAAAAAGTGCATCATTAAAAACAAGGATGGAGACATGATTACATCAGGATCCAAAACAAAAGGTAATGTTTTTCATCTCAATTCAGATGTAAGTTGTTTTGTTGCAAAAGTAGATGACAGTTGGTTATGGCACAAGAGACTCTGTCATATCAATTTTGATAACATAGTAAAGACAAGTAATGTCAAGGCAGCCAGAGACCTTCCAAGTATTGCAAGACTAGTTGACACAATGTGCAGGGAATGTGTTATGGGAAAGCATGTAAGGAGTTCATTCAGAAGCAAGCAGAACTCAGCTGAAAACAAATTGGACCTAGTGCATATAGATTTATGTGGTCCTACCCAAACAAGATCATACTACGGAGAAAATTATTTCATTTTGTTTGTTGATGATTTCTCAAGGATGATGTGGGTTGCGTTCTTAAAAGATAATTATAAATCCTTTGAGAAGTTCAAAATATTAGAAGTTAGGGTTGAGGATGAATCTAGATTAAAACTGAAATGCCTGAGATCAGATAGAGGAGAAGAGTTCACCTTTGATCAGTTTTATGAGTACTGTGAAGAACATGGAATAAAAAGATAGTTGAGTGCTCCTAGAACCACTCATAGGAATGGGATTGTACAAAGGAGGAACGAGATAATACTTGATATAGAACGCACTATGATGATTGAAGGAAAATTTGCACACACATATTGGAGAGATGCAGTAATACAACAGTCTATACTATCAACAAAACTCAATTGCGGTCAGGCACATATAAGACACCCTATGAACTTTGGTTTGGTAATGTACCTATAGTAAAGTATTTCAGAATTTTTGGCAGCAAATGCTACATCAAGAGAGATGATGGTGTTGGTAAGTTTGATGTTAGAAGTGATGAAGGTATTTTCCTTGGTTACTCTACAAAAAGGAAAGCATACAGATGTTTCAATTTGAGATTGAAAAAGATAATTCAAAGTACTCATGTAAAAATTGATGAGAAGTTTATGGTTCAAGAGAGGTACTATGAATATGCACCTATGATTGAAGATGAACCCAGGCCTAATAGCAAAAATATTGCTATTGAAGAAATGTTTAATTACATTAATGTCTAATATAATGACCTTGAATCAAGCAGAGAAGAATCATAGATTACAAAAGAAGAAGTAACACCTAAGGTTCCTAAATTCACATCTAGATACCACTCTAAAGATGATATCATTGGAGATCAGAGCAGCAGTGTGTTGACCATATCAAAAGGAAAAATTCTATCAATGGATGAAGAGGTATGTTTACATTCACATATTGAGCCTTTAAGTGTTGAAGATGCTTGTAATGATTCTGATTGGAAGAATGCAATGAAAGAATAATTAGATTAGATAATTAAGAATGAGACATGGGAATTGGTTCCTAGACCTAGTGACAAAAATGTGATTGGAACAAAGTGGATCTTCAGAAATAAAATGAATGAAGAAGGTACAGTAGTAAGAAACAAAGAAAGATCGGTATGTAAAGGATATGCATAGAGCGAAGGAATAGACTACACTAATACATTTTACCCTATGAGCAGACTGGAAGCCATTAAATTTTTCTTGGCCTATGCAACATTCAAAGACTTTAAGGTTTATCAAATGGATGTAAAGTCAGCTTTTTTGAATGGTGACTTGAAGGAAGAAGTATACATAGAATAGCCTAAAGGATTTAATCTTTTAGATAAACCAGACATGGTATACATATTGAAGAAAGCACTCTATGGTCTTAAAAAGGCCCCACGAGCTTGGTATGAGAGACTTGATGGTTATCTTACCAAGATTGGATTCAAGAAAGGTGCAGCAGATTGTAACGTATTCACAAGAGAGACACCCGATGGATTACTACTAGTTGGCATATTTGTTGATGACATTATCTTTGGAGGAAATGACAAGCTTAGTATAGCATTTGCAAAAGAAATGTAGAATGAATTTGAAATGAGCATGATTGGTCCTATAAAATACTTTTTGGGACTAAATGTAAAGCAGACTGATAAAGGTATATTCATTAATCAGTCAAAATATGTGAAGGAAATATTGAAGAGCTTCAAGATGGAAGACTGTAAGCCAGTATGCACTCCTATGATAACAGGAAGAAAGATTTCAAAAGATGATGATTCCACAGTAGTTGATAAGACATTATACAAATCTATGATTGGAAAACTCATTTATCTAACTAAATCTAGACTTGACATATCTAATGCAGTTGGCATTGTTGGAAGATTTGCAGCTGAACCCAATTAGAATCACCTAATGGCAATCAAGAGGATATCCAGATATCTAAAGGGAACTATAGACTATGATTTATGGTATCCTAAATCAGAGAATGTACAACTTCATGTGTATACAGATGTAGATTGGGTAGGTTGTATTGATGATAGGAAGAGTACTTCAGGAGGAGCAATATTTTTTGGAGATAGGCTAGTTTCTTGGATAAGCAAGAAACAAAACTGTATTTCTCAGTCAACAGCAGAAGCTGAATATGTTGCAGCAGCACTGAATTGTTCAACCATGGTTTTGATCAAGAAGATGGTTAAAGACTTTGGTATTTAGGTTGATTATCCTATTGTTGTTCACTGTGATAACACCAGCACTATTAACATGTCTAAGAACCCTATGATGCATGCAAAGACAAAACACATAGAGATCAAGTACCATTTTCTAAGAGAAAAGGTTGCAGACAAAAAAGTGAAATTGGACTATGTGAGCACCAAAGAACAGTTGTCAGATATTTTTACAAAACCTTTATCAAAAGATACTTTTGAGTATCTCAGGGAGAAGTTGGGAGTAATTCACTCTCCTAAGTCTGACTAGAGAATATAAGAAGAACATCAGTCCTTTGTGACTGATAAATGGTTGACTACTCTACTTCTGGAGTAGTACCTATGCCTAATGGTTTATGGTGCCCTTTACCATTGATGTCAAAAGGGGAGTATCTACTAAGGGGGAGTATATATATGGAACAAAAACACAGTCAGAGGAACTGCAACAGTGTAGAGAAATCCTTGATGAGGATATTGAGAAGATTGTAAAAGAAAGAGGACACCATGAACAAAGGATGTTTTTTCATATGTTTCCATCAATGTCAAAGGGGGAGATTGTTGGAGATTTGTTTCTGTGTAGTTAATTGATTGTATGTTTGTCATTGATGACAAAATATAATATATAACAATGTTTTGTATGTACTTATCAGAATGATGGTATCAAGCCTTATGTGGTTAGATACATATTGTAGACATGCCTTGGTTACTTTATTCATACACACAGGTCTAGATATGATGTTTTAGTCAAGTTGTGTAATTCTGTTATTGGCAGTTACAGTTCTAGAAGAGTATCTGTTCAGAGCCAACGTATTTAACGTGTCTCTTGAGTTGCACCTATCTTCAGGATATACATTTGTATATTCATGATTAGTTATGAGTTGATGATAGTTATCAAAAGGTGCCAAATGTGTTTCAAGAAGATTGCAAAGTTAGAGTTAAATTGGTGTGGCTGACTTAGTGAAGCGTTGTGTCTATTCAGTTTATATTTGTGTGGTTGTAATTATGCTTGCATGATTAGTAAAGCTGACAAGGATGTTATGAAGAGTTGTCTTACAGGTCCCATGATCTCATACTTTGAGGAAGATACTTATAGCAAGTCAATGGTGATACGTTAAGTGTGAATGTTACGAAAAGAGACAGAAAATGTACAAAGTAGAATATCAGTTGTGGTTCATTCATCAAGAGTCTATGTGAAGAAGTAGTAGATGATTTTAATACATTGTAACTAATCAAGATAGTATGTCTACTCTACAGTTCATCATCAGATATAGTGTATATCTGTTCTTCAGAAGGTTGTAGCCTTCACCATTGAAGCAGTGAGTCCTCACCCCTAATAAGGCTATTTGTAAAAGACTCCTAACAAGGTCAGACCCTTAACCAGGTCACTATACTTATTTCTTTGTAAAGAACAACTCCTAACAGGGTTGCAAGATCTTCTAATAAGGATTACTATAATCAAGTATAGTTCATTGTGGATGTTAATTCCCACCGGGATTTTTACCATTTGGTTTCCCCATAATCAAATTCTATGTTGTGTACTGTGTTATCTAAATGAACATTTGCTCTATTGTATTCTAAAGTTAAGAAGAGAAAATAATTAAAGTTATTGATAATTGATTCACCCCCCCTCTCAGTTATCCTTTGGGACTATTCTAACACGTCTCTGCCTAGCATTGAGATTGGGCTGCGTGAAAATATATCTCAGTCCCATATGGTCTTTCTTTAGCTCAAAAGGCTTACCCGATAGGTAATGCCTCCACATTTGTAAAGGATGTACAATAGCAGCTAATTCCAAATCATGCAGAGCATAATTAACCTCGTTTTGTTTGAGTTTTTGTGACTCATAAGCCACTACTCTTTTGTCTTGCATCAGCACACCACCCAAAACCTCACCTGAAGCATTTGTAATTATGGTGAATTGACCATTGGGGTCAGGTACAACCAAAATGGGAGCATATGTGAGCTTATGTTTCAATAACTGAAAAGATTTCTCACTTGTCTCTATCCACTCATACCATTTTCCTTTTCTCTGTAGGGATGTAATGGGAGCAGAAATCTTGGAGAATCCCTCCACAAATTTCCTATAATAACTAGCCAACCCCATGAAGCTTCAAACTTTTCTCACATTACTAGGAGCAAGCCATTCAAGTATAGCCTTAATCTTGGAAGGATCTACTGCAATTCCATCTACAGATATGATATGCCCTAGATAATGAATCTCTTTCTGATAAAATGAACACTTGGATAGATTACCATACAATTTCCTATCTCTCAGACATTGTAAGACTATGTGCAAGTGCTCTTCATGTTCCTCCATGTTCTTGGAGTAAATCAGGGTGTCATCTATAAATATCTCCACAAACTTATTTAAACACTCTCTGAATACAGTATTCATGAGATTCAAGAAAGTAGCAGGAGCATTTGTTAATCCAAAAGGTAGAACAAAAAACTCGTAATTCCCATACCGTGTCCTGAAAGCAGTTTTTGATATGTCCTCATCCTTAATCTAGAGCTGATGATATCTAGATCTCAAATCGATTTTAGAAAACATAGACGCACCTTCCATTTCATCGAATAGCTCATCTATTCATGGAAGGGTATATCTATTCTTTATGGTCACTTTGTTGATCATTCTGTAATCAATACACAATCACAAAGTACCATCCTTCTTCTTAACAAAGAACACTGGGGCTCCCCAAGGTGTTATGCTAGGGTGTATGAATCCTTTGTCCAAAATTTCCTGAATTTGAACCTTTAGTTCAAACATCTCAGTAGTAGCCATTCTGTAAGGAGCCTTAGATTGTGGTTCAGTTCCATGCAATAATTCAATGGAGAAATCAAATTCTCTCTTTGGAGGTAGTTCAAGCAATTCTTCCGGAAATACATCCCAAAATTCTTGTAATAATGGAGAATCATTCTCACTAGGAATTGTGTCCATGTCCTTAACATGTGCTACATATAGCATACATCCCTTCATCTTTGCCATTTTTAGCTGCATAGAAGAAATTTTCCTCAGTTCCATAGGTCAATTCACACCTCTTATTACTATAGATTTTCCCTCATCATCAAAACATACAACTGACTTGTCTCTACAATCTACAATTGCCTTATGCTCAGTTACCCAATTGATTCCTAATATAAAATCATATGATCCCAAATGGGCGACATAAATATTGACTTACATGAGAAAACTAGGAACTTCCAACTCACTGCAAGATAAACACTGCTCTACCCGACACTCTGCCCTATTGCCATATTCTACAATCCAAGGTTCAGCCATAAATCCTGCTCTAACTGAAAGCCTAGATATAAGTTTAGGATCTACAAAACATTCAGTAGCTCATGTATCTTACCAGTCATCTAGATAGGGGTGGCCTAAAAATCAGTCTGCCTATGATCAATATCTACATCAATATAATGTTATGCCTGAGAGCCTCTACAATCTGAATGTTGTAGGAATCTAGCAGCAAAGTGATCACCTCCACAAACAAAAAACCCATCTCAGGGTCCTTGTTTTCCTTCTGATTTGTCTCTCATGTTTCCATTCCTATTGGAATCCTTGTTGTTTCCCTTGTTCTGATTCTGGTCTGAGAGTTCCTGTAGGAATTCCTTCCTGAATTTCCTTGTCCTTTTGCCTTCATATTCCTCATTTTATGGCATCCACCATTATGTTGTTTATTATCCTAATATTTCCTTTTGAAACCCTGATTGTTATTAGATTTCTAATTACTATTCACCTTGGAAAAACTCTGTAACCTTTGTTCCTCTCTAAGAGCCTTTCTGAGTGTGAAATCCATGGTTTCTGGCTCATGTATCTCAACTTCAGAACCCACCTTAGGTCATAACCCTATTATGAACTTGCGAGTTCTAAAGCGTTCATCCTATTGGTACTATTGAGCATACTTCACCAAATGACAAAATCTCTCATGATATTGAGTAACTATAACAACTCCCTGAATCAAATTCTAAAATTATTCCACCTTCCTGTCAAAGAAAAACATAGGTAACCACCTTGTACAAAAAAACTATAGGAATTATTCCCATGATATCTCTCCCAGCTGAAGTTTATTTTCTATCATTACGTTCTCCCACCAAGTGGTAGCTTCTCCTGACAACTGGAAGGTAGCCCACATTGCCCTAGATTACCAAGAAAAATTTTAGACATGAAAGTATTTCTCTAGGGAAATGATCCATGCCTCGGCATCATCCCCAAGGGTCTTACCACTCAAATTTGGAGGTGTGACCTTCTTCAAGTCTTTGCTGAGCTCCTCAGCTATCTTGCCCCTATTTCTGGCTACATCCACAGCCCTAAGATTAGCTTCTCTCTTCCGTTGCTCCTCTACCCTCCTATCCTCCTCCAATTTCCTTTTCTCTTCACTTAGACAACTCTCATCCTTCCTACCCATCATATCATTCTCCAGATGATCCATACGTGCACCTTGTTGCTGTAGGAGGTCCCCTTGTTGGGTCAAAAGTGCTAAAATTTGATCTAGTCTCTGATTGGGCTAAATCTGACCATTGCTAAATCTGGCCCTCTTGTTGTTTCTGGTGTTTATGGTGAAAAATTAGGTCCTGCACCCACACAAAAATATGTAACTTTAGCAAGCAGTAGGCCAAAGTCCTAGAGTTAAACACTAGCTCTGATACCCCATGTAAAGACCACATTTTCCCACAAAATGCCATATCATATATAAAACATAAATTGCAGAAAGTCAAAAGATTACATGTTTGAAAATACCCTTAGAATAATAAACTATCAAATAATCATAATAAAAAGAATTTAATACATGGTTTCGACCTACACGTTGAATAATCAAACACCACAAGAGTAAAATATATAATTTAGACTTCTTAACAGTTGGATGTCGAGATCATCACATGACCATTAGAATGTAATGTTATTTACAAAAGGGAAGTTGACCTACACATCGATACTTCATTTAAATTACAAGGTACAATAAATGCTTGTTTCATAAAGTGTCATACATAAACAATTGGATGCCAACCTGCACGCCAAACATCAATACATCTCAGTACATGGATGCATCATAAATAAGAAAAGTAGTACAAAAAACCAAATCACAAGAATATACCTTGGACCTCTGTCCATCTGTATGTCCCTGTCTCCTTATCTATTTGACGCACGCCAATCTTGTATCACGAGACAGTTGTGTGGCTCAAACACTTTTACCGCCCAACTCCGAAGTGGTTAGCTCCCCCGAGGTTCTTCCTGACATGAAGAATGTGCCGACCCTTTCTCGAGAAGCCTAGAAACTGGAACTAAAGAGTCAAATGGATATGGTGCAGCCGTGAACATACTACTAGCACATATGTCTAATAGTAGATCTAACACGAATGTGCTAGAGGGATGAATCAAAATAACTAGCATATAAATACTACACATGCACAACACTTTGGCCAAAGCAATTATCACTAGGTTTCTACTGGCATGTAGAAGTTTAAACAAATCATTCTACCCTCCTCTGATTCTCCACATTCAGCACCCTCCCAGATGAATATGCATCCGTATAACACACAAGTATGTAAGAAAATGAAACACACAGATTTTCCCTTTAAGTTGTAAAGCGTAAAACTCATAAGATAAACATAGGACACTGTTGACAAATCTCAACTCAGTGTTGTGTTAAACGGATAATATTATCTTCTTTGATTCTAGTAATGAATATATAATGCAAATACAGAGAAAGAAAACTAACCCGGATGATACACGGCTTATTCACACCCACAATGGAAATTAATGCACTGAGAAAATACAACACACATTATTTTAAGAAGAAAAGATAATTGTATCAACGATAAACATGGTGCAAGAAAACCCACAATCAAACTGGTATTTAAACTCAGAATCATTCAAGTTATTGCCATGAAGGATACTAATCTCCTCAACACACTGAAGGGATGATACACACGGTCAATCTAACGAAGCAATTCCATGCCAGACATCGGTTACAGACATTGGTAAATATCGGCCATGAAACGGTTATAGAGTGACATAAATTAGCATCTCCTTACTGTTGAGCACCCAGACATAGCCCAGTTCTATATTGCAATTGAAAACGAGCCCATATGTAATGACTGTGGCTTGCATGGTGTATGCAAGCATCAACAAAAGAAAATGGATCTACATCCATAATAAAGTAACATTTTCTCAAACTAAAATAACATGCAAACACCCGACAAAATGGAGTTTGTTTTAAGCACTCGAGGCACACAAGAATCTGCAAGGTCACCATAAGCAAGGAAAAAATATGGAGATTGCATTTAGACGCCAAACGCCCATGTAGGAATCCGTTGTGACTCCCACAATAGTAACAATCCCAACAAAAATTAAAAGCATAGACAATTAGAACAAAGATATCTGGTCATGGTTGAAGGAGTGGAGCCACGACAAGATGTAGGAAAAGACTCCACCAACTTAGCTGAGAAATAGATGTGGAATAAGGAAACGACACCAGAGGAGGAAATACAGTGCCAATGTATTAGCATTTTTAAAGCCCATACTCAGCGTGATTTACTACTTTGCATGCTGAGCGTTTTGAATAGAAATGTAAATATATTCCAACATCAATAAGCTACCAAGGACTAAAACTGTGGTGACAACTTAGGAAAAATCCTAACTGTGGTTTCCCAAGCCTACGACCAATCGACACTAACCTTTTTTATCATTAGATAACATCACATCTACACCATTCTATTTAAAAGGAAAACAGAGAATATTTAGTCTGTCTAGTTATGTTGTCTATAACAGTTGGTTTTAAATCACAAGAAAAGAATATGGAGATTAGTGTGCTGGAGAAGATTTAAGTCTTCATTTGCCCAAACCCGCGCTTCTCCCAATTAATTCTGTAACCAGCATACTAAATCAAAATCCTCTTCTCCTCTTCCGATTTCCCACCCAAACAAGAAAAGAATAACTATGAACTCAGAGAGAGCGCATGCCACAGAATGAGGAATATGGCCCCTTTATTTTACACTCTCCCCCTTCTCTGCTCCCTTAATCCAATGGTTTGAGAAAATCATAAAAAAATAAAGTAATCATTTAAGAGAGTAACTGCCCTATCACTCATAATAAATTTGTAATACTTTCAATTCTAATTATATATATCAACTTGAAATTCCAAAACACATAGTACGTAAGTATCTAAACATGTGCAATATTAAAAGTAGTCATTTATTCTTTTCGCATTCACATAAAAATACAAAAGAAGTAAATGAATAAAAATGAAGCAATATCATGAATACATAATAACTCTAAGTGGTGTGTGCATAGGCTACTCCATCTATCTCTTCTAGAACTGAGAGCTAGCCTTCTCTACCTCAACCACACCTCCGCCTTCATCCTGCATCCATACCAACACACTCAAAACTAAAACACTATATCAGTACGTGATTAATCATTAATCAAAAATTTCAAAATATTTCACTTAAACGACATAGTCAGTAAATCATCACATTTATTGAAAATTCATCACAATTCCACTTTTATGCAATACAATAATAATAATAAAAGCTAAGCATCTATTTCGCATCATAACTTAACATCGTAATAATAATCACCATCATAACTTACTTAAAAGTCACCATTACCAATAACAAAGCATCGACAAGTAGATCTAATCTAGAACATAACAAAAATGATGTAGTTGAATCATAGTGACTAGGTCAACCACAGTCAAAAGTTGCATGACAAGTCCAAAATCAAAGAGTCTCAAAGGTTGAGTCATGACATAAATGGATTTGTTCAAATATGTTATTCTCTAGAACAAATGAAATTTGGAATCCTAAAGTCAAACTCCTCAACCTCTGTACGAAATTAAGAAGTGTGAACCTACGATTGGAAGCCTTCTTTGGATACTCATATTGACAAATGTTGAATCATACTCAAAATTTTTAAGGGATTCCCTCAAATATATGACATGTCATAGAATGATAATGGGAGATGAAAAAAAAAAGAGAGAGAATAGTCTAGAAGTTTGGCTATCATAACCACTTGAGGGAAGATTGTAGGATATGTACAAAATAGATTTGTTGACTAGGATTTATAAATTCTAAAGCAAATGGAATTGGTAGGTGTAAAAACCAAATTCTAGAATCCTTGTCATTTACTAACATCAAGCATGGTATATTTGGATGAAAGTATGAAGCTTTCAACCTAGTAATAGTTGTGTAAAAATGAGATTGTTGAAGGACATTATAAAAAATTCAAATGCATGCAATTGATGGCTAGAAAGTCCAAATGTGTATCCTCACTACTCGATTCAATATTTAGTTTATATTGTGCTCTCATGTATTTTTTGGAAGACTAGTTCAGCTTAGTTCCATAACATTTTTCAGCATCAAGATTCATGAGCACTTATTCAAAAATACTTGAGTGCTTCCAGGAATGTGAAGAGATCAGGAAAGGAAGAAGAAAAGGAATGAAGGAGTTGGAGAGAATTTGAGGTGGTAGAGAGTATGTGATAGGAGGACTAAGTGAATAATATAGAAGGGGCATTGATCATGGAGGGTGGTGGTTGCAAGGTGAGTGGGAGAAGCTCAGGAGGAAGATGGAGAATTGGCCAAGAAGATTAGGTGGATGGAGAGGCTAAGTATGAAGAAATATAGAAATTAGTGTGTGGGCATTGAGAGATATTGTAATAGTGTGTTTGCAGAGATATTAAGAGTGAAATTTTATTTATTTGTTCTATTCTATGTGTGGTTTGTTATATGATTCTATTATTTTTGGTTCTTGGAAATATTGTTGTAGGAAAAGTATAACTCAACAACCTTTATAAATGTATCTAAATATTTAATTTTTATGCTAGTTAAGAATGTTCGTTACACTAATGTTTGATACCCATACACCTCAAAATTAGGGAAAAATCAAATGATGAATTTGGCTAAACCCATGCCATTTGTCATTCAATGCTTTCCCTTGGGACTAGTTTAATATAACATGTTGAAATAATAACATATTGATATGTATCACTTTGTCATGCTCTATTTAATCTTTATTCCTATTTCTTCCCAACCACACTTATTCTTATATATTATAATTTACCCCAAGCATATTACATTACGTTCAAACTTACCTAAATACATTTGGTGACCCTAAGGTTATTGTTTCCTTGTTCACATTCAATTTTGAGTGGCTCAAGTCCAATACCTCAAAATGGATGAATGGACCCAAAATTATAGTATTTATATTTTAAACATAATTTTATGGCCACTACAGATTTAACCCTATGAGATAGCTTGGTAAACATTAACACATTGGTGCTTCTATGTATAGGTATTTAAAGGTATTAAATATACACATAAAATCATAAGAGAAGACATTTAACAAGAAAAATCGTTAGATCACACTAAAATTTTCTAAGGGAAATAAATTAATCTACATATAAGCCACTTGGATAGTGGTGAGTTTTGTCATTGAATTTTCACTCAAAGTGATAAAACCAATGTAGACAAGGAGGCTGCCCAAATAAAAGTTTACCCTCATTATTGAACAAGTTACCCACAAGAATTTAAAAGAAATCTCACATTACAAGTATTGTAAATATCATACATCAAAGTTAATAGTTTGTAACACTACATTTTGTGAGTTCAAATCTATGGTAATTGGAGCCAAACCTACAATACTCCATATTAAATCATATGATTTTCATCATTTATTTGATTGTATAATAATTGGTAAGCAAGATAATTGATTTTCTAAAGATAATAGTTAATTACACGCATCACTAATATCTATTTATTATTATTAATTTTTAAACTAGTAATTTATTTTTTACATTTAATTTTTAAAATATTCTTTTAATTTTCCATCTTATTTATAATTTGTTAAGTTAATATTTAACCTATTATACGACTTATTAAATATTTAATTAACCTAAATAAGAATAATAAAAAGGTAACTAAAGCTACGCAATAATACATAACAGTATTATGTGCTCAATTTTTCAATGTCACGAATGATAAACAAAATTAGATCCTTAATTTAAGTTTAACAATGACAAAAAAGCAAAAGTTGATGCTTTTTGGAGGACAGTGTTTGTCTCTCAACGGGCACCGTTTTAATAACTCGTTTCATAGCCCAATTATATGGATGCGTGCAGATGCCCAAACAATATTATTCTTTGAAGAAAATTTCTAAAAATTGGGCTTTCAGAAGTACCTTGATAACTAGAATTTAGATCCATTGCGGGGAAGTCGAAGTTCATGTGCAGCGTCTCATCTGAGAGGCAAAATGAAAAGGTGAGCCCCACCTACGCTTTAGCAGATGCCTCTGTAGGAGAAGATGGGAAACACACTCTATCTGTTTCTTTTCCAGATTCCATTTAATCTTTACCTTCTCGTGGAAGCCTAATTTTGGAAACAAATATGTGCATAATTATAATAGCTTCAATAACCGTCTGAATCACTTTACATAATTACAAAGTTTCAACTAAAGTAAGATCCAGTGCAATTACTTCTAACTGTAAGAATAATCATGTGACAATTGAAGGTCTAATCGGATGACAATGTTGCCTAGTAAATCATCAAGAGTACCATGAAACATCAAATTACTAACAATATGTTTTTATCTCTTTTCTTCAGATTACTAATAAGAAGTGTAATTTATTTTACTTTCTAGACAACCACGTCCATATCTTGTCGTACATGGGCATCTTCTAAAGCAACACATTTCTTCAGGATTCCCTGTTTCTTTTCCAAACTCCACTGATTATTCTCTGTACGTGCACTTCGACCTTTCATGGTGCTCAATTCTACCCACCTACTTTTCATAAGCCAGTTTTTGGAATCTTATCTTCGAAAAGTATAGAGCTTGGACCTCTGACAAAAATTATTCACACAGAGGCTGTTCAACAAGAGAAACAATGGCATCCAAAAACTTCTTGTTCACATAAACTTTTGCTTTTGAACATTGTAAAACATAGTCAATTATGTAATATTGTTTATTAGACGGGACATTGAAAACATAACCACATGATAATAAGGTTGTGCATTATTGTGTGGCTTTAGTTACTTTAGAATAAGTGTCGTATCGATTTAAACAAATTAGAAATGAGATAGAACGCTTAAGAGTGCTTTAAAAAATTACATGTGAATAAAAAGTTTCCATTTTTAAATTTATGATTGCAACCCATATTGATAAAGTGCATATTCGGTTTATTGCATTTTAAAAACCAATGATTCCACTTACTAATGAATATAGAATAAAAAAATAATTAAACAAACCAATCTGATTTAATATTAAGAATAATACATTTGATATCAACGATCATAGATCAAAATTCTCACGCGTAGATATGAATTAATAAAATACATAGTGTTAGAATCTATTTATGTTAATACATGACATCTAATACTTGTGTAATATGGTAATGTTTATAAACATCAATAGGAAATTTGTATTAGAGGATAGAGATGAAGGTTTTTCATCCACTATAGAAGCCTTTGCAATATTAGGGAGGCTGACATGGTGGTCCTGAGATGGTGCAGGCATTGGCTGAGTGAAAATTAATGCATGAATTGATTATGTAGCATGGTCACTTGCTTAGGGAATAGTAGAACAACTAGAAAAGTTATGATCAAAGATAGATCCTATGAAAAAGAGATGAACACCTATACTTTCTTGGCATGAGGCTCAATGCTTACTCTCAATGTAGGGGGGAGTGTGATGAAATAGGTTAAAGGATGGAGGATTGATGCATGTGCAACAAAAGTAGAAGAAGAGTTGGAGGCGAAGGCTGAAGCGGTGGAAGACATAGGCTTGGAAGGAACACTCTTCACCTATGTGGTGAGCTCATGTTCCAATTCCATCTCGCATTAATGATGCTTAAACTCATATGCAAGTCAGTTCTATCACAAATATTGGCCTAGCCAAGATGCCTGCAAGGGTGTAGCACTATCCTGCCCCATGGAGGAGGTCATCAATATCATCATCAATAGAGAATATATCCCTACCAATAGAATATGAGTTGGAGCCGACTCAGGCACAACAGGCTCAGCCATGACCACCCTTCAACTATTTTCTCTACAGGAAACAAAAGGAATAGAGGATACCCTTAGAGGTTGAGGATCAGGGACCAAGGGAGATGGTGTGGTCTTTGGATACCTTTTAACCTTTTCCATAGATGGAAGGGAAAGGTATGTCAAGAATGATAAGAGTGGAGAAACGAAGATGCGTCTTGATCTTTGCCTACATGGGTGCCTTTAAATTGTCTCGAATAGGTGTACACGTAGGAACAGAAGGTACTGCTAGAGGCTATGCAAGTCAAAGTGGGCGAGAAGGCTTATCATGGGGCGCACACTTTCCTTGAGCCCCTGATAAATATTGATCATAAGATAGAGTATGTTTAACCTCATAAGAGGGCTTAGTGTGGGAAGGTTCTATAGTTTTCAGATTAAGTTCCCCATATTTACACTTTTGGTAGGGAAGGAATGTCACATCCTACTGGGATGCATAGGCCCTATTAGAGTAGGCTAGAAATGATCAAAGGTATGGATGGTCCCTTCATGAGGGAACTTCAAAAATATTTGAATGTTTGAAAGGACATCTCCTATTGTGGTCAACAAGGGAATACCTAGTTTGAACCTAAAGAGGTCCAACTCAAGAATCACATCAAATATTGAGAACACCATCTTGGGTCCTACCTCAAATACCAAAGTACTGGACCCCAAAGGGGAAGAGAGAGTCCACCATGCATTCTAATGTTGATAGGACACTGATCATACTTTCCCTAGTTTAAGCTAGTAATGAAAAGAACCTCCTTGCTGATTACATTAACTTGGATAGTAGGATCGACCATGATGCCCCTAACTAAGATTTTATTAATCTAAGTGGAGTTTTCATTTACCCAGAGGGGTGAATGTAATATTTGTCTCAAGCACCCTCCAAGTAGGTAGGGAAATTGGAGTGATGGTCACCATGTTCATAGTTGGGTGGTTACTTCAATAGGAAAATGAAATGATAAGGAGAATTCTAGTTCACGTTGGGTTCAACAAAATGTACAGAATGAAAAAGTACACTAATCTAGAGACCGATTAAATTCTAAAGGGATGGAACTTTTATTGCATGCCACCTAACTTCTACTAGCACACAGAGCTAGCAGGATGAAATATGATGTGTTGGAGTGAGTTTCAATTAACTAAGGTGTTGAAATGAAAGTGACTTGGATTAAAAAAGTACTAAATAAAAAAGAATACCAATAACTTAAAGATACAAAATGATAAAAATATTCAGATTACAACAAATGAAAGGACAAACAATGTACATTAATTACCAACCTCCGTGAGCTCACTACCTCAGACACATGCAAATTTTTCAATGCCAGTATGTGTACAAGATGCCAACATGACGTAGGTATATCTAATATGGACAGAGTATGGAGGATGGCACATAGATAAAAAAATGATGCAAAAAATAGAATAATGATATATGCAAATGTCAGTAGACTAAAGTTAAATAGCAAAATACAAGAAGGGTCTATTAAGATAAACAAACAGAAATAGAAGGAGAGGATGATGCCTGATTTGACATCTGATGAAGATAGTTATTTACATGCACATTTATACGAACCTACACACACAAAGAACAAAAAACTTTTTGGGCTATTTGGAGACCTACCTCAGTCAAGTCCCTACTTTTTTTTCCATGTCCATAGCAACCAAGTAGACATCTTAGAACAATGATAGATAATTGTATTGAAAAGAGAAATATGTGATATATCAATATTGAAAAAGGTAAAGAGTGTGATACTCTATCAATAATGTAAATGCAATGAAATGAAGAGACTCCCCTCAATGAAATCGAAGGCAATGCACTTGCATGAGATGATACAAAAGCTAGGATGAGGTTCGAAAACACCTTGCATGAGAGAAATTTTTCCAAAGTAACTAATGGATATGAAACACCTTGAATGAGTATGTAGAATAGCATCTGAAAGACCAAATGAATACATAAAATGAAGGTTATATGCATACAAGTTTAAATCTTTTATCAATGTGCGGTAATAAATATGAGTTACAATTATAGGGTGGTAGTTTGTAATGCCTCAATCAAAACATACACGTGTGTAGATTTATGAAAAAGTGTGTGTTGTGTTGACTAATTTGTGGTGCACTCTTATCGTATGTTTTCCACGCTATATGGCGATGGTTTTAAGTGGGCGATGACAATTCTATGTGAGTGAGAATGGACAAATAATGTGGAATTTTGAGTATTTGGCTAAGGTAGGGACAATGCTAAATCGTAAATTGCACTAGGGTGAAAATTTGCACTATTACAATTTCTTACTTAAGGTCTTTGGTTTAGGAGCATCTTAGCGAATCAATGATCAACATCAACTAAAATATTTTTCATTTTGTTTGTTTCAATTTTGATGTTGTGATTATTATTTTCCTAAATGATATGTCTACAAAATATTGAAGAATAAACTACAAATGTAAATGGATTTGTTCAAATATGTTACACACTCAGGAATGAATGAAATTTGGAATCCTCAAGTCAAAATCCTCAACATCTCTAAGCAATTAAGAAGTGTGAACCCACTATTGCAAGCATTCTTTGGATACTCGTATGGAAAATATGGAATCATTCTCAAAGTTTTTTAAGGGATTCCCTCAAAATATGACATGTCATAAAATGTGAACTGGAGATGCAAAAAAATAATTATAGGGAATAGTCTAGAATTTGGGCTATCATTACCACTTGAGGGAAGATTGAAGGATATGCACAAAATGGATTTCTTCACTAGGATTTAGAAATTCTAAAGAAAATGGAACTAGTAGGTGTAAAAAAAATCCACAATCCTTATCATTTACTAACATCTAGCATGGTATATCTGGAGGAAAGTACCAAGCTTTAAACCCAATAATAGTTGTGTACAAATGAGTTTGTTGAAGGACATTATAAAATTGCAAATGCATGCAATTGATGGTTGAAATGTCCAAATGTGAATCCTCACTACTCAAGTCAAGATCTAGTTTATAGTGTGCTCTCATGTATTTTTAGGAAGACTAGTTAAGCTAAGTTCCATAACATTTTTCAACATCAAGATTCATGAGCACTTACTCAAAAATACCTGAGTGCTAATAGGAATGTGAAGAGATCAAGAAAGGAAGAAGAAAAGGAATGAAGGATTTGGAGAGAATAGGAAGTGGTAGAGAGTATGTGATAGGAGCAATAAGGGAATAACATAGAAGGGGCATTGATCATGGAGGAGAGTGGTTGTCAGGTGAGTGGGTCGAGCAGCTCAGGAGGAAGATAGAGAATTGGCCAAGTAGATTAAGTGGCTGGAGAGGCTAAGTATGAAGAAATATAGAAATTAGTGTGCGGACATTGAGAGATATTGCAATAGTGTGTTTTTAGAGATATTAAGAATGAAATTTTATTTATTTTCTCCATTCTATGTGTGGCTTCATATGGGATTCTACTATTTTTCGTTCTTGAAATAGTGTTGTAGGAAAAGTATAACTCAATAACCTTTATAAATGTATCAAAATATTTAATTTTTATGCTAGTTAAGAATGTTCACTACACTAATATTTGATTCTCATACACCTCAAAATTAGAGAAAAATCAAATGATGAATTTCGCAAAACCCATGTCATGTGTCATTCAATGCTTTCCCTTTGGCTAGTTTAATATAACATGTTGAAATAAGAACATATTGGTAAGTATCACTTTGCCATGCCCTAATTAATATTTATTCCTATTTCTTCCCAACTACACTTATTCTTATATATTATAATTTATGCCAAACATATTACATTACTTTCATAGTTACCTAAATACATTTGGTGACATTATTGTTTCCTTGCTCATGTTCAATTTTCAGTGGCTCAAGTCCAATACCTCAAAATGCATGAATGGACCCAAAATTATAATATTCATATTTTAAACATAATTTTATGGCCACTACGGATTGAACACTATGAGCTAGCTTGGTAAACATTTACACAATGTGCTTCTATGTATAGGTATTTAAAGGCATTAAATATACACATAAAATCATAAGAGGACATTTAACAAGAAAAATCATTAGATCACACTACAATTTTCTAAGGGGAAAAAATTAATCTACATATAAGCCACTTGGATAGTGGTGAGTTTTGTCAATGAATTTTCACTCAAAGCGATAAAACCAATCTAGACAATGAGGTTGTCCACAAAAAACTTTACCCTCATTATTGATCAAGTTAGCTACAAGAATCTATAAGAAATGTCACATTACAAGTATTGTAGATATCATACATCAAAGTTAGTAGTTTGTAACACTACATTTTGTGAGTTCAAATCTATGGTAATTGGAGCCAAACCTACAATACTCCATATTAAATCACATGATTTTCATCATTTATTTTGATTGTATAATAATTGGTAAGTAAGATAATTGATTTTCTAAAGATAATAGTTAGTTACACACATCACTAATATCTATTTCTTATCATTAATTTTAAAACTAGTACATTATTTTTACATGATTTAATTTTTAAAATGTTTTTTTTTTTTTTCTATCTTATTTATAATTTGTTAAGTTAATATTTAAACCTATTATATGATTTATTAAATATTTAACTAACCTAAATAAGAATAAAAAGGTAACTAAAGCTAGGCAATAATACATAATAGTATTATGTGCTCAATTTTTCAATGTCACGACTGATAAACAAAACTATATCCTTGATTTAAGTTTAACTGTGATAAAAAAGAAAAAGTTGATGCTTTTTGGATGACAGTGTTTGTCGTTCAATGGACACCGTTTGAATAACTCATTTCATAGCCCAATTATATGGATGCGTGTTGAGGCCCAAACAATATAATCTTTGAAGAAAATTTCCAAAAGTTGGGCTTTCACAAGCAGCTTTATAACTAAAATTTATATCCATTCCGGGAAAGTTGAAGTTCATGTGCAGCGTCCCATCTCAGAAGCAAAATGAAAAGTTGAGCCCCACCTACACTTTAGCAGATCCCTCTGCAGGAGAAGATAGGAAACACACTCTATCTTTTTCTTTTCCAAATTACATTTAAGCTTTACCTTCTCATGGAAGCCTAATTATGGAAACAAATATATGCATAATCAGAATAGCTTTAATAACCGTCTGAATCACTTTACATAATTTCAAAGTTTTAACTAAAGTAAGATCAAGTTGAATTACTTCTAACTGTAAGAATAATCATGTGACAATTTTAGGTCTTATCTAATGATAATGTGTCCTAGTAAATCATGAAGAGTACCATGAAAAATACATATTGTTCAAATTAATTTAAAAAATGAAAAATAATCGTTATTCCAACTTCACATTATGGGATACAAACACATAATAGATTAATTCCCAGTCATCTTCTAGGTTCACCAAACAGGTCCAAACCTTATTCCAACTTTCATTTTTGGGATTAATTAATCCGAGAATAGGTCCTTATTTTAGAATAGGCCTGTTCTGGATAAATTAATTTCATGCACGAAACGGGTCCTAAATGTCTAGCCTTATGATTTTAAGTATAAATTGTTAGAAAATAAACACAAATAAAAAGATAACACACCACAAAACTATCAATTGCATGTTGAAAATTCTTGATTGAGTCCTTTACTTTATAAACAAATGAGTATTTAATGTGCAAACCATTATTAGATATAACATTTATTAAATAGTTAGTTGTAGATGGCTTTAGGTGGCAAGAGTTGGCTACACGTGAACCATCTGGGCAGTTGGAGTAGTGGTTTGTGTTGTGTTGATACTCTAAGGTCCTGTTGACAGGGTTTTGCTGACCAGGTCTGCCAACAGTCATAAGTTGTCACCGGGTTCCGGGGAAACCGGCCAACTCCGCCTGCAAAGGTTGTCCGAGGAAAATAAATTCTCCGGGCCTTCAAGCACTTGGATGTCGGGTCACGACGATGCGAGGCTCGGTTGGGAGGAGTGACTATTTTCGAGGGGGATAGCTGGTTCTTTCAGCTCATTCTCTCCAAAGATTCAACAGGGTAAGGTTCTCCCCAACGTTCTATACTTAGAAAATAAAATGAAAAAGATCCTGCAAGGTTAGAAATGTTTCATCTAACTACAGTCATGTTGAAATGTCTGGAACATCAATAATACTCTGATAGACTACACTAAATATCGAAGAAATACATAACCATCAGCTAGTATTTTATCAGTAGCAGGAATAAAGAGGTCGTTAATCTACTTTAACATATCAGAGTAGAAGACATAAAGAACATTAAAACATGAAATACCATTAACTCAGAAGCAGGAATGCCAACAACATCATTGCCAAGAATTCTTCCTTCTTTATTAATGTTCCTTCTAGCAAGCACTGGTGCGTGATACAATGGTGGCTCCAGGGGAGCATTTGACTATATAAAACCACAACAATGGAGCATTGAGCTTTGCAACTTAAGATGAGAAATCGCCTTTCTATTACTATGGACAAAAAAATCATCAATTTTGCCGACCCTTAGAAATGGGCCAATTTGGCTATTTATACAACTCCTTCTAACCCTAACCTTATTTTACATCATGTTTCAATAAAATACAATATCTGGGGGTTGATACTACCCGCGCCACCCTACAAAAGACTTGGAGATGGAATAGGCTTGCCATGTCAGAAGAATAAGACAAGAATACACAACGGAAGAATCAGCCTCGAGAAGAGAGCCAGAAAGGAGAAAGAAGAAAGTAGGTCCTCCGTGGATCGAGGCTACACGCCTCATAAATGGGAAATGCGGCGCCCTGTCTCCAATGTGCCAGGTGTACCTTTCAATGGTGCCTCAAGAAGACCACCCTGTCAGAAACCAACTACTGAGTCGACGCCTCTTTGATGTTGCCAACCACCTTCTGACATGCTTTTATTAACCGCTTCTGAAAGTGACCGGTCGGCCTTGGGGACCGGGACACAAATCACTTGAAAGAATACAAAATCTTGGATCTGGGACTCCGAGATCCGGGAACTTATGTTCCAAAAAGAATAAAGAATACCCAACATTTGAGTTCTCCTCAGCCTCCGGAGAAAGCTCAAGGTTTCTTATTATCATTGAAAGCCTGGAGGAGGCGAGAAATGCCATCTTCATCTATATCTTTCAGGCTAGCCCTTCTGTGCTTGGCCACTTCAACTTGTTCCCCCAGGTCTGGAACATTTTCTTTAAATTCATCTGCCATTCTCGCCGCGTCATGACCACTAAGTATTATGTGGGTTAATTTTTCCATCTGGGCCCCATCTATTCCCTCCGAAGATTGATACCGGAATTTCATTATTTCATCAAAACTCCCCAAAACTGAATCTTTAGGGGTACATGTATCTGTGCTAAGGGGATCAGCCCCAAAAGTATTTATTACAAAAGACATATAAATTGGAAGAATACTTCACCGCATTTACCTTATCTTGTAAGGACCCTACCAGTTGCTTGGTCACCTACAATGTGAGGTCAAGTCTGGAGTGTTGGGTTCTTACAAAATCAAATGATTCATCACCCAGAATCTGGATTAAGAAATCATATCCTCTCCCAAGGTAAGGAGCTCTTCGAGCTCCACCTTCCACACTTGGTAATTCTCGGCGTCACCCTCCCAAAGCTCAATAAGCATTTCCGCCTGATGAATAACCTGTCGGGCCGTGTAAAGATCTGGGAGGGGTGGACACCTGGAAACGCTGGGTGTTTCCTATTTGTAGGGTGACCCACTCATCCACTGCCTAGGCTTTCTTTTTCATCACTCGCAGGGAGTCTATGTCACTCTCTGGTATATCTTTTGAGGTGGAGGTCTCCGGAGGAGCGGCATTAATGGGTCAAGCCAGCTCAGTGAGAAACCTTATAAGGTTTGCATTCTTTTCCTTTTCAGCTTTGAGCCTCTGGGCCTCTTTCTCATATCGGGCCTCCACTGCCCTTGCTGCTTCTTTTAGCAAGTCTACCTCTCCTTACTTTCCCCTTTTACCTAGGGATACCTCTGCAACATTGTAGTCTGCGGGGTCTACGGTTGCTTAATCGGCGTCTAGGGGAGGTGTTACCACAATGACAACTATTTCTCCATCCGGCCCAGTTCGCAGAGTATGAACTGTCTGAGCTTTCTTGGCCTTTGGCGGGGCCTGAACCTGGGCCATCATTTCGGCCAGGGAGAGAGGAGTCACTGGAGCAGACTGAGCTTTCCTTTTCTGGCTCTCTATCAGCCATTGGGGTGGTAGGGGTGGCCTTCCTGCCAGGACTTGTTCTCTTGATTCTTCCCTAGTGTCCTATGGCTGTTGCTCTTTGGTGGCATGGACCTCATCCGTCCTTTTCCTTGCCTCAACTTCTTCTGCAGCATTGTTCTCTTCAATCTCCATCTCCTCAGCCTTGTCCTGTATGTCTATCACTGGGTCTGGACCCTGGTAGGCTTCCTCAAGGATTTCTTCTTCGAGCTGGTCTTCTTCTTCTTCTTCTTCTTCTGTCGGGAACTCTTCCTCTGTAAGCACCTCTTTCAGTAGTAGGGGAGGTGTTGGGATGAGATTTAGAGTTTGTGCCACTATGATTACCTGCCTAAAGGTTGCTCCTGGGAGTGGCCCTTGGAACGTGGCGGCTGGGGTTACGGTTATTCCTGAAGGTCTGGTTCCCCCAGCGGATGCCATTTGTTCCCCTTGTTTTTGTTGGTCCACTCTCGGACCTTGTACTACTTGAGCCTCGGAGATAATCTCTAGTTCTGGCTCCTTTTCTTCTACTTATTTCTCTTGTCCCTGTGTAGGCTCTTGTTCCATATCTTCTAGCTCTGCACCCTCTTGCTCCGCCCCCGGGACCTCTGTCTCCATTTGGGTATTGTTCCCCTGTAAGTTCTTGAACTCATCAGTCGCAAATACATCGTCAAATTCTTCTTGTGGAGGGGGACTGGCTGGGACCTCTATAGGCTCTGCTTCTTTCTCCGGCTCCAGAGAACTGGAAGAAAGGATTTCTATTTGTTGGGGGTAGGATGTTTCCAGCTCCAGCTTTGCCTTGGGCTTTTTGTTGAGCTTCTTCTTTCGTCAGGTAATCAGAGATGGTCCCGTGTCTCTTATCACTGCCGTCTCCAAGGGATCCACCCCCTTTGCCTTAACCATTAAGGCTGCTAATGACGGGGAGGAGGAGGGGCGAAGTGGCCCGGTCATAAGTGGTGGGTGGCCAGCCTTGTTGTTAACTGCTCCCTCATCTGCTGGGAGGCTACCACCAACTATTTTATTTTCTCTATGATCAGGATTTCTTGCACATGAGGGGTCGTGTCTATTCCTTTCCCTTTTTCTGCAGCCTGTGAAGAAGTCCCGGCCCCCGAGGTCATCTTTGGTACCGGCAGCGGAGTTAATTTTGGCGCCGGCTGGGCTGCTTGGCGGGTACTCTCAGGGCACACCTTCTTAAAATAGGCATGGCTCCGCTCGACCACCTCTCGAGTGAATTCTTCAATAGTGGGCCCATCCTGGGCAGGCTAGTTTACTGTGAAAGGGCCTTTTTATCGATCCCCCTTGCCTTGTACTATGGATCGATAGTGGGGGCGACGTCTGAGAAGTCTGCCGGGAAGTTCTGGAGCTTCAATTTCTGCATCATGCCGGCTATCATTTTGACATAGTGCCTCCTCCGCACCTCCACATCATCCTGGTAGTCTGCCCAAAATTCCTCCATGTGTATGTGATGGGGCTTTGAAGCCCGAGGCATCGCCGTTGCGATTTTGCTATGCAGATCAAAAATTTTCCACGCCAGATAAAATTCCTGTAAGTTATAACTTTTCAGCTCATTGTCCGCCTCCTTTGCGGCGGCCAGACTGCATGTGTAGTTCCCGTAGGTGATTGGGAATGGAATGTTGGGGATCTTTTTGAGGGAAAAGAAGGCACGCACCTCCATTATTTGCCTGTAATACTCCAATAGCACGATCTTGTCCCCATAATGTTTGGGCAACAAGTAGGGTTTTCCGGAGAAGCCGGCGACACTAATGTATGTGTGCTGTTGGAATTGAATATAGTAATGTCCCTAACTATGGACAAATTTTATCACCTTAGTAGACAGGCGGTATCTGGCATCCCGGGTGGGTGTAAGCAGATGGTAGTAAACGAAGGCGTCGTTTACTCGACAAAAACTGGGGAAGCTGGCCTCCCATTGAACCTATGAGAAATGGTACCACAGTGCTTTTTGTCCCAGGCCAATCCCGAGCACGCCGTCTGTAAGTAGGCCATGGGAATGGGGCCTCCGCTGCGCTAGGGCCCAGAAAACATAGGAAGACATATAAAAAAATTTCTTCCTGTTCAATTGCTAGAACTGGGAGTCGACATGGTTGGAGATTATTGTAGCCCAATCAAAGTATCCTCCCTTGGTGGAGATGTCGAGGAGGAAGTAGTACATCCATCAAGAAAACTGATGGGCAGAGGGCTTCCCAAAGACCCGGGCCAATGCTATCATCCCCATCTGGATGCTCTCCTTGAATTTAGAGTGGGGAATTTCTATCTTCATTCTCTTTGGGTCCCTCTTTGGGGCCTTGAGCCAATGGGTATTCATGTATACTCAGGTAGCATCCTCCAGTTGTGTGAACTGGGTCAGGGCATCAGTCCTTGTGACCACTGAGGCATTTTCAAATTATGGGATTCCCAGGCTTGCTTGGAATGTGACTGGGTCGTGGGACACCAGTGGAGTGGGGTATCCTGTGGGCTCTGCGGCCGCAAGCATAACGGCCCAGACAGAAGAGTTGTAGTTTTTTTCCAGTGTTAGGATAAGCTCTGGAGATTGCACAGAGCATGGGAAGCAAGCCGCCCAGAGGATTCCAGAGTTCCCAACATTGATTGCTAATTGATCTCCAGCCTATTGTTGGATGTGCATTATTTTTACCAAGGCCTGCATCTCAGACCATGTTCCGACGCTGGTGTCGGTCATCAGTTTGACCTTAGACTCAATCTTTGAGCCCACGATGACATTGTCCTGTACAAATTTCATGGTCAGGGGCAGCTTTTCTAGGGCCTTCTCCATTTTAGATTTTACTGCAGCCCTGGTTTCTTCTGCGGTAGGTAACTCCAGACTTTCAGGTGGAGAAGATGCCAATGCTTCAGACATGTTTGGAAGATAGACTCTGGGAACTTGTGAGGCAAAGCGACCGTTAGAATACATTTACCAAAAGAATTATTCTGAGGCCTAGATATCTTACCACTGTGATGCTTGCTTTCCTAAAAAGTTAGTTTCATGCACAGATAATCGAAAAGCAAAACACATCGTAAACTTTAGATTTTTATTAAACATCCGGGTCCAGGGATTTTATCACACTGGGTAAAGACATAGGATGGATGATGGTAGGAGACCCGCAACTCAGAGAAATGACCGTTGGTGAGGACGTGTAAAAAGCCAAGTCATCGAGCCCACATGGGCGCCATGTGCATAGGTATTAAATGGAAGTTATGGCGACGACGGCGGAGCCAACTGTTTGAATGTGCGAAAAGTAAAAGCCACTTGGCTAGAATTGATTGTGAGCATGGGACATAAATGAGGTTCTGATAGACTTCACGGAGGAGAGAGAAAACTACCTGTTTGAAATCGACTGAGAGATGAGTTTCAAACAGGTGGTTTTCTGCCCCAAAGTGAGTTCGTGGGCGGAAAACCAGAAATGCAGGTGACTTGACCAGCTTGTTGAGCCACCTAGAAGGATATACACGGAGCTGAGGGATATATACAAAGACACAGAGGGATATACAGAGACTATATACAACTATACACACATATATACATAAGTTATACAACACGGAATGATACCCATGGGAAAACCAGATGAGACAGACATATAAACAGCTATCTACACATTTTATAGACAAACCACTTCTGCACAGAGGGTGGACAACCCTTTGGCAGAGCCGACCCACTAGTGGGTGGCAGAACCAGAAGACAGCAAACCAGATGAAATAGAAACAAAACAAACCAACAAGGAAAAAAAAAACCAAACAAAGGAAAACCAGGGAGCGGAAAGCGGAAACACCAACCTAAGAACGCAGAAGGCGGAGGAAAGGAAGGATTACCGCAGGAGCTCTGTAACAGCTCAAGTTGTCAAATTGTCAGAATCACCACCACGAAGCACTCACAATCATCAGGAAGTGACTGGTAGATGTTAAGCATTGATTACCATAAACTCTCTGCAAATGCTCTGTTAATCACTTTGAAATCGCTCTCTAAATCACTCTAAGTGCTTGGAGGTTTCGATCGCGGTAAATGTGAAAGTTACAGGTAAGCCCTATTTATACCCGTGACAAAAAGGTAATCCTCCTCCTTCTTACAATCTCCGATCAAGAAAACCTTTGGACTCCGGGCCCGAGGATTCCTCGTGATGATGTTCTTTAAGAACATTATGACAAAAAATCCTGGAGTCCAGAATCTGGTTCCCAACGAAGGAAAACCTCTGGGACCAGAGTCCCGGAGATGAAAGAAAAACAAATAAAACACCACACCGGGGAAGAAAACCCCAGAGAAATAAAACAAAAGGGAAAGAAAGACAAGGCAAAGCCGCGAGCAAAAATAGACAACAAAAAGAAAAGGGGGGGACCTAACATTTTGCACACAAAATTTAGGGATGGGGATGCAGGGCATAACAAATGGCGACTATCTGGGAAAAATTCCTTAGCGCATTTGAGAACTATAGGATCTCTAGTTAGCAAAACTGGAACAAGCCGCTTTTCAAAGTGCCTAACAGGCAAAGAGAAACATATCTGAGAGAATCCAACCACACAGGAATCAGTCCGTAGTCCTTCATCAGTGGTGTCATGTGTGCTTTGGAAAGAAATAAAGCCGATGACCTCTGGGAGGAATAGAGGAGAGGCACCAATTACATTGAATCAGTCATCAATTTGTTTGCTTCCCCAGAGACCAAAGTTTCATCTCGCTTTTCCTCTTTTGTTATTTTGTTTGTTTCCGGGTGGGGAAGGCGGTACTTCTTTCACCATTAAGCTTAAGCTTAGCTAATTTTAATGGCGGTACTCCTTTCACCTTTCCACCTATGCTTAAATTTTTTGAAGAGGGGATAAAACTCTGGACCCGGGAAGAATTCTTTAAAGTTTCAAACCTGGGTCAACCAATTAGTGCAACCGATCTACCCTCGACGTGTCTGATTACTTGTTCCTTATATTATTTGTATTCACTGATTGCCAGTCTCCCAGAAAGAACACCCAACAGAGACTGCTCTAAATGTGCCATATCCTGTGAAACAACCCCGGAGACTGGGCCGACTCCACTGTGCTAAAGATAGATTCTAAAGTTCACCATGCCGTAGACATTGTACCAGAAGTCAGAGTCATGCGAAGCATTCCAATTCCTACAAGACGGAACAAAATGCCGGGACCCGGAAAGAAAACTGAAATGAAAAAATAAACAACAGAAGAGGACTATCCTGGAGAATAGCCGACAAAGCTATTTACAAGGTAGGGTACCTCGCACGAGGCACCCGGAGGAAGTATTTACAAGCGAGAGGCTTTACATATAATACATATAATAAAACTTAGGACAAACTTGCCTCACTCAAAGTAATGTTTGAGAAACTGTCCATTAACGGGCAATGCGACAGGTTCCCCAATCAGGGTGTTAAGGTGGTAAGTATTTTCCCTGCAAATTTCTGAGATCAGATATGGTCTGAGCCAGAGCCTTTGAAACTTGGTATGCTTTCCTTTCTTCTCCCGGGCCTTGTCCCACAACATGACCAGATCCGAGATCTGAAAAGCCTTATATTGGGCTCTTCTGTCAAACCATCGTTTTACCACTGCTTGCTGATGCGTGAAATATTCAAGGGCCGCGTCTCTCTATTCTTCCATTCGCACCAGATTCAAGAGTCAAACCTCCACGATGTTGTCCCTGTTGCTAAATTTCTGCATAAACTGTAACACTGGGATCTTTAAGTTGGCTGGGAATACAGGGTTCTGACCATAAACTAGATGGAATGGGGATGTTCCCAGGGCGGCCTTGACATGAATGCGATCTGGCCAAAGGGAAAATCTCAACTTTTGATGCCAGTCCCGGGGATTATGTTCTAACAGATTTTTTTATCAATTCAAGCAAATTTTTGTTTGTCGAATCAGCAATGCCATTCCCCTGGGGATAATAGTTGTTGGAGAACTTCAAAGTGATCTTCCGATTGTAGGTCCATTCGAGTAACTATGCTGAAGAAAACACCAGACCATTTTCACATACCAGAGCAAAGGGCATTCCAAACTGTGTGATGATGTTCTCTTCCAGGAACTTGATAACTACGTCTACCGTGTTATTTTTGCAAGGTATAGCTTCAGACCACTGAGTGCAATAATTGGTAGAAGTAAGGATATATCAGTGGTTGGCAGATGAGTTGGGGTTGATTTCCCCAATGAAGTCGAATGCCCATTGGGAAAATGGCCTGGCATCGTAGACTGGTTGTAAAGGCATAGCTGAGTTACGCTCACGATGCGCTGATGTTTGGCAAGTATGGCATTTTCTTACGTGAGTGTAAATGTCCTTGAATATACAGGGCCAATAGTATCTAGCCTAAAGGATCTGATGGGCGGTGGCATCGGCTGAGCCATGCCCAGTTCCAAACTATCCGTGGAACTCATCAATAACTCTTACAGCTTGGTCTCTGTCAATGCACCAGAGGTACACTCCCTCGTAGTTTCTGTGATAAAGCGCGGAGTTTTTGATCATGAAGTGAGCACTTTTCATGCACAGAGTGCGCCGTTTGTGGGGAGGTAACCCCTCCAGGCATTTATTATTTAGTAACAAGTATACCAAATTGGTATACCACGGGTCTTGAGTAAAGGACTCCACTGTGTAAGTTTGACATTCTATGCGGGGAGTCCCTTCTGCTATCACTCGACTTTGTCCTTGGCCCCGGACTATTTTTATGGGCTGCATTTCTAAGTCATACTCCTAGAGGATGGCCATCCATTTCCCCTGTCTTTTGCCCAATTCACTCTGCATCAGCAGAGATTTAACAGCCTGGTCTAGAATGATAGCATGTACCTTGCTCCGGAGAATATAATGCCATAATTTTTTCACGGTGCGAACTAGAGCAAAGGCCTATTTTTCTAGTGATGAATACTGGACCTTGGCATTTTTGAAAGGGGAGCTCATGAAAGCTATTGGTTTCTCTTCCCCTTCAACCTTTTGGGTTAACACTGTCGCGGCAGAATGCGGCAAAGCAAAAGAGTAAATGTAAAATAGGAGGGAATAGTCTGGACTAGCCAGGACAGGTGCTTCCATTATTGTCTGTTTGATTTGGGTGAATGCCCATTTTTCTTCAGGGCTCCACTCAATCTTAGTATATTTCTTCATCATCTCGTTGAGCGGTTTGACTATTTCTGTGAACCCTGTGATGAACTGTCGCACAAAGTTGATCTTTCCGAAGAAGGATTGCATCTCTTTCTTGCTACCAGGCATTTGTAGATTCAGCAATGCTTCAACTCTATTAGGGTCTATGGATATACCCTTCTCAGAGACAATATGCCCGAGCAACTTCCCCTTGGTGACCCTGAATATGCACTTCTTGGGGTTGAGGGATATCCCATACCGGCAACATCTCTCACAGATCTGAGCGAGATGGGCGGCATGGTCACACCTGTCCTGGAAAAATATGGTCAAATCATCCATATAGATGATTATCCACCAATTCACAAGGCCCTCAAACGCAATGCCCATGGCCTTTTGAAATGTATCCCCTGCATTGATCAAACCAAAGGGAATTCTCCTATATGCAAACATTCCCCACTTGGTGGTAAACACTGTTTTCTCTCTGTCTTCATACTTGACCATGACCTGGTTATATCTCGAGTATCCATCCAAGAAGGACATCATCTGGGACCCATTCACTATCTGCAACACCTCATCCAATGAAGGGAGAGGGTGATTATCTTTCTTGGAGGCCTTGTTCATGTTTTAGAAATCCACGCAAAGGCGGATCTCACTGTTTTTATTCCTTACAAGGACTAGATTGGCAACCCACATAGTGTGCCAGATTGGGAAAATTATCTGGGCTAATAGCAGTCTCTCTACCTCTTGACGAATCACAGGCTCTATCAGGGGGTTGACCGGTCTTTGCTTTTGCCGAAAGGACTTAGCATCAGGTTTCAAGGGAATAGTATCGGTCATGATGGATGTGTCATACATTTTTAAGTCTTCATAACCCCAAGAAATCACGTCGATGTATTCTCAGAGAACTACAAGTGTCTTCTCCTTTTCTTCAAGGGAGTAGGAGGTACCAATGTGAATAATCTTTTCTTCACCAGGCTGGCCGATGTTAACCTTTTCAGACTTCCCTCCCTCAGAGGAGGATGACACCTTCTCACGGGCCTGAGGGTCTGAGTCAAAGATTCATTCTAGTGCAACCATACCCTTTGGGATGGTGTTGGTGGGCAAGTATATGATCCCATCATCTTCACCACCTTGCCCAGTGTCGTCGTGGTCTCGTTCTTCCACTATCTGGTTTTCAAAGACTCCAACATTCACCATAAAGGCAAGGATATGCTGATCATCCTCAAAAACCTAAAAGTGGGTGACATTATCTAGAATGGATGAGGTGGGGACCATCTCGAATAAAAATCTCTGGAGTAGCGAGCCGGCCATTGGCTCAAGTGTGTTGGCAGAAATGGCAAGGGCATCCGGGACATAGATCTGTCACCGAGGAATGAGGTCGATGCCAAAGGCATCAAAATCTTTGATAAGGCTCCAAGCCTGGTTGTGGTATGCAGCCAGCATTTTATTGTGACATGTGTATTGACTCCTGACTTGTTTAGCAATCAACTCTGAATCACCTAGAGCCCAGAGGTGGGTGATACCTTTCCTTAACGCAAATAAGAGTCCAAGGACCAAAGCCTCGTACTCTGTAACATTGTTCATGCAGTTAAACTGTAGTCTGTAGGACATGAGGAAGGACTTCCCTTGTGGGTTGATTAGTTCTACCCCAGCCCCACAACCTTGTTTGGATCGGGACCCATCGAACTTAAGGGTCCATAAGTCATTGTTCATAATCTGGGGCTGGGGCAGAGTAGTCTCCTTTGGATTATTGCCGGGAGACTTAGGGGTTTTCTCCTGGCCCACCAGTGTGAGGGTAGAATTTACCTTTGGAGGTGTTTGGACTTGGGATTTCTAGGGAGATGGTACCAAAGGAGTGCATCCCACAGGGACACTGGGTCCTGGGGAATCAGTTACATGTTGTTTCTTCTGGAAGGTATCAAGGTGTCGGTTAGCAATCGATAGACATGGTCCACACTCAAGTTTTGAATATTTCTGGTAGTGTATTTGGAACCAAGTGCCAGACAAGAGTGTGGAAAGGGTTGCTATGGGGCCTTGAGAGTCTACCTTAGTTCTCATCTTTTCTTCTAGGTCTTGGGCTCTCTATAGTACGGCGGGATCTTCTCCAGGGATGAAATCCAATGTTAAGATTTCAAAAGGTCTGTACACCCCCAGGGAAGTCTCAGAGAAGAGGACCTCATTGACCCTCCCAACTTCGGTAAGGGCCTATTTCATCCAGGGTTCACTTTCGACCTGAATCTTATTTGATTCCCCTTCCCTAGGAAGCCATAAGTGGGTGAAGTCAGTCGAAAAGTATCCATTCAGGGACTTAGACCAATTTCAACTTAATAACATCCTGTAAGTTTTTGGGATGTCCATCACTTGGATGTCAATTATGCTGGCTATCCTAGATAAGTTATATCCAGATGTTCTTAAATTCCCCCACCATTTTTACAGTAGTCTTATCCAGTTGGATCACTACACCATTAGATGGGGTGGGGTGGAATCTGAGCTTCTAACAAATAGACAAGGGCATGATGTTACTCGAAGCTCCAGAGTCTACTAAGTAGTTGTGTATATTTTTGCCATAGATATTCAGGCTTAGTAAGAAGGGAAAATCCTTATTATTTCCCCAGAAGACGGCCGTGTTGGCATCTTCGAATGAGACAATCATGGGTGGGCGGCTGACGGCTTCTAGGTTTCCCAAGAGCTTCAAAAGAGACTTCTTATGCTAGGGACAGTTTAGCAATAACTCATCAATAACTCTTACAGCTTGGTCTTTGTCAATGCACTGGAGGTACACTCCCTCGTAGTTTCTGCGATAAAGCGTGGAGTTTTTTATCATGAAGTGAGTGATTTTCATCCGCAAAGCACGGCGTTTGTGGGGAGGTAACCCCTCTAGGCATTTATTATTTAGTAACAAGTATACCAAATCGGTATACCACGGGTCTTGAGTAATGGACTCCACTGTGTAAGTTTGACATTCTATGCGGGGAGTCCCTTCTGCCATCGCTCGACTTAGTCCTTGGCCCTAGACTATTTTCATGGGCTGCATTTCTAAGTCATACTCCTAGAGGATGGCCATCCATTTCTCCCATCTTTCACCCAATTCACTCTACATCAACAAAGACTTAATAGCCTGGTCTGGAATGATAGCATGTACCTTGCTCCAGAGAATATAATGCCTGAATTTTTTCACGGTGCGAACTAGAGCAAAGGCCTATTTTTTTAGTGATGAATACCAGACCTCAGCATTTTTGAAAGGGGAGCTCATAAAAACTATTGGTCGCTCTTCCCCTTCAACCTTTTGGGTTAACATTGCCGCGACAGAATGCGGCGAAGCAAAAGAGTAAATGTAAAATGGGAGGGAATAGTCCAGACTAGCCAGGACAGGTGCTTCCATTATTGTCTGTTTGATTTGGGCGAATGCCCATTTTGCTTTAGGGCTCCACTTAATCTTAGTATCTTTCTTCATCATCTCGTTGAGCGGTTTGACTATTTCTGTGAACCCTGTGATGAACCGTCACACGAAGTTGATCTTTTCAAAGAAGGATCGCATCTCTTTCTTGCTGCCAGGCATTTGTAGATTCAGCAATGCTTCGACTCTATCAGGGTCTATGGATATACCCTTCATAGAGACGATATGCCCAAGCAACTTCCCCTCGGTGACCCTGAATATGCACTTCTTGGGGTTGAGGGATATCCTATACCGGTGACATCTCACGCAGATCTGAGCGAGATGGGCGGCATGGTCACGCCTATCCCAGGAAAAGATGGTCAAATCATCCATATAGATGATTATGCACCGATTCACAAGGCCCTCAAATGTAATGTCCATGGCCTTTTGAAATGTAGCCCCAGCATTGATCAAACCAAAGGGAATTCTCCTATATGCAAATGTTCCCCACTTGTTGGTAAATGTTGTTTTCTCTCTGTCTTTATACTTGACCATGACCTGGTTATATCCTGAGTATCCATCCAAGAAGGACATCATCTGGGACCCATTCACTATCTGCAACACCTCATCCAACGAAGGGAGAGGGTGATTATCTTTCTTGGAGGCTTTGTTCAAGTTTCAAAAATCCACACAAAGGCAGATCTCACCATTTTTCTTCCTTACAAGGACTAGATTGGCAACCCACGTAGTGTGCCAGATTGGAAAGATTATCCAGGCTGATAGCAGTTTCTCTACCTCTTGACAAATCAGAGGCTCTATTAGGGGGTTGACCGGTCTTTGCTTTTGCCAAAAGGGCTTAGCATCAGGTTTTAGGGGAATAGTATGGGTCATGATGGATGTGTCATATGTTTTCAAGTCTTCATAACCCCAAGCAATCATGTCAATGTATTCTCGAAGAACCACGAGAGTCTTCTCCTTTTCTTCAAGGGAGCAGGAGGTACCAATGTGAATAATCTTTTCTTCACCGGGCTGGCCGATGTTAACCTTTTCAAACTTTCCTCCCTCGGAGGAGGACGACACCTTCTCACGGGCCCGAGGGTCCGAGTCAAAGATTCGTTCTAATGCAACCATACCCTTTGGGATGGTGTTGGTTGGTAGGTCTATGATCCCATCATCTTCACCACCCTGCCCAGTGTCGTTGTGGTCTCGTTCTTCCACTATCTAGTTTTCAAAGACTCCAACATTCGCCATAAAAGCCAAGATATGCTGATCGTCCTCAAAAACCTGAAAGTGGGTGACATTATCTGGAATGGACGGGGTGGGGACCATCTCGACTAAAAATCTCCAAAGTAGCGAGCCGGCCATTGGCTCAAGTGTGCTGGCAGAAATGGCAAGGGCATCCGAGACATAGTTCTGTCACCGGGGAATGAGGTCGATGCCAAAGGCATCAAAATCTTTGATAAGGCTCCAAGCCCGGTTCAGGTATGTGGCCAGCCTTTTATCGTGACATGTGTATTGACTCCTGACTTGTTTAACAATCAACTCTGAATCACTCAGAGCCCAAGGCGGGTGATACCTTTCCTTAACGCAAATAAGAGTCCAAGGACCAAAGCCTCATACTCTGTAAGATTATTCGTACAGTTAAACTATAGTCTGTAGAACATGAGGAAGGACTTCCCTCATGGCTTGATTAGTTCTACCCTAGCCCCACAACCTTGTTTGGATCGGGACACATTGAACTTAAGGGTCCATAAGTCATTGTTCATAATCTGGGGCTGGGGCAGAGTAGTCTCCTTCGGATTATTGCCAGGAGACTTAGGGGTTTTCTCCTGGACCACCGGCGTGAGGGTAGAATTTACCTTCGGAGGTGTTTGGACTTGGGATTCCTGGGGAGATGGTACCAAAGGAGTGCATCCCATAGGGACACTGGGTCCTGGGGAATCAGTTACATGTTGTTTCTTCCGGAAGGTATCAAGGTGTCAGTTAGCGATCGACAGACATGGTCCACACTCGAGTTCTGAATGTTTCTATTAGTTTACTCGGCACCAAGTGCTAGATAGGAGTGTGGCAAGGGTTGCTATGGGGCCTTGAGAGTCTACCTCAGTTCTCATCTTTTCTTCTAGTTCTTGGGCTCTTTTTAGTATGGCGAGATCTTCTCCAGGGATGAAATTGAATGTTAAGATTTCAAAAGGTCTGTACACCCCCAGGGAAGTCTCGGAGAAGAGGACCTCATTGACCCTCCAAATTTTGGTAAGGGCCTGTTTCATCCAGGGTTCACTTTTGACCCAGATCTTATTTGATTCCCCTTCCCACGGAAGCCATAAGTGGGTGAAGTTGGTCGAAAAATATCCGTTTAAGGACTTAGACCAATTCCAACTTAATAACATCCCGTAAGTTTCTGGGATGTCAACCACTTGGATGTCAATTATGCTGGCTATCCTGGGATCTTAGATAAGTTGTATCTAGACATTCTTCAATTCCCCCACTATTTTTATATTAGTCTTATCCAGTTGCATCACTACACCATTCAATGGGGTGGGGTGGAATCCGAGCTTCTGACAAATAGACAAGGGCATGATGTTATCCGAAGCTCTGGAGTCTACTAAGCAGTTGTGTATAGTTTTTCCATAGATATTCAAGCCTAGTAAGAAGGCAGGATCCTCATTATTTCCCCAGAAGACGGCCGTGTTGGCATCTTTGAATGAGACAATCTTGGGCGGGCAGCTGACAGCTTCCGTGTTTCCAAAGAGCTTCAGAAGAGACTTCTTCTACTCGGGACAGTTTAGCAAAACCTCCATCAAGGTCATGGAGGTGGTGTTCTATTCTAACACCTTTGTAATATCAAATCTTCCCCTCGATAATTGGTGGTTTTTCTCAGCCAGATCTTTTTCTTGGTTAGAGCTAGGACCTTTCAGAGGAGCGGGTCGGTCAGTCATGTTATTTTAGGGAGGAGGAGTATCTTTGACTGGGGGTGTGGGCGTGTAAGCTAGTCCTTTTCCAACCTGACTCCAAGTGTGATATGGAGTCTATGGGTTAGTAAAGGCGTTGGCCTCGAAGGGTGGGATAGATTCGTCAAAGAATCCTTGAAATTCAGATTCTTCCTCATCCTCCCCGGAGGTTCCGAAGAAGATGGTATCATAGGTGAAAGCATTGTGGGTTGGCTCTTGGACAGGGGGTTCTCGAGGGGTAGTGTCATGCAAGTATTGTCTTTCCAGCTGGGAGATCATGATGACCTTCTCCAAAGTGGTGCAATTCACCTCGTTGTGCGAACCTGTATCATGCAACCTACACCAATTAGTCATGGGCTGGAAGTCTATGACTGGTGTGAAATTTGATGGTCCAGCACCATTTTGGTTGGCATTTTGGTTGGGAGGTGGGCCTCCAGTGTTCGCGTTATTATTCCATTGCTGTTGATTGGGTCTAGATCCGTTATTGAAGTTTCGTCCTCCAGCATTGTTGTTTCGTTGGCCAGAGAAAATGTTTCCCCTCTGGGAATTCAAATTCTGGGGTGCGTAGGACCCCGCCTTCAGTTGGCCCATGTCCACAGTCAAGGTAGACAACATTCGCCAGAGGGATTCGACCTCGGCAGTCAACTGAGTTTTGGCATCACAATGTGAGGGTTGTTGTAGTTGTTGGTTTCCCAGAAAGGCAGCAGTATTAGCCGGAGTCGAGGGCGGTAATCCTCTAGCCACAGACGACTGAAAGAAGGGCACTCTGGATGGTTGTGTCTAAGGTTGTCGTGCCTACTACGGCTGATTCTAAGGGAAAACTTCTAGACCTACTACCGTTTGGGTCTGTGTTGGGTAAACATACCGGGCCCGCTGGTCTATCAGGGGTGATGGAGGATTCATCACCATCGACAGGGCACCCATTTCCAGATTGGGGTTGTATCCCCCAGCATATGTTGTTCCACCAGGGACCATATTGAAGGGCGTACTCTGTCCAATCCCGCCTGGGGATTTGTTGAGGCCACGGGACAGTTCTAAGGCCAAGTTATAGACTTTTTCCAAGGTGTCCTGATCGCCCGCGGCGGTGGTTCTCCAAAGGAGAGTGGCAACGAAAGGGTCCATCGCGTTAAGATAGGTCTGTATTGTTACTTCTAGGGATGGGACAAAAGGGCCTGTGCACCACTTCAGGGCACGCTGGAACCTATGGTTGAATGCTGCAAGAGGTTCATTGGGTTCCTTCCTGATTGAGATGAACTAGCTATGGGACCAGGCTGGGTCCACATGCACGTGAAAGGCAGCCAAAAAGACATCTTCCATTTCCTGCGAAGTGTTTATAGAGTTGGCAGGTAGGTTAAGGTACCAGTTCAACTCGCCTTGTCCTAAAGACAAGGGAAACATCCGAGTCACAACATCTTCATGTTGGATCCGGTGTCAATTCATGGCATCTTTGTATGCCTGTAAGTGTTCCTCCGCGGTTCGTGAGCCTAAGTGCTCGTATCATGGGAAAATCTTCTCCGGGTGAGAGGGTAAATCGTTGGTTGCACCCGGAAAAGTACCCATTGGGGATCCGATGTTTTTGAAGTATGCGGCCATTGGGGAAACTATATGTTGGGTAGTTTGGGTATTGGTCCCCGGGATTGTCTGAGAAGTTTGGGTATTCTGAGGTATGCTAGATCCCCAAACAATAGTGGCTGGTATGATTTTTGAGGTCCATTTCTTTCGAGCAGGGGGTTCAAGTTCAACAAATCTTTAGGGATTCGAGGCAGACCTAAGGACTCTTTCAAATTTCGCTGGGGAGAAATATCCAATCCCGCTGAAGGCTTGCCTCTTAAAACTATGACTCGGGGAACCCTTAGGAGGTGTAAAATCAGAATCTTGGGAGGGGGATGAGTTCATGCCCTCCTTCTAGTGCCAATTTCTGTTGACGGGGTTTTTTTGACCGGGTCCGCCAACAGTCATAAGTTGTCACCGAGTTCTGGGGAAACCGGCTAACTCCGCCTGCAAAGGTTGTCTGGGGAAAATAAATTCTCTGGGCCTTCAAGCACCTGGGTGTCGAGTCATGACGATGCGGGGCTCGGTTGGGAGGAGTGACTATTTTCGAGGGGGATAGCTGGTTCTTTTAACTCATTCTCTGCAAAGATTCAACAGGGTAAGGTTCTCCCCAGCATTTTATACTTAGCAAATAAAATTAAAAAGATCCTACAGGGTTAGAAATGTTTCATCTAACTATAGTCATGCTGAAATGTCTAGAACATCAATAATACTCTGATAGAATACACTAAATATCGAAGAAATACATAACCATCAGCTAGTATTTTATTAGTAGCGGGAATAAAGAGGTCGTTAATCTACTTTAACATATCAGAGTAGAAGACATAAAGAACATTAAAAAATCAAAATACCATTAACTCAGAAGCAGGAATGCCAACAACATCATTGTCAAGAATTCTTCCTTCTTTATTACTGTTCCTTCCAGCAAGCACTGGTGCGTGAGACAATGGTAGCTCCAAGGGAGTGTTTGACTATATAAAACCAGAACAATGGAGCATTAAGCTCTGCAACTTAAGATGATAAATCGCCTTTCTATTACTATGGAAAACAAAATCATCAGTTTTGCCGACCCTTGGAAATAGGCCAGTTTGGCTATTTATACAACTCCTTCTAATCCTAACCCTATTTTACATCATGTTTCAATAAAATACAATATCTGGGGGCCGGTACTACCTATGCCACCCTACAAAAGACTTGGAGATGGAATAGGTCTACCATGTCAGAAGAATAAGACAAGACTACAAAGCGGAAGAATCGGCCTGGAGAAGAGAGCCAGAAAGGAGAAAGAAGAAAGTAGGTCCTCCGGGGATCGAGGCTACATGCCTCATAAATGGGAAATGTGGTGCCCTGTCTCCAATGTGCCAGGTGTACCTTTGAACGGCGCCTCAAGAAGACCACCCTGTTAGAAACCAACCACTGAGTCAACGCCTCTTTAATGTTTCCAACCACCTTCTGACATGCTTTTATTAACCGCTTTTGAAAGTGACCGGTCGGCCTCGAGGACCGGGACACAGATCACTTGAAAGAATACAAAATCTTAGATCTGGGGCTCCGGGATCCCAAAACTTATGTTCCAAAAAGAATAAAGAATACCCAACATTTGAGTTCTCCCCGGCATCTGGAGAAATCTCAAGGTTGCTTATTATCGTTGAAAGCCTTGAGGAGGCGAGAAATGCCATCTTCATCTATATCTTTTAGGCTGGCCCTTCTGTGCTTGGCCACTTCAACTTGTTCCCCCAGGTGCGGAATATTTTATTTAAATTCGTCTGCCATTCTCACCGCGTCATGACCACTAAGTATCATGTGGGTTAATTTTGCCATCTGGGCCCCATCTATTCCCTCTGGAGATTGATACCGGGATTTCATTATTTCATCAAAACTCCCCAAAACTAAATCTTTGGGGGTACATGTATCTGTGCTAAGGGGATCAACCCCGGAAGTCTTTATTACAAAAGACTTATATAAATTGGAAGAATACTTCACCGCATTTACCTTATCTTGTAAGGACCCTACTAGTTACTTGGTCACCTCCAATGTGAGGTCATGTCTGGAGTACTGGGTTCTTAAAAAATCAAATGATTCATCACCCAGAATTCTGGATTCAGAAATCATATCCTCTCCCAAGGTAAGGAGCTCTTCGACCTCCACCTTCCACGCTTGGTAATTCTCAGCGTCACCCTCCCAAAGCTCAATAAGAATTTCCGCCTGATGAATAACCTGTCAGGCCGTGTATAGATCTGGGAGGGGTGGACACTAGAAAATGCCGGGTGTTTCCTATCTACAAAGCGACCCACTCGTCCACTACATGGGCTTTCTTTTTCATCACTCACAGGGAGTCTATGTCACTCTGCGGTATATATTCTGAGGTGGAGGTCTCTGGAGGAGAAGAATTAATGGGTCGAGCCAGCTCAGTGAGCAACCCCATAAGATTTGCATTCTTTTCCTTTTCAGCTTTGAGCCACTGGGCCTCTTTCTCATGTCGGGCCTCCACTGCCCTTGCTGCTTCTTTTAGCAAGTCTACCTCTCCTTGCTTTCCTTTTTTACCTTGGGATACCTCTGCAACATTGTAGTCTACGGGGTCTATGGTTGCTTCATCAGTGTCTGGGGGAGGTGTTGCCACAATGGAAATTGTTTCTCCACTCGGCCCAGTTCACAAAGTATGAACTGTCTGAGCTTTCTTTGCCTTTGGCGGGGCCTGAACTTGGGCCATCATTTTGGCCAGGGAGAGAGGAGTCATTGGAGCGGACTGAGCTTTCCTTTTTCGGCTCTCTATCATCCATTGGGGTGGTAGCGGTGGCCTTCCTGCCAGGAATTGTTCTCTTGATTCTTCCCCAGTGTCCTATGGTTGTTTCTCTTCGGTGGCATGGACCTCATCCATCATTTTCCTTGCCTCAACTTCTTCTGCAGCAACGTTCTCTTCAATCTCCATCCTTAGCCTTGTCCTATATGTCTATCACTGGGTCTGGACCCTGGTAGGCTTCCTCAGGGATTTCTTCTTCGAGCTGCTCTTCTTCTTCTTGTTGTTCTTTTGCCGGGGCCTCTTCCTCTGTTAGCACCTCTTTCAGCAGTAGGGGAGGTGTTGGGTCAAGATTTAGAGTTTGGGCTGCTGTGATTACCTGCCTGAAGGTTGCTCTCAGGAGTGGCCCTTGGAATGTGGCAGCTGGGGTTACGGTTATTCCTGAAGGTCTGATTCCCCTAGCGGATGCCATTTGTTCCCCTTGTTTTTTTTGGTCCACTCCCGGACCTTGCACTACTTGAGCCTCAGAGATAATCTCTGGTTCTGGCTCATTTTCTTCTACTTGTTGCTCTTGTCCATGTGTAGGCTCTTGTTCCATATCTTCTTGCTCTGCACCCTCTTGCTCCACCCCTGGGACCTCTGTCTCCATTTGGGTATTGTTCCCCTGTAAGTTCCCGAACTCATCAGTCGCAAATACATCATCAAATTCTTCCTATGGAGGGGGACTGGCTGGGACCTCTTCAGACTCTGCTTCTTTCTCTGGCTCTAGAGAACTGGAAGAAAGGATTTCTACTTGTTGGGGGCGGGATGTTTTCAGCTTCGGCTCTGCCTTGGGCTTTTTGCTGAGCTTCTTCTTTCACCGGGTAATCAGAGGTGGTCCCGCATCTCTTATCACTGTCGCCTTCAAGGGATCCACCCCCGTTTCCTTAACCATTAAGGCTGCTAATGACGGGGAGGAGGAGGGGCAAAGTGGCCCGGTCATAAGTGGTGGGGTGGCCAGCCTCATTATTAACTACTCCCTCATCTGCTGGGAGGCTGCCACCGACTGTTTTATTTGATTTCTTGTGCAGGAGGGGTCATTTCTATTCCTTTTCCTTTTTCTGTAGCTTGCGAAGAAGTCCTGGCCCCCGGGGTCATCTTTGGTACCGGCGGCGGAGTTAATTTTGGCACCGGCTTGGCTGCTTGGTGGGTACTCCCGGGGCACACCTTCTTAAAATAGGCGTGGCTCCACTCGACCACCTCTCGAGTGAATTCTTCAATAGTGGGCCCTTCCTAGGTAGCCCACTTTACTAGCGGAAGGGCCTTTTTATCGATCCCCCTTGCCTTGTACTGGGGACCGATAGTGGGGGCGGCGTCTGAGAAGTCTGTCGGGAAATTTCAGAGCTTCAATTTCTGCATCATGCCAGCTGTCATTCTGACATAGTGCCTTCTCTGCACCTCCACATCATCCTGACAGTCTACCCAAAAGTCCTCCATGTGTATGTGATGGGGCTGTGAAGCCTGAGGCATCGCCGTTGCGATTTTTTCATGCGGATCAAAATTTTTCCGCGCCAGATAAAATTCCTGTAAGTTATAACTTTTCAGCTCATTTTCCGCCTCCTTTGCAGCGGCCAGATTGCATGTGTAGTTCCCATAGGTGACTGGGAACTGAATGTTGGGGATCTTTTTGAGGGAAAAGAAGGCATGCACCTCTATTATTTTCCTGTAATACTCCAATAGCACGATCTTGTCCCCACAATGTCTAGGCAACAAGTAGGGTTTCTCAGAGAAGCTGGCAACCCTAATGTATGTGTGCTGTTGAAATTGAATATAGTAATGTCCATAACTATGGACTAATTTTATCACCTTAGTAGACAGGTGGTATCCAGCATCCCAGGTGGGTGTAAGCAGATGGTAGTAATTGAACGCGTCATTTACCTGACAAAAACTAGGGAAGCTGGCCTCCAATTGAACCTATGAGAAATGGTCCCATGGTGCTTTTTGTCCCGGGCCAATCTCGAGCATGCCCTCTGTAAGTAGGCCGTGGGAATGGGGCCTCTGCTATGCTTGGGCCCAGAAAACATAGGAAGACATATAAAACTTTTTCTTCCTATTCAATTGCTGGAACTGGGAGTCGACATGGTTGTAGATTATTATGGCCCAGTCGAAGTATCCTCCCTTGGTGGACATGCCGAGGAGGAAGTAGTACATCTATTAAGAAAACTCTTGGGCAGAGGGCTGCCTAAAGACCTGAGCCAATGCTATCATCCCCATCTGTATGCTCTCCTTGAATTCGGAGCGGGGAATTTCTATCTTCATTCTCTTTGGGTCCCTCTTTGGGGCCTTAAGCCAATGGGTATTCATGTATACCTGGGCAGCATCCTCTAGTTGTGGAACTGGGTCAGGGCATCAGTCCTTGTGACCACTGAGGCCTTTTCAAATTATGGGATTCCTAGGCTTGCTTGGAATGTGACTGGGTCGAGGGACACCAGTGGAGTGGGGTATCCTGTGGGCTTTGCGGCCGTGAGCATAACGGACCAGAAAGAAGAGTTGTAGTTATTTTCCAGTGTTAGCATAAGCTCCAGAGATTGCACGGAGCACAGGAAGCAAGCCGCCCGAAGGATTCTGTAGTTCCCAACGTTGATTGCTAATTGATCTCTAGCCTATCGCTAGATGTGCATTATTTTCACCAAGGCCTGCATCTCGGACCATGTTCCAACGCTAGTGTCGGTCATCAGTTTGACCTTAGACTCAATCTTTGAGCCCACGATGACATTGTCCTGTACAAATTTCATGGTCAGGGGCAGCTTTTCCAGGGCCTTCTCCATTTTAGATTTTACTACAGCCCTGGTTTCTGTTGCGGTAGGTAAATCTGGACTTCCGGGTGGAGAAGGTGTTGATGCTTCAGACATGTTTGGAAGATAGAATCCGGGAACCTGTGAGGCAAATCGACCGTCAAAATACATTTACCAAAATATTTATTCTGGGGCCCGGAGATCTTACCACCGTGATGCTTGCTTTCCTAAAAAGTTAGTTTCATGCACAGATAACCAAAAAGCAAAACACATTGTAAACTTTAGATTTTTATTAAACATCCGAGTCTAGGGATTTTATCACACTGGGTAAAGACACAGGATGGATGATGGTAGGAGACCCGAAACCCGAAGAAATGAGCGTTGGTGAGGACGTGTAAAAATCCAAGTCATCGAGCCCACGTGGGCGCCACGTGCGTAGGTATTAAATGGAAGTTATGGCGACGACGGCCGAGCCAACTGTTTGAATGTGCGAAAAGTGAAAACCACTTGGCTAGAATTGATTGTGTGCATGGGACATAAATGAGGTGACAGACTTCAGAGAGGAGAGAGAAAATTGCCTATTTGAAACTGACTGAGAGCTGAGTTTCAAACAGGTGGTTCTCTGCCCTGAAGTGAGTTCGTGGGCAAAAAACTAGAAATGCAGGTGACTCGACCAGCTCGTTGAGCCACCTAAAAGGATATACATAGAGCTGAGGGATATATATAAAGACACAAAGGGATATACAGAGACTATATACAACTATACATGCATATAGACACAAGGTATACAACACAGAATGACGCCCATGGGAAAACTAGATGAGACAGACATATATACAGCTATCTACACATTTTATAGACAAACCACTTATGCACAGAGGGTGGACAACCCTCTGGCAGAGTTGACCCACCAGCTGGCGGCAGAACCAGAAGATAGAAAACCAGATGAAACAGAAACAAAACAAACCAACAAGGCAAACAGAAACCAAACAAAGGAAAACCAGGGAGCAGAAAGCGGAAACACCAACCTGAGAACGCAGAAGGTGGAGGAAAGGGAGGATTACCGCGGGAGCTCTATAATAGCTCAAGTTGTCAAATGGTCAGAATCACCACCATGAAGCACTCGCAATCGTCAGGAAGTGGCTGGTAGATGTTAAGCGTTGATTACCATAAACTCTCTGCAAATGCTCTGTTAATCACTTTGAAATTGCTCTCTAAATTGCTCTAAGTGCTTGGAGGTTTTGATCACAGTAAATGTGAAAGTGATAGCTAAGCCCTATTTATACGTGTGGAAAAAAGGTAATCCTCCTCCTTCTGACAATCTCCGGTCAAGAAAACCTCCGGACTGCGGGCCCGTGGATTCCCCGTGATGATGTTCCTTAAGAACATTATGATGAAAAACCCCAGAGTCTGGAATCCAGTTCCCAACGAAGGAAAACCTCTGGGACCAGAGTCCTAGAGACGAAAGCAAAACACCACGCCAGGGAAGAAAACCCCGGAGAAAGAAAACAAAAGGGAAAGAAAGACAAGGCAAATCCGCGAGCAAAAACAGACAATAAAAAGAAAAAGGGGGGACCCAACATTTTGCACACAAAATGTAGGGACGGGGATGCAGGGCATAATAGGTCCAAGATTACTTATACGGGGTGAATAAGTAATCTATCAAATTTGAAAATTTTTACAATGTATTCAACACCATAAACCACATTCGTCAACTTTAAACCTTATGCATGCAATAAATAAAGTAACCAAACAATCATCAACACATGCAAAAAAATAACAACAATATTCTTATCATGGAGACTATGATAAGATGATAACCGTGGTGGGGATTGGCACCCACAAATATTTTCACTCTTCTAAAATGTGCCCATTTAAAGCCATATCCCTATTAGCAGCTTACAATGATGCCCTATTAGGAGAAGACCATGTTTGAAGTCACCCTAGGTAAAGATCCACCCTGTTAAAGGATTTACAAAACATACCTATTAAAGTCAACCTGGTTAATGGATTTTCTTACAAAAACTATTATGAATCAACAAGTACAATGATCTCGGTGTAGCACTTCACCTATGCTCATTCAGATCCAATCAATCAAAAAAATTCAACTTCTTGTTGACTATCTTCACTCTTCACACGACCACACATTTGCATCTACGATCTAAATATGCATAAGGAATTCATTTTCATATATATACATTACAATCTCATTAGAGCATTTAACCATCTTACAAAATGTATTACATTTGAATTACAATAATTCCTATTCAATCCGTTAACCCTAAAATGTATTACCAATTTAAAACATTCACTAAAGAACTCAGGTCAGCCAAAAGATTCATCGCGCATCAATTTGAAACAAGAATAGTTAAAATTTATTTGACTTCCCCAACACACTTCCAAAATACAATAGATCCAATCACCTTGAACAATGCGATAGCAATTAATCATTACAAATATTTTATGTCATATCACCTTGATATCTGGATCACGAAAACATCCACTGTAATTGATTGCATCATCACTGCTCATTGAGCAAACATCAAATGCTCAACCTTGATCAGGCACTTTCTAACTTGCAGAGACCAGTCTTCTATAAACTAAAAAATGCCTCTCAATACACCAATACTTTTTCAATCATATAATTGATAATATATCCTAGTCGAGAAAAACATAACTTGACCACAACACTTGAATCCATACCGATTTGATAGAACAATCAAATCAATCATTTCCTGTCACTGCCTATTCTTCTATTTGCATAGTTTCTCTTTAATCAATCATAACTTGCTCAATTATTTTCAAAGCTTAGTCGAGCATGCAAAATGTATCTAAATACATCATGGAGTCTCCAACAGTAATCACCCACTCCAACTCTTAGTGCAACATATAATTCATCTGTACTCATACTTGGCAGCACATCAAAAACACTTTCAACAAACACAAAACCAAGTTGACATCAATGACAACACAATAACAGATCTTCATGTCATAAAACCTGTACTAGTCAACACTCAATAAGGCTCTGCATTAGTTATGCCAAAAATCTCCCCCATTTGGCTTTGATGGAAACACCACATTGATCTAATACCAATAAAAATTGCTCCCCCTTAGTGGATCTTCTTTCTCTTCCCCTTGAAAGTCCTCTTCTTAACTTCTCCCCAATACATTTATCTCATTCTTTTCTTTCTTCTGATCTTCTCCCCCCTTCGATAATAATGCCAAAGGCGTCACATAGGTCACCTATTGTTGAGACATCTTAGTTTGGCTCTGACTGCTCCCCCTATGGAGTAGTCCCCTTTAACACAAATCCAATATAGAAATACACTCAATGAGTCTACTATATTGATGTGTACAAATGCATCATAGTGTTGTTCAGATGGGGGAATTTTTACTAATAATGGAGAGGGGGAGGGGTGAATCAGTGGCCCCAAAAATTAATCCTTAAATCAACCCTTAAAACTTAGTACCACAAAATTATACCTCTAGTTATCTTTAGTCCTATAAGATGAATGCCTCCATATACTTATATCAAATTACTACTTTTCAAAATGCTTTGTAAAACCTTCTACTATATGTTTACTGATAAGTAGTCTATTCATTTACCAAAATACAGCAAATAACTAGTGTATACCGATCAATCTATATTTACTTATGTGAAATGCAAAACAATAAAGAAATGACCCATAAACACATTGACACATGGATTTTTAACGTGGAAACCCTGTAAAGAGAAAAACCACTGGGACTAGTAACCCAAATTTTTAATCTTCTGAAGTGAGCTTAGTGAAGAGCCAACCCTGTTAAAGGTTACAAACACACTGTTAGGTGTGACCTTGTTAGGGAATTTAAATGAATAGTTTGTCACTTAGTATCTGGCATATAATTCTACCAACCTTGATCAAACACTCACTTGGCCTGTCAATAGGTATCAGGCATATCCAATGCTACTTTGTATGATCAAACTTTTTGATACTCCTTGGGATGTATCTCAATTAGAAAAGACTTTTAAGTCCTGCTTGGTTAAGAGACTCGATGCTTCAATGGTTAAATTCAAATAATAACTTGATCTATTCAGATATACAACTTAAATTGTAGAATTTCAGATCTATTGTAAGTGCATTACCTTTTAGATCAATGTCATCAATTCAATACCTTTGCTCCACACTGTTCTTCTCTGTGATGTTGTATCATTGGTCGTCAGTGTCTATAGAATTTAACTCTTTCCTCAACTTGTTTGATCAGGTATAAATGAAGACTTTCTTCTCCTTTAGAATCTCTTCAGCATCTATTTTCTTCTCACTCCCCTAATTCATATTGAATTAGCTTGTCTCTTATATAGACATGATTTTACCATTTCTTGCCTTTCTTGATCTAGGTGTGATCAACAATTCTCACCACTTAGATTTAAATAAAAACTCTAGTTTTATCTCGTAGAGATCTTCTTGCCAACTAAGCAAAGCAACTTTAAATCCTTTACTTATCTCCAACTTTATCTTGTCAATTAAATCAATGATACTTCAATTAATCATCAGTGACAATTGACTGTTCTGTTAGTGAGACTTTAGTTGTCTTTGGGATCTCTATCCTTTGGGCAACACTATAATTCTATTCATTGAGTTACACTATGCTTTCCTCATTGGGTAACATTGCAACTTTTCTTGTCAGTAATGCTATGCCTTTTTTTTCAGGTAACACTCTGACTTTTCTCTTGTTGGTTTACTTTGTCTGTCAATGTGCACTCTGTCAGTGTATATAGTCACTTTATGAATACTTAACTTTTATGCATTACTGGTAGCATAGCCTTTGATTCATTTGTTCTTTGAAGTCTTTTAGCAGTATGTACATGACCATACATATTATATCAAGTTGACATCAATGAAAATACAATACATTAACTGATTGAATGTCTTGCATTAACTTTTTGTGTCTCGGTGATCATCAACTTAAAATCTTTAAACATTTAATCGGTTATAGTTCATCAATTTCTCCCTTTGGCATTGATGGCAACACATAACATTGTCACACTATATTATCACTAATACAATATGAAATATAACAGTTGAAGTTCATCAAACTACCAATCTTATGTACTATTAGCAATCCAAATATCTGGTCCTCGAGAAGCTCACATAGCTTAGATTTGATTCTTGTAGCTCCCTTTTTTTCTTCAATCCCTTCACTGGATAGATGTCCCTTCATTGGATAGATGTATAATCTTTCTTCTTCTGATGTAATGTGTTCTCTTCTTTTGTCAAACTCTCTCCCTTTGACTGTTCTTTTCTTTTGATAGCTCTTTTCTCTCTTGTCAGCAATCTCTCCCTTTGTATGTACTCTCGCTTTCTGGTTACATCTCTCCCTTTGGATGGTGTGATAATGGATATAATCTCTCCCTTTGAAATCAATTCCAAACAAATATTTGATAGTGATTCCAAACAATCCTTTTCAATCCATAATATACTCCTTGAAATCCCAATCCATCAGCAATATAACAACTAGGGTGCTTGGAGTAGATAAATACCTTGTTGTATATAGATGTATATTTGAAGTCCATCTCTTTTATTTCATCAACATGAATGATATTCTGATAATATGTAGGCTGATGCAACCTTCTAGTCATCTTACTAACTAGTAGACAAGGGTCTGACCCCTAGTCTCTTTCTAAAGTAATCAAATGTATCCTTGGGCATTGGATTGGTGAAGATATCAACTAATTGTTCCTTTGATTGCACATACTCAACTATCACCTCCTTTTCTTGAACTTGTTCTCTCAAATAATGATACTTGATAGCAATATGCTTTGTTTTAGCATGCATGACTGGATTCTTAAAGATGTTAATTGCACTTGTATTATCACAATAGATAATTATTGGTTCAAGAATTTTCATATGCATACCTTCCAGTAACTGTTTGATCCATGCAATATTTGAGCAGTTTACAGTAGTAGCAACATACTCTTCTTCTGTAGTATACTGAGAGATGCATCCTTTCTTCTTGTTGATCCATGTGACAAGTCTGCCACCCATAAAGATTGCTTCTCCAGTTGTTCTCTTTCAGTCATCAATGTTTTTATCCCAATAAGTGTCGATAAAGACCTTAAGTTCAAATTTTCCTTCTCTTGTATACCATAAGCGATAGTCCTCAGTATTCTTCAGATATCTTAGAATTCTTTTCATATAAGTCATATTTGATTCCCTGGGATTAGCAAAAAATCTTGTAACTATTCCTACTGCATGTGCAATATCTGGTCTAGTATGTACAACATACATGAATTTGTCGATCTTTGATATGTACAAAGTTTGATTTACCTTAGGTGACTTTTCCTCCTTTTCCAGCTTACATCCAGTTGCCATCGGTATTCCAAATGGCTTGGAATCTTCCATCTTGAATATTTTCAGCACTTCCTTGATGTATTTGGATTTTGTAATGAAAATGCCTTCATCTTGGTGCATGATTTATAGACCAAGAAAGAACTTGATCTCTTCAAACATAGACATCTCAAACTCTTTGCTCATTTCATTTGCAAATGATTTGCATAGAATATCATTGCCTACAAATATGATGTCATCAACAGATATTTCAGCAATCAAAATGTTAGCATCAGTATCTTTCTTCAAATAAAGATTATTGTTTTCACTAGTTCTTACAAATCCAATACTTATGAGATAGGAATGAAGTCTTTCATACCAGGCTCTTGGTGCTTGTTTTAATCCATACAAGGCTTTTTATAGTCTACATACCATGTTCCTCTTGTATGGATCAACAAACCTTTCAGGTTGCTCAATGTATACCTCTTCCTCAAGTATTCCATTTAGGAATGTCGACTTGACATCCATTTGGTATACCTTGAATCCTTTAAATACAGCATAAGAAAGTAATATTCTCACTCCTTCTACCCTAGCAAAATGTTCAAAGGTCTCTCCATTGTCAATCCCTTCTTCTTGTGCATACCCCTTGCATACTAGTCTTGCTTTGTTTCTGGTGACTTCTCCATTCTCACTTAACTTATTTATGAATATCCATTTTGTACCGATGACATTCTTGTCATCTAGTCTTAGTACAAGTGTCCATGTCTTGTTTTTCTCAATCTGCTCAATTTCTTCATTCATAGCACTAATCCATTTTTCATTATCAAGTGCAGCATTGACAAATTTTGGCTCAAAATCACAAATTAGACATCTTATGTTTAGAGACTTACTTATGGTTCTCATACCAACGTACTTGTCTCTAATGATATGGTTCTATGGATGGTTCCTTCTGACATATCTAGCAAGTACAGGTTCAATTGTTTGTCTATCATCTTGATCATCATTTTGTCCTTCATTATGATCTCCATCGCTTGGTACATCATCTTGAGCAATATCCTGATTTTTGGTATTTGCAGCATGATGCTCGGTTGCAATATTCTGTTTATCGGAAGCTATACATTGTTTCTCAGGTAGAGTGTCAGGTTCTTCATTGTAAACAAACCTATTGTAGTCCTTTGGTTATTTTATGCTTTCCTTTTTATTATTCTATACAAATTCATGTATCTTTACATTTGCACTTTCAATAATTTTGTTAGACGCTTTATTGAGACATTTATAAGCCTTGCTCTTTGTGGAATACTCTAAAAGGATACCTTCATCACTTTTGGAGTCAAGCTTTCAATTTCTATCATCTTTTAAGATATAATATTGACTACCAAAGATCTTGAAGTAACTTGCATATGGTGTGTAACCATACCATAGCTCATAGGGTGTCTTCTTGGTGTCTTTCATCAATTGTACTCTGTTTAATTTGTAGACAGTAGTACTAGCAGCTTCCCTCCAAAATACTTGGGTGATGCATTTCTCTATCATCAGTGTCCTTGCACAATCAATAATGGATTTGTTCCTTCTTTCAGCAATTCCATTTTGCTGTGGTGTTCTCGGTGCAGAGACCTATCTTTTGATTCCATTCTCATTGCAAAAGTTAGTGATTTCATCTGAAATAAATTCCCCTCCTCTATCTGATCTTAAGCATTTCAATTCCTTACCACTTTGTTTTTCTACCATTGCTTTGTACCATTTAAACATCTTGAATGCTTCTGATTTATCTTTTAGAAATATAATTGTCATCATTCTAGAGTAATCATCAACAAAGAGAATAAAATATCTATCACCATACCAAATATTTGTCCTCATGGGTCCACAGATTATTATGGACTAATTCTAGAATGGCATCAGATGTATGGGTTTTTCTTTTGAAACTAGACTTTGTCATCTTACCCTTGTGACAATTTTTGCACATGATATTGTTGGGCTTAGTCATCGTCGGTAAGCCTCTTACATTTCTCTTTTTTCTTATCTTTATCATGTTGTCAAAGTTTACATGACACAATATTTTGTGCCATAACCATATGTCTTCATTTCTATCCATTAAGCAAGTGGCGTCAGTATCATTCATATAGGATAAGTTATCTTTTGTCTACTCGCCGGTACCCTTCAACTTTCATGATTCATTGAATATCTTTGCCTTCTTATTTTCAAATGCTACTCTGTGACATGAATTATTCAACTGACAAACACTCAATAGATTATAATTCAATCCTTTCACCCAATAAGTATTTTCACATTTTATTAGGTTATTCAACATTATGGTTCATCTACCTTCAACTGGACGAGGTGTATCATTACCCATTCTTACTAAACCACCATTATAGTATTCAAAAGTCTCAAACTTTTGTTTGTCACCGGTCATATGGTGAGTGCAACCACTATCTATGTTCCAAACATCATTTTTACTAACTTAAATATATGAGTGTAGTTTCTACATACCTTTCTTCATCTTCATTTGAATCATCTTTTACTGCCACAAACACCATCTCGATGTCTTCATCAAATTCAGTGTTAGTATCTTCATCTTTTCATGTAGCTAGGTAACTGGCCTTCTTTCCTTTGTCCTTTTAGTCTTGGGTATCTCTTCTTTCTGATTGTCGGTTTCTTCTGTAATCTCGGTTATCACCTCTGTCAAACTTCTTTTCAAATGACCTTTCATTACTTCTGTCATCTTTTCTTCTGTTAGAACATCTTGCAGCAAAGTGTCCAATCTCTTTACAATTAAAACATACAAGTGGTAATTTACCTTTTTCTCTCTGCATTCTTCTAGCCATAAGTGCTTCAATTTAAACAAGATCTTCTTCTTCACTTTCACTTTCACTATCTTCTTTCATAGTGTGTTTATGACTTGATTTACTTATTCTCAAAGAAGATTTGAATGTAGAATCTATTTTTGGTGAGACACTATTATCAAATTTATTCATTTCAAATGAAATCAGTCTTCCAATCAAACTATCTAGAGTAACATTGTTATTTGCTACTGCTTGCATTTCTTGTATGGCAAATACTCTAATAGCATAAGTAGGTAGTAAGGTTTTTAGAATTTCACTTACCACTGTCTCTTCTTCTAGTACACCTCCAACTCCTCGGATAGCATTGACTACTTCTTTGATTCTTGTGATGTACTTTGTGATGTTTTCACCTTCTTTCATTCCGAGATCATCAAACTTTCCTGTAAGGATTTTTGCCTTGGCTCTCAGAACATTTTTATCACCACCATTTACAAGCTTCAATTTATCCCACATCTACTTTGCAGTTGTGCATGCTTTGACATCTTCAAATTCAGCATCAGAGAGTGAGGAAGAAAGCTCTATTATCAGGCATTTGTGCTCATGCTTCTCTCTCATTTGTTCGACTGTGAGTGCTCTTGTGGGAAACACATTCATTATCTAAGTAATGAGTAACATCATTTCCAATACCTAATCAGTGGAGTCTTATCCTGCTTTTCCATGAAGAAAATTTTTTTTTGTTCAACTTGGGCACATCTCGTCTGTTCATCTTGTGATCTTGGGTAAAAGCACAATAATCTGTCACCCTTTTACAAAGGAAATGGACAACACCACCAAAACTACAAAACTTCAAGGGCATAAAAGTCACATTTCTATTGAGAATTTGAAGATGATGTAAACTGATAAAATGTGTCAAATAGGATGAATTATATGCCTATAATTTATTTTTTTTAAATTGAACCAAAATTAATATGTTTTTTTGAAAATTTTAGGTCTATTTGTCATTTTCTGAAAAAACAGTAAATCAGGGAGTTTACTTCCTGCCAAATCATTATAAGTAAAACATTGTTTTTTTCTCCAATTTTAGAATATGTTTTAGATGACATGTATAGGTAGTGAAAAAAAAAAGAAAGAAGTTTTTTTGATGTATAATTTGCCCGTTATAAGTATTCAAAGTCAAACTTACTTGAAATCAATAGTTTTTGTCTCCCGCCATTTTTATCCTATCAAAACTATACCAAAAACTAAATAAATTACATATTATTGAAGATGACTCTCTTGTCTATTGTTATCTATGATTTTAAAAATTTTATGAATTGATTTAGAATTTTTTTATATTATTCGAAGCAACGACTTCTGAAAGCTTTAATAACCTACATGTAGTTTTTAATGATTTTGTTCAATGTTTTTTAGTTGAAACAATATAAAATTTATATCTCAAGAATCGTAGTTCTAAGATCTAGAAAAGGGAACTTTTAGTTTTTTGACATTGTCTAGTTTGAGCAGAGAAAAAACCAGCAGAAGTGCAAACTTCTGGATTTTTTATGTTTTTGGAGGTTTGGCTGCCACATGGCATGCCACCTAGGTAGACTCAGCCCAGTCAGACTCAACTGAGTCCTACTAGCCCTCCCATTGGCTCACGCATGAGCCAACTTGGCAATGTAGGTGCCATTCGGTGCCATGTAAACTCATCCGATTTTGACTGGGTTGAGTTTGACTCGGCCAAGTATGACGTAAATGAGCACCTAAAATTGTCCTTAGGGGTGACATATTATTGCGCTTTTACCCTCTTTATCTTAGGTCTTGAAACCTTTCTTCTAAGAACACAGGCTCTGATACCAATTGTTAGTAATGACTTAGAGGGGGGGTGGGGGGTGAATTAGGGGCCTCAAAAATTAATCCTTAAATCAACCCTTAAAACTTAGTACCACAAAATTATACCTCTAGTTATCTTTAGTCCTGTAAGATGAATGCCTCTATATACTTATATCAAATTACTACTTGTTGGAATACATTGTAAAACCTTCTACTGTATGTTTATCGATAAGACGTATGTTCATTTACTGAAATACAATAAATAACTAGTGTATACCGATCAATCCAAATTTAATTATGTAAAATGAAACACAATAAATTAATGATTCATAAACACATTGACACATAGATTTTTAACGTGCAAACCTTGTTAAGGGAAAAACCATTGGGACCGCTAACACAAATTTCCACTCTTCTGAAGTGAGCTTGGTGAAGAGCCAACCCTATTAAAAGTTACAAACACACTGTTAGGTGTGACCTTGTTAGAGGATTTAAATGAATAGCTTGTCACTTAATATCTGGAATCTAATGCTACCATCCTTGATCAAACACTCACTTGGCCTGTCAATAGGTATCGGGAATATCCAATGCTACTTTGTGCGATCAAAATTTTTGATACTCGTTGGGATGTATTTCAATTAGAAAAGACTTTTAAGTCCTGCTCGGTTAAGATAATTGATGCTTCAATGGTTAAATTGAAACAATAAATTGATCTGTTCATATATACAACTAGAATTGCAAATTTTCAGATCTATTGTAAGTGTATTACCTTTTTGATAAATGTTATCAATTCAAAATATTTTCTCCACACTCTTCTTCTCTATGATGTTGTATCATTGTTCATCAGTGTCTGCAGAATTTAGCTCTTTCCTTAGGTTGTTTGATCGGGTCTAAATGAAGACTTTCTTCTCCTTCTGAATCTCTTCAGTATCTATTTTCTTGTAACTTCCCTAATTTAAATTGAATTAGCTTGTCTCTTATATAGACATGATTTTACCATTTCTTGGCTTTCTTGATCTTGGCATGATCCACAATTCTCACAAATTACACTTAAAGCAAAACTCTAGTTTTATCTCATAAAGATCTTCTGGCCAATTACACAAAGAAGCTTTAAATCCTTTACTTATCTCCGGCTTTATCTTTTCAATTAAAACAATGATAACTGTTAGTTAATTCTATATTTAGCTCTTGGAAGCTAAGCCTTTTTTCATTTCTAAACTCTTTGCTCTATTGGTCAATACTTCAATTAGTCATCGGTGACAACTAACTATTCCATCGATGAGACTTCAGTTGTCTTCGGGATCTTTGTCCGATGGTAACACTGTAATTATGCCCGTAGATTTACATTGTGCTTTGGTCATTGGGTAATACTATGGCTTTTCTCATCGGTAATGTTTTTCTTTTGTTCGTCGCGTAACACTATGAATTTTCTCTTGTTGGTTTACTCTATCTAATGGTATGCACTCCACCAGTGTATATAGTTACTTTGCGAATACTTAACTTTTATGCATTACTAATAGCATAGGCTTTGATTCATTGGTTCTTTGAAGTCTTTTAGTAGTATGTGCATGATCATACAGATTATATCAAGTTGACATCAATGACAATACAATACATTAACTGATTGAATGTCTTGCATTAACTTTTTGTGTCTTAGTGATCATCAACTTAACATCTTTAAACATTTAATCAATTTTAGTTCATCAGGAATAACCCCTAACTTATCTCTTAGATGCTCAAAATTATATTTAGCTAATGGTTTTAGTAAATATATCTCCTAGTTGCTCCTTGGTTGGCACAAACTCCAACTTGACTAACTTCTCTTGTAATTTCTCTCTTAAGAAATGATACTTGATTGCAATATTTTTAGTCTACAAATGCATTATTGGATTCTATGATATATTAATTGCACTTGTATTATGATATAAAATAGTCACAATTTCGATTACATTCTCTTTGATACCTTATTTGATCTGCTTCATCCATGCAATTTTTGTACAATTTATCATTGCTGCTACATACTCATCTTCTGTAGTAGATTGGGAATCTTGCAATTTTTCTTCTTACTTGTCCAAGACACAATTATTCCTCCCAGGAATAATGCTCCTCTACTTGTAATTTATTTCATTCATCAATGTTTCCTTCCCAATCTACATCAGTAAAAATACTCTAAGATAAATCATTTTTTTGAGCATACCAAATACCATAGTCTTTTTATGTATGTGGAGCCTAATTAGACTCAACTTCTTTCAGTGTGGTTTCCCTACAGACTTATCTACAGGGGATTGGTAGTAGCACCCCCAAGCTTAGAGTCAAGGGGCAGAGCCCCTTGCGGGGTCCTGGGGCAGCGCCCTAAGTGGGATCAAGGGGTAGAGCCCCTGATGGCGACAAGGGGCATCGCCCCTCGATGCCAATAATGACTTAATAATATTGTAAAGGGTCAGCCTTCAAGTATCTCTTAGTCAGAGTATTTTTTCCCTAATTAGGTTAAGTCAAAAATACTTGTGAAAAGGGCTTAGGGTTTGAGATTCATTGTATGAGGGATTTTGTACCTTTCTGTGGCAGTATTGAGTTGTAGGTTTCAGACTATAATCACTGGATAATAATAAAGACCTTGGACTCACTATTGGTGGATGTAGACCAGGAATTGGGTGAACCACGTTAAATTTTTGTGTTATTGTATTCTCTTCTGTGTGTTAATATTTGCATTTTTCTGCTTATTATTCTAACAAGTATTCTATTCCTTTCAAGTACTTGAATATTCTCTTTACTACTACCATGTGAGACTCCTTAGGATTAGACTGAAATTTGGCCACCATTCCAACTACTTGTGCAATGTCTAGTCTACTATGAAAAATATAATGCAATTTACAAATCATGGATTTATATAGAGCTCCATCCACTGCACATGACTCATCATCTTTAGATATCTTGCATCTTGTCACCATAATGGTTCCAATAAGATTTCTCCTATCATTGACATATCAAACTCTTTCTTGATGTTTTATGAAAACTCCAAACTCATCTCCTAATTTGCTCCAAAGATTATGTCATCAACAAATAATATAGCTAATAGTACCTTATTACCTTTAACCGTCAAGTACACATTTTTATGCTCACTCATTCTTATAAAATCAATCTTAATGAGAAAAGAGTCTAATCTTTCATACCATTCTATAGGTGCTTTTTTTATTCCATAAAGTTCCTTTTCAAGCTTGCACACCATCTCCTTATTCTCAGTCAATGCAAATCCATCTAGTTTCTCTATATAATCCTCTTCTTTAAGAATCCCATTTAGAAAAGGAGATTTGACATCCATTTGAAAAAAAAAATGTGAACTTATTATAAGTAGCATAAGAAACTAAAATTATTACCCCTTCAATTTTTACCATAAGAGAAAATGTTTATCCATAGTCGAAGCTTTCCTCATGTGCATACCCTTTACACACAATTCCTAACTTGTTACAAATAAATTCTCCATCGTCATTCAGTTTGTTTTGAAAAACCAACTTTGTACCAATCACATTCTTGTCTACTCATCTAGGAAAAAGTCTCCAACTATCATTCTTCTCAATCTCATCATGGTCTTCTTCCATTTCTTTTTTCTATTCTTCACTTTTTAAGGCTTCCTTCACCATTTTAGGCTCAAATTTTGAAATCAGACATGTGTTCTCTCTGATTTTCCTTCTTCTTTGTACTTCATTATCTTTATCACCAATGATCTGATCAGGATTATGGTTCAATATCACATACCTTGGAATAAAAGGTTCAGGTCTAGGTGCTTCTTCTTCTTTTTCCACTAGTTGAACCATTTATTCATTGTTTTGTTCAATGATTTATTCCTCTAGTGGTTGCACATGCACAAATTCTAGAACATTTCTTGGTTCTTGCATGCTTGTTTCATCATATTTATCTAGATATTCATCTACCTTCACACTTTCACTTTCAACCATCTTCTTAGTTCTTTTATTGAAACACTTATGGGCCTAGCTTTTAGTAGAATATCCCAAGAGAATACCTTCATCACTCTTAGGATCGCACTTTCCAATAACATCATCTATTTTGATATAGCATCTACTACCAAAAACTTTGAAATGTTTACCACTGTGTGTGTGACCATACCACAAGTCATTGGGTATCTTATTTTTTTTCCTTTCTTCACTTGCACCCAGTTCAAAGTGTACACAAAAATACTGATAGCTTATCTCCAATACATCTTTGGTGGTTTGCTTTGAATCAACATAGTCCTAGCATCATCTACTATGATGTTGTTCCTCCTTTTAGCAACTCCATTTTTATGAGGTGTTCTAAGTGCTGATATTTTCCTATTAATTCCATTTTCTTCACAATATCTGACAAACTCTACTAAAGTGAATTCACCTCCACTATCAGACATTAAACACTTTAATCTTTTAACTGTTTCATTCTCAACAAGTGCTTTGAAATATTTGAACTTGTAGAAAGCATCAGACTTATCCTTCAAGAAAGTCACCCACATCATTCTTGAGTAATCATTAGTAAACAATATGAAATATTTTTCAACATTATATCTTCTAGTCCTCATAGGACCACACAAATCAATGTGCACTAAATGCAATATATTCTATGATGAAAAAGACTTGTTGTTGAAAGTAGGACTCGTTAGTTCTTACCCAACTGACATTCCTTACACATCATGTTGTTTGGTTTAACTTAGTGTGGGTAACCTCTAATTGCATTAAAATTACTAACTTTGACCAAACTATAAAAGTTCACATTACAAAACCTTCTATGTCACAACCAACTATCCTCAACTATAGCAACCAAACAATTGTTATAGTAGTATTCAGATGGAATAAATTGCCTCTATTCTTTGTACTAGTTGCAATCAAACCACCTAATCATCCAAGGATAATGCACACTATTTCTTTGAACTCAATTCTATAACCTTTTTCATTCAACTAACCCACACTAAAAAATTATGTATTAGGCCTTCTACAAAATAGACATCATCAATAATACTTTTACCATTCAATGAAATTGTACCTTTCCCTCTAACCAAATAGGGTTTTTTTATTACCAAACCTAACAACACCACCATCAAATTATTCATGCTTGATGAACTTACTTTTGTCATTAGTGATGTGATGGGAGCATCCATAATCAATGACCCAATTATTGGCTTTGATCCATAGGAGAGAATAAGGTCATTTCACCTTCTACAAAATCCCCTTTTACTACAACAAATACTATCTCCTCTTCTACATTGTCTTTTGACACCTCATTATTTACACCTTCATCTACAAAAACAAAACATTGCTTGTTTCCTTTTCCTTTGAATATTCTAATATTATAATTTTGTTCACCATTAGGACACCTTGAAGAAATATGTCCAATATTAATGCATGAAAAATAGTTTAAATGTAACGTGCCTTTGTACTTACTAGTTCTTCTAGGTAATATCATTGCAAGTAAGGGTTCAAGATCATTCTTTCTTCTTCAAAGATGGATTCAAGATCCCTGGAATAACTTGTCAAGCTGGCTAATTCATGACTTATCTATTTTTCATTCTTCTCTGATGCTAATCCTAAAGAGACCTTAGAAGTGGCTTCAACTTTAAGCATATTGTTATCATAGTTACTTAAATCAAAAGAAGTTAGCTTACCAATCAACCCATCAATAGAAACAATATCAAATGTCCTCAATTCTTGTATAGAAGAAACTCTAGAATGGCATAAGATGGTAGCAAGGTTCTCAACATTTTACTTACTACATCACTTTCTTTGATGTTACTACCAACATCTTTGATAGCCCCAATTACTTCCTTTATCCTTTGACCATATTGAGCAATGTTCTAGTGTAGAGGCACCTAGAATGTTGGTTTTTATCATGAATTCATGTTTTTAATAATTCCTTATATTTCCTTTTATTATCTTGCATTGGGAATCATTTCTAAGGTCCTAGAGACCCTTGTTAGTCATCTACAAGCCTCAAGACGGATGATGATCTCTACGGTTACAGATTTTGAGGTTGATTTCGCAGTGAGGGTAAGAGCTCAAAAATTCTATTAGTCGAGCCGACTGGATAGTGTCCCATGCATTACAGTCGACAAGGCTTGGAAGATTGTAAAAAAGGATCATACATATGACCTTGCTGAGATGCAACTGATGCAAGTGGTTGAGAACTTTTCTTCAATCAGAAGGGCAAAGAGTTCCGTATGTAAGTTTTGATCTCTACTCACTTGCATATTTTTCTACATACATAACACGTTTCCTACTTTTGGAAACATAGTATGGAAAATAGACAAACCTATCACTCAACAAATCAATGCTTTTATTCAGCAATTAGGTGATAATTTTGACAATGTTATTTGAACATATTTTGTTGAATTCAAGAAAAAGATGAGATTAAGGAATAGAATTCCCAGTTCACTAGTTGAAAAACATTATGATGATGTTTGTTTTTGTAAAGTGGTTGAAAGGGGTAAGGATATTATTTGTTAATTTTTGTTTGATTTTCTTAGAGTGTATTGAGTTCCTTAACCCTACTTTAAACTTAATTGAATTTGATTGATTGTATATTGTAATTGTGATTAGGAAGAAGATAAGATGTTCCACCTTTATCCCCAAATGGACAAATGAAAGATCCAAGTTGATCAACCCAAAAGAGGGATTAATGCACAAATGAATCAACCATTCAGAAAAGAGAACAAAGAGGGAGATCTTAAATTTTGTTATTTGAATGTATAGATATGATATATGATAGTAATTGAAGAAATAGGAGAAATGTACTAACCTTAAAGAATGTTGTTTTCTGAGGTCTGTAGACTATTTCTAGAAAAAATGAAGTATGATCCGGAACCAAAATGCAGAGAGGAACAAAACCCAAAAATATTTTTTCTATTTCAATTTCATCTCATGAAAAATTTTGACCTTGACCCACAAATGTCAACCCTGACCCAATTATGTCGACCTTGACCTGCACGGGTCCGATAGAGAATCTGTTCATGGAGCCTGATAGAAAGTCGAAAAGGGTATCCAGATTTGTGTCCAAATCTATAGTCCCGAACTTGTATCTGCAAGAAAAAGAGGTTTTTTTGTTGGGGGGGTTTACCTTGGTCAAACCCCGATTTAGGAATTAACCTCAAATATATGTAATTGAAATTGCAGAAATAGACAAAGTAAATGCATAAATTCACCTTGCTTTAAAAAGTCCTTATGGAGGATTCAAATCCTTCAATCCACAAGCATGTATGCACCAAATATGTAGAATTTAGAATGGTAGGATGTCTTCAATCTCTTTCTTGTAGATCTCTAACACCAACTCTTGAATGGGTTCTTGAATTTGGAAGAGACTTGGAAGAAGGTGGATGGAGAGATCACCAAAAGGGCACTATATAGCTTGAATCCTTCAATGGCCTCTAATGGATCTCCTTCATGAAAATGGATGCTTGAATGAATGAATGCTTTCTTGAAATATTTCTCCTTACCTTTCTTGAATCACACTTTAAGATAGTTTGAGAATGCTTGATCACGATTAGAAGACTTTTTCGCACTTGGAAGACTTAGAGAAAATGAGAGAGAAAGGCTTCCTTTTATATGAAACTAGGGCACAATCTTCTAAGGAGGCTGACATGGGATAATTAAATTCCCATTAAAGCCTTTACCCCTAGGAGAAGACCTATATTAAATATAACTTAGGAATTGATTCTTCGGAACCTGAAACAGCCAACCCGAAAGCAGGAAATAACTTTTGCAAAGACCGACATCCAAAAACTGCAAGACCCTAAAGTTTGAACCCTGGGTCAAGGTTGAGGTTGACCTTGACCTAGGTTAGGGTTGAGGTCAACCTTGACCTAGGTCAGGGTTAAGGTTGACCTTGACCTAGGTTAAGGTCGAGGTTGACATAGACCTAAAAGGTTGACCCTGACCTTGAAGTCTTGAATCTCAAATCTGCAGTCCAGAATGTAGATTTTAGGTTAGAAAGAAGTGGAAAGAGGGATAAAATAGGGGGAAAGTTGGGTCTAACTCAGGAACCTATTCTAGGTGCTTGATATGACCCCAAACCACTTACTTGAAAGGATAAAAAATTCTATAATGTAAGTGCTTCCATTTTCTGACTATACAGTTTCCTTGTAGACACAAATTATACTTCATACTTACATGGTATTCATGCCATACAAAATATTATGCCTGATTTTGCACATCTTTATCTATTTCTTTAGTTGATTCCCCCTTTTTTTTGTCCTGCTACAAGACTTGAAGGAGTTAGAACTCTTCTGGCATATGCTACACATAAAGGATACAAATTATATCAGATGGATGTGAAATCTGCATTTTTGAATGGAATCTTAGAAGAGGAAGTCTACACTAAACAACCAGAAGGCCTTATTGATCCCAACAGAAGAAATATGGTTTGCAAGATACACAAAGCATTGTATAGACTAAAGCAATCACCTAGAGCCTAGTATTAAAGACTACATAGCTATGTAATAAGAATTGGATTTTAGAGAGCCAATGATAATAATAGCCTGTACATCAAAGAAGGACCACAGAACAATATACTGTTAGTAGAGATATTTGTTGATGAAATATTATTCATTGGTTATGATGACCTATGCAAAGCATTCTTTGTATATATGAGAAAATAATTTGATATGTCTATGTTTGGTGAGATCAAATTTTTTGTTGGTTTACAAGTACATCAAATGAAGGATGACGTCTACATTACTCAATCAAAATATATCAAGGAGATACACAAGAAATTTGGTATGGAAGATTCCAAACCTGTTGGAACACCCATGTGTATTGGAAAGAAACTTTCTAAGGATGATGACTCAAAAGAGGTAGATCAGACCAATTACAGGTCCATGATTGGAAAATTTCAATATGTTGTGCACACCAGACTTGATATTACATTGGCAGTTGGTATTGTTGCAAGATTTTTAGCTAATCCCAGAGCTAATCACCTAATGACAATCAAAAGAATTATGAGGTATCTGAAAGGTACTGAAGACAATGGTTTATGGTATAAGAAAGGTGTGAACTTTGATTTAAAAGCATTCACTGATGTTGATTGGGCTAGAAGTGTCGATGATAGGAAGAGAACTAGCGGTGGAGCTTTCTTTCTTGGAAAAAGGTTAGTGTCTTGGACTAGCAAGAAACAGAATTGTATCTCTCAGTCTATAGAAGAGGAAGAATATGTTTCTAAAGCAGTGAACTATTCTATTATCATATGGATCAAATAGTTATTGTCAGGAATGAAGGAAGAGATAAAAGAACCAGTTATTATCTACTGTGAGAACACCAGTGCCATTAACATCTCAAAGAATCCTATGATGCACACCAAAACCAAGCACATAGAAATAAAATATCACTTCTTAAGGGAATTAGTACAAAATAGAGAAGTAAGGTTGGAATATGTAAACACCAAAGAACAAGTTGTAGACATATTCACCAAACCCTTACCGAAGGATGCATTCTTGTATCTTAGAGAAAAACTAGGGGTACTTCCCCTACCTGAAGATCACTAAAATACAGTTTAGTGATGCATCAACCTGAGTGACAGTGAAAATCTTCTAGTTGATGCAAATATATCAAAGCCCATTGTAGATGAATCAGTACATTTAGGTACATTACAACTAAAAAGAGAAATAGTATTTATGGAATTGGAGTCTTTGGGATCTATTGTCAAAGAGGGAGATTTTTCTATAATACATAAGAATAAGAATGAAGCAAAGGACATTGTCAGAGGGAGAATCAGAATGAAGCTAAGGACCTTGTTAGAGGTAGAATTAGAATGAAACTAAAGACATTAAAGAAATTTTTTGTTGCTCCATAATTCTATGTATTATGACATGATGTGTTGCCATCAATGCCAAAGAGGGAGATTATTGAAGAAAATTATTCAATTGTGTATTGTCATTGATGTTACACATGTATATACACTTATGTAGTGGTTTTACACTAATGTATACATTCAGACTGAGCACAGTTGGTAAACAGAATGAATTGAGTTTGGGCATTAAAGAAGTTCAGTGTTGACTGAGTTCACTGGGGCATTTTAGTCTTGGTCGGGCGTTCAATTGTAGCCGACTAACAGTGATTTCTATTAAGTATTTAAATGTTTATATGAGGCCAACTGTATTATGATTTATCATTTAGATTTTATTCAAGCTGACTTGATAGGGCTTACCATGTATTTATGAAAGGTCAAGTATTGATTGAATGTATGATGGTGTTGTTATCTAAGTGTGTGGAAGCGAAAGTGAAAGGCTAGAAGTGTGGAATTCTATGACATGAAGAGTGAAGGAAAAATCATATGGGATTATGATTAAGTACATAACACTCGGAGCTAAAATAGAATATCAGATCAACAAGGATCCAGTTACAATCAAGTAGAGATCTGAACTAGCAAAGACAGTTTCTTACACATACAATTCAATTCATTGTTACTTTCTAACAATTGTAGCAATGATCAAAATCTCTTAACAGTCTTTTGTAAATCCTCTCACAAGGTAACATTTCCAGATTGAAGTGTTGAAGACCTCTAACAAGACCACTCCTCACAGGGTGATTAAATCCTTTAACAAGGTCACACCTCACAGTGTGTTATTGTAACCTTTAATAGGGTTGGCTCCTAATAGGGCTCACTTCAGAAGAGTGAAAAAAAGTAACTAGTTACATTGGTGGTTTTTCCCATATTGGGTTTCCACATTAAATCTTGGTGTCATATGTGTACTTTTTACTTTTTTTATGTTCTATGTTTTTGTACTTTATCTCTAAAAGTATAATTGCATTAAAGATTGCTTTGACAACTGAGTTACAGAAGGAAAACCTGAATAATAGTGTTAAATTATTTAAGACATCTAAGGGACAAGGATTTTTTTTTGAGTAACTAATTCACCCCTCCCCTCTTAGTTACTTATCTCATTTCAACCAGGCACTTGACCAAAAAATCAACTAGAGTTGACCAAAAAGGCTCATGCACTCAAATCAAGATAGTTGACCAAAAAAGTCAACTAGAGTTGACCAAAAAGTCAACCATTCCTGAAATACATGAAATTGAAAACCTAGGATCCAAGGGGTATAGGGAACACCTGGTTCAAAAATCAGAATAAATGGAGGAAGTTTGATCACATTTGACCAAAAGTCAACCATGCATAATTTTGATAAAAGTTAGCGATACTACCCTTAAAAAGGTCAATGTGATGATAAGGGTTAGCCTCAACCCTCTCATCGATGAAAAATTAGGCGTAGTCCATTTTGAGTCAAGACGCCTTTAAACCTGAAAATACACAAACTTCACAAAAACTCAAGAGAAATCATTATGTTAGTAGAAACTGACCCCGTGAAGTGAGTCCCATGAGGCATTCCAAAAATGTCAGCTATGAAAATCAGTTATAAAAAGGAATACAATAATAATATTAAAGCACTCAATAACTATATAACCAAAGACTACATACGTGATTGGACAAAAATAGAGCTTGAAAAACATAAGAAACTAAGGAGTGCGAACCTCCCTAAAATAGAATCCAAGCTCCATTTGATCTTTTGATGTGTCCATTAGTGTGGATTTTTTCTCAAGGATGCTTCTCCAAGCTTCAAGATGTGGATTAAAAACCGGCATTATAACTTTTCTCTCAAAGATGGGATATGGTTTTCTCTAAAAAACAACATTATAACAATGCATGTAAGGTGGATAAAATTTTTAAGGAATGAGGTTTCTTTTATAGAAAATGGATGAGGAATCAAGGTTTAGGATGCAATCTTGGGGAGAGGTACAAATGCACCTAGAATAGAGCACATCAAATTTTGCTTCTTCAAGTGAATCATATGATGACAAGTGTCACAATATGATTGGGTTGAAAAGAGGGAGGAATATGACCATCTTGGAAAGTGAGCCAAGGAGACTTTAGGAGATAAGTATATTAATGAGGGTGTAAGATCCTTAATGAGGGGTGTAAGAGGAATTAATTAGGCATTAATGAGGTATGGGGGAAGGGATAAGATAGAGCTTTAGAAATTTGAATTTGGGGAAGGGATTGAATTCCTAATCCAAGGATTAGGAATGTGACATTATTAGGAAGATTTTAGGATAGGATTGGGATTAGGATGGGTGAAGAGGTTGGGATTAGTTTGAACTCTAAGTCAGGTGGTTGAGATATGTTAGGTTAGGGGTTAAAGAGAATATTAATGAATTGAATTACATAAATAACATATTCATTCAATAATAGGGGAAATGAGGTTTTAATTTATTATTAAGCTATTGGTTGTTTTTAATAATTAATCAGAACTATAGCCAATTAATTGAATTAATTAGGGCTAGGGGATGACATAGGTCAATTAGGTAATGCTTAATTACTTAGTCGATATGTCCCAGAATGCACTAAATATGATTAAATTAGGTTAATCAGATTCAAGTGTCTACAGTTTCTCTATCAACTGTGTCTCACCTTGTGTATTTGACTCTACACTCCTATCTCCAAAACCTCCCCTATGGCCTCTACCATCTCTAGCTCTTCCTTTTCCTCTACTATTGGTTGATTCTTGGTTCTTCCTTAGCTTCTCTTGTACTCTAACAACTAATTGATGACATCTTTATGCTATGGTAGGAGTCAAGAGAGTAAGTTCATCTTGAATAGTTCACTTTAAGCCATTTTGATATCTTGATACCTTCACACTCTTATCTTTGGCCACTCTAGACCTCATTCACAATCTATGAAATTCTTTAGTATAAGAGATAACATCTAACTATTTATGCCTAGGACTCTGTCTTTTCTTATGTAACTAGATTTCATAATCTTCTAGTACACAGGCTTCTATCACCTTTGCCACCATAGCCTTCCATGTAGCTATTGGTCTTTTTCCTTCTTTCTCCCTCTCATCTTGGATGATCTTTCACCAAGTGAGGGAAGATCCTCTACGTTTGGATTTTGAAACTTTCACCTTTTGGGATTTTGTTATTCCATCACACTCAAAGTGGTTTTCAAGCCCCTCAATCCAATCCAATACTACCTCTAGTTCCATTTTCCCACTAAAGATAAGAATACCCTCTAGTGCATTCCCACTTAGGGATTTTAGTGCTTTAAAAAAGGGTTCTTCATTAAGGAAATGGTCTAGTTCAGGGACCTCATCCTCTAGGGCTATTTCTTTATGCTTTCCTTCCATCTTATAATTTACTTCCTTAGTCTTTTTCTCCACTTGGTCTAGCTTTTGCTCTAACCGAGCCAACCTCTCTCTGGGCAATCTATTCTCTTCATCTTGGTCATCTACCTTCTTATCCACCTCATCATTAGTAACAATTTTTTATTCTCCTACTGATTCTTCTAGTTGAAACATCCCCCCACAAGCCAAACCTTATTGGCTCTTATACAAATCTGATAGATACACTCCTAGCGTGCTTGCACTACTCAATCAAAACCTCTTTGTTCCCAATTCTTCCAAGATCCTTTATCTATCTCCTAGGATATCCCAAGCCCCACTCCTAATAGGTTAGGACTTCTTCTAACGCCCCTTCACAAGGTCACATCCATTAGTGCTTCACTAGGGTCACTATCATGTCATTCTTGCAATTTCTCAACTCCTCCTTGGATACCACCAAGTGTTTTTATTGCTTACTTTCTTAGCTAGTGCTTGCAGGGGATTAAACACCTTCTCACACCTTTTCCAAACTCAAATTGATCCCTTTGGTTTAGGGTATAAAGGTCTTCAACATCGATTTCAGGATTTTGGTTCAATCTTGCCTTTTAGGCCTACTAGGTGTATTAGCCCTATTTCACTAGTTTTTTCTCAATATTTGAAATATTTCCAAAACAACCCCATAAAATAATGTATTATTCTGACACCCTTTAAGGAAATAGACAATATTTTTGAGGTCTCAACTCTCCAAGGCTTCCGTACAGGTGCTTCCTATATTTAAGGGCTTTTACGGATAATTGGCTTCTTAAGAACCAGTCAACTGATTTCTTCATTAAAATGTGTTCAGATAGATTTTTCAAGAGCCAATCTTCTTTAGAGGTCTCTGTAAAATTCCAAAGACTCCCAATATCCACTTTGATCCATAGTTGAATTTCACCCCTGCAATCAAACACCAAAGAACACTTGCAAGCACCCAATGGGGTTGCTCTCGACTCACCTAGGGCTTGCTCCAAGAAATAGAAAAATTGACTTCCAGGCCTTCTTCCTCCATATGTAAACTATCCATAGGCTCCTCTAACATGTCCCTCATGACTATGATGATTCCACAGTGGTCTTTCATGTGGGAGGCATGTTTATGCACATAGTCTTGGATAGGCTAGAGACAAGCTTATTTACAAAAGAATTTAGAAAACCTAACCTAATGAATAGAAAGAAACTTCAAACCAATGGAAAATGAAAGATAAAAAATCTATCTACACAAATCCCACACAAAGATGGTGGGTTAAATCCATTCAAGGAGCCTCCAAAACAAAATTGTGCTAACTAGGTAAGGAAACCAGAATACTGTGCAAATCAAGTAAATTTGTATTTATTCCAAAAAACATTCAACCTTGGGAAATGGGCTTCTTGTGGAATTTATACCTTTATATCTTAGGTTTAGGTGGTTAGGATACCTACCATGCCCTAGAACAAAGATCTTATCTTAATGGAGACAAAGTTGTTATGCAACTTTGTAAAATTGTAAATGTTGTCATGACAATATTTTGACAACATTTGCATTTTGCCTTCTAACTTAATCAAATCACCTCTAATACTTATCAAATTGTAGAAAATAATTATAGAACAAATCTTAGGCTTAATTACATGCTTCCCCTTACATTTCAATCATTTTAAACCAAAATCCCATGTTTAAGCCTCAGAGAGACCTAAAACCAAAACAACTAATAAAAAACAAAGCATAGGTAGATTAGAATAAGTTCAACTTAGATCAAATATCACACACACACTTAAGACCTTCTAAGGTCTCACAAAACATCTTTGACATGGCTAGCATAATTACATGCCAAAGAAAAACAAAGGACTTTATTGATGTCCTAGGTGCTCTTGCACCAACAACTACCAAAGTGGTGGACCCCAAAGCGGAAGAGAGAGTCCACCATGCTATCTAATGGTGATATGACACTGATAATGTTTTCCCTAGTTTAAACCAGTAAGGAAAATGACCTCCTTTTTGATTACAACTTGGATAGTAGGATGTGTTGGTTTTTTTTACGCTACAACAACAAGGACAACAACCCTTTCACTTTACAATAGATATTAAATTAAGAAGCCAACTCCAACTATTTCATAATAGAATGAAAATGACCAACTAACAAGGATGTGGATCCATCCTTCTACCCTTTAGGTTCTACAAAACCAATGGGGGGACACCCTTCAATTCCTTCAAATATTCTTTGAGGCATTAATCAGGAAGATATCTCAAATAGGCTCAACAGGACCGAGAGATACTAGGTAACTGGCTAATTACCCATTGAACGTCGACCATGAAGTGGAGCATGAGATCGGCAGAAAAAAATAACCACATAAAATATAGGATATATATCAAAGTTTATATTTAAGTTGTTGAACATAGCCAAGACCGATCTGTCATGTATCAACAAGGAATGTACTGATTTCTGATCAATGCCTTATCCATTGGGCAATACTTCTAGTTCAAGAGTAGAATATAAAAACAAACAGTTGTCAAAGACTCAAAGCCATAAATACAAATGATATCAAACCAAACACTACTTATAATATCCTCTTGTAGAAAATCAAATGAGTTTATGTCACATCCATAGCATCATTTAATCTGATCCTAGATCAGAACTGAAGACTAATGACATATACATAGAAACACTCTATGCAGTAAATTAGAAAATCCAAAATTCAAAGACAGACACCAAGGAGAGACTTGAATCTGAGAAAAATTGTATTAATTATGATGAATCTTGCTTTTGTACCAATCTAATCTACAACATTTACCACTTCAATAATATGAAAAAGATCTAAAAACATCTATTCTATTCTCCTTACAATCTAATACAATCTATCATCTATATCCCTAATGGAACCAAAACAAAATTGGAAGTTCCTGGAGCCAGCAATCTGAAACTCTATGTGGAGACAAAGCAATTGGAACCCTTGCACAATCCAACAAATTATAATACATGGGAAAAGACACAACTCCTCATTCCTCCTTCCACAGACACCTGCCAATTCACCAAAATATCTGAAACTGATCTCTTCTTCAACTGCCAAAATCTTATATAATTTGCAGAAATATCTCCCTTATTTCTACCTTTGAGACTTCTCTTTGAATTCTCTCATGAATGCACATTAACCATTGAAAATAATAATACTCCTAATGTTTTAGACTTAAAATAGTCTATGCAGGATTTAAAATAATATTCTTTATCTTTGCTTTTAATATTCCTGCATTTTAATCCTTCCTTTTCTACACTTTAATCCCACGCATTTATGTGTTTCTTCTCTTTAAATCTTTATTAATATTTATTTTCCTACGCATTACATTTATCACTTTTATCTATGCACAGATTGCCCAAATTGCACCAGATTCTACCACATGTCATCCTTTGATTTGTTTTGCAAGTCCACCTGGGAGCTGGTGTCATTTGCCTCATCCTCTCTTCCTGGGCCCACCACCAGGTGCAATGCCATGTGTTGGCTGGGGGCAATGCCTTAAAGACTAACTATCATGCATCTTTCCTTCAATCCATTGTTCCAGCCATTGATTCTTCTACCTTGGGATTCATGTAATCTCATATGAATTCCTGCGTGGTCACCACATCACCATCCACCTCAGCCTGCCCCACTATCGGCCCTGCCATGTGTCAATCAGACACAATGCCAATTCATCATTATGGGCCCCATCAAAGAAAATTTGTCTTCCCTTGAGGTCGCCACCTGGCATGCACTTCAAGGCACCTCTTGTACGAGTTGCCTAGAGCCTCTGGGATCTTCTTCAAATTATATACTAAGTGTGCTTTCTTATCAACACTTATATCTCCCTTCTTCTGGTGCATGTGGGACTAAATTCCCAAGTTGTTTTAAAGTTTATCTCTCACCTCTGCGCCAAAATAGGGTTTTATCTTTGACCAAGCAGAGCATTCCTCCTTGGGTTGAACACTTCCAATAAGCTTCTCTATCTCTTTCTTAAGATTAGCTTGCAATTATTGTTGTTAATAAATAACAGAGAACTCCAATTTCCCATCAATGTGGGATATTTCTTTGAAATTTTTTTAAAGCTTCCTCTTATGAAGAAGAGAGAACTCAAAATTTCCCATCAATGTGAGATATTGGTTTAAAGTTTTTCAAATTTCCCATTTAAAGCTTCCTCTTATGCGTGCCCAAAATATTTTTGATTGTCTTCAACCAAGGGCAATCTCACTGACCCCACAATCCTTGTGTTGACCAAGAGCTCTTTCTCTTAGTTTACAATACTTTACAATCATTTTAGGATAAAAATGGTTGATAACTTCATCACCCCATGCATGTGGGACTATTATCTTACAATTTTTTAAAACTTTACGTCCTCTTTGTCACGCACAAGTTGTGTGGCTTATTGCGCAAGCCTCTAACACTTGCCTTGCACTGGCTTTCTTGGATTTACACCTACCAAATGATATTAGCTTCAAAGTTTTTAATGCTCCATTTTCCATGGAGGGTCCTCTTCTATCTCTAGCGCAACATCTCTGCAAAACTCCAGCGTAGGTTCTTTGGTGACTAAACACCTACCAAATGTATTTTCTTTGTTTTTTTTTCTCAAATTTTTTTACTTTGCAAACTCATTTCATTGGCCTCCTGGTGTTTGACGCAGCATTCCTAGCTAAAACATCTCACAGCCCCCATTGGATACTCATGTGCATGTATTGTTGTTGGCAAGGTTGTAGAATTTGATCTTACACCTCCCAAATGTCTGTGTTTGGGCTTTAATGAAAGCATATCTAGAAGAAAATTGTGCATCCCCTTCCCTTTGCACTTACCATGCACCCTCGTCTCTACTTTTAGTGCAGACCTCTCTGGAAATCTCCTCTACATGCTTTGAATAGCCTTTCAAACAGTAATACACCTTGTCTATGCTATCACATCTTGCATATGAATCAAAAAACCAAAAGGAAATTTGCGCAAAACTATGTTTTCCCCTTTTGTTTAAAATGAAACTTCAAAGTGTGGAGTGGGTTGGGAAAACATTGGCTTTAAACCTGCCAATTTTATTTTCTTGGTTTTTTATACATTGAGAAAGCTTGGTAAAAACATTTCGCAGCCTCCCTTCATGCATTATCCCCAATCAAATTCATATGTTTTCTTTGAAAATATCAATCACAGTGTCTTATGGTGACCATCAGTGTTTGATGGATACCACATTATGTCTCCAAGCTGTTTGTATTACTAATAGATTCATTTTTTTATGAATCTCCATACCCTGTTTGAAACTTCCAGCCACGTGAGGAAAAAGGAGGGCTGGTGAAAACAATAAGACATACTTTACACTAGTCATGCTGCCACTTGTATAATATTTCTCCATTGAGAAAATAGCTGGTTTAGTTTGATAGATGAATTTCATTCCTTAACCATGTTGCCTTTTATTGAAATCTCATAAGTGAAGAATAGTTACCAACTTCCCCTTTGGCAATTAATTCTTGGCAACTTCCCATTTCTACTATCCTCCCTTCCTCTACAACTACAAATGTATTTACATTCCTGATAGTGGACACGCGGTGATCTATTACAATAATAGACCTTCCCATTCTAATAAAATACAAAGCCTCATGCACTATGTGCTCAGAAGATGAGACCAATGCACTTGTGGCTTCATCCAACGGTAGTCTTCAGATTGTTTAGCATGGTTCTTTCAATTGATACTCTCTACTTTTGACCCTCAGAATGTTGGACACCTATTTCATCTATGAGGCTATCAATTTTGACAAGAGACTTCAAACATCTTGTGTATCCATAAATACTATTATCTAAAACTGAGAATCGATTTACAATAATAATACACTTCAAAACTACATCAAATGAGCAATGAACTTTAATGAAAAAAGTTGGGTCCCTCAGCCCTTGGTTTGAAAATCATCATTCTTGAAACTTACTTTCATCCTCAAAAACCAAACATAGACTTCAATAAAATCATATCATAAAGCATTGAATTGGTAATCACAACAATTAATCTTTTATACATCTGCAAACTGATCTTCAAGATTCACAATTGGCCTCTAGAACTGGCCTTAAAAAAAGACCAGACAATCTCCTAGAAACATGCAATCCAGAACATGTACTTAATTAGAAAATGTGAATACAAGTGCAAAATGGATTTGAAAAACACCTTCAGCTCTGAGAGATACTTATGTTGAAAGTTGACCAGTTCGTTATTGTTATACAATTGAGAAATGAAAACTGAATAAGCTAGATCTGGATTAGCCCTTCTAAAAATAGAAAACCATATCTTGTGGCTTTGTCACTACATGCCAGGAAACATTAACACATAGAGAATATAGATCCATAGCCGGCATTTTCTATAATATTCATCTGGCACCAAAGTGTTCACCCTCAAAGTTGATCCCTCAGAGAGAATCATTGCTATGTAGATTGAAATATGAATAAATCTCATTTGGATCTGACTTCATAAACCAATCAGATGAATGGATCATGATCTAAAACCCAATACGAGGCCTCAACTATCTTATTTCTATGGTCAACCAATCAGTCAATATCAATCCTCAAAGTCATTGCTTAAAAACTTTCTCAATTAAAACACAGTGAAATTACATAAATTTGATTTTGAATCGGCTCAGAAAACTAACCAAATAGATTGGCACAGGTCTAAAAATATTCATGGGGGAACCTTTTCATGATTAAAAAATAGAGGAGAATTCAATTCTCCATGACATTCAACCAGGTACAAATTATGGAGCCTCAAAGTAGGGCATTCAGTAATTCTACAAATTACACTCAGCGAACCAGAATTAATTGCAAACATAAATGCTATGGAAAAATTATCATTTGCACTCACAGGGATCTGAAAATGGAAATGGGGATTCTCTCTCATGCCTAAAACACCTAGGAATAATCCTAATGTCCCAAGTCTTTATCCGACCAAAGATACAAGCCTACAAAGTAGGTCATTTTTTAAAATAAGAAATGTGTAAAATGGAGATTTAGGTAAACACCTCCAACTAGCTATCTTCAAAACACATCAAATATAACATTTGAAAGCTATAATCCACTATATTTACTCCATGAAAGGTGATGCACATGTTCCCCAAGTGGTTTCACATGACAATCACCAGGTCTCCTTTTACTTGCACCCCAAGTAGGCCTCTTCAAAAAGTTTTTTAGGGTACTCACCTTGCCTTAGAAATTTTTTTTAATTGGTCACTCCAAATTTCTACCAAATTTGAGAGTACCAATAGGATTGACCAAGATGCGTGTAATTGAGAACTCATTTATTGAAGTGGAGATTTCATTTATCCAGAGTGGTGAATGTAATAGTCATCTTAGGCACCCTCTACGTAGGTAAAGAAATTAGAGTGATGGTCACCATCTTCATGGTTGGCTGGCTACTTGAATAGGAAAATGAATTGATAAGGAGGATGCTAGTTCATGTTGGGTTCACCAAAATATATATAACAAAAAAGTACACTGATATAGAGACCGATTAAAATCTAATTGGACAAACCTTTCATTGTGCCACCTAACTTCTACTAGCAAGCAGAGCTAGTAGGATCAAATATGGTGTGTTGGAGTGAGTTTCAATGAACTAAGGTTTTAAAATTCAAGTGATTTAGATTAATAAAGTACTAAATGAAAAAGAATACCAAAAACTTAAAGATACTAAATGATAAAAATATTCAAATTACAACAAATGAAAGGACAAACAAGATACATTAATCACCAACCTTCATGAGCTCACTGTCTCTGACACATGCACAATTTTTGGATGTCAGCATGGGTACAAGATGCCAACATGATGTAGGTATATTTGATATGGATAGAGTATGGAGGATGGCACATAAATGAAAAATTGGGAAAAAATGGAATAATGATAATATATGCTAATGTCGGTAAACTAAAGTTAAATAACATAATACAAAAGGGGTCTATTAAGCTACACAAACACAAATAGAAGGAGATGATAATGCCTAATTTGGCATCTGATGAAGATAGTTATTTACATGCACATCTCTACGAACCTGCACACAAAGAACAAAAACTTTTTTGGGATATTTATAGACCTACCTCAGTCAAGTCCCTACTTTGTTTTTCCCACCTCCATAGCAACCGATTAGACATGATAGAACAATGATAGATAATTTTATTGAAAGGAGAAATAAATGATATATCAATATTAAAAAAGGTAAAGAGTGTGATATTCTATCAATAATGTAAATGCAATGAAATGAAGAGACTCCCCTCAATGAAATCAAAAGCAATGCACTTGCATGAGATATACAAAAGCTAGGATGAGGTTCTAGAACACCTTGTATGAGAGAAATTTTTCCAAATTTGCTAATGGATATGAAAGAGCTTGAATGAGTGTGTAGAATAGAATCAAAAGACCAAATGAATGAAAAAAATTAAGGTTATATGCATGCGAGTTTAAATCTCATATTGGTGTGCAGTAAAAAATGAGAGTTACAATTGTAGGGTGGTAGTTTGTAATGTCTCAATGACAACATGAACGTGTGTATATTTGCAAACAAGTGCATTTCGTGCTGACTAATTTGTGGCTCACACCTATCATATGTTGTCCAGGCTATATGGCCAGGGTTTTAAGTGGGCAATGAAAATTCTATGTGAGTGAGCATGGAAAAATAACGTGGACTTTTGAGTCTTTGGCTAAGCTAGGGACAATGCTAAATCATAAATTGCACTAGGGTGAAAATTTGCGCCATTACAATTTCTTACTTAAAGGTGTTTGGTCTAGGATCATCTTAGCTGAATCGATGATCAAAATCAACTAAAATATGTTTCATTTTGTTTATTTCAATTTTGATGTTGCGATCATGATTTTCCTGAATGATATGTCTACAAAATGTTGAATAATAAACTACGAATGTAAATGGATTTATTCAAATACGTTACACACTCTAGAACAAATGAAATATGGAATCCTAAAGTCAAACTCCTGAACATCACTATGCAATTAATAAGTGTGAACCAACCATTGGCAGCCTTCTTTGGATACTCATATGGAAAATGTGGAATCATTCTCAAATTTTTAAGGGATTCTGATGAGGAGACACCTTCAAGAAGTCAGCAACTGCCAGACAATGAGATGGAAATGGAGAATAGCAGAAGAAATCTACAGTAGTGTCATGTTATGAATGACAAAGCCTTCAAACGCTAGCATTCCACAATTAATTATCAATACACATTCAGATATGTTGTGGGGATGAAAATCACCAGACATTCGAGCCTTCAGACGCCAAACAGAGACTCTGTCTTCACCATACTGAAAACCACACCAACAGAAGACTTTGGGCATCCAACTCAGCCCAATCTGTAATTAATTTACCGTCTAGTAGTGCCAGAGCCTTGCTGTCCAAAATGGTGATAGTAAATTCCTTCAACACCAACGGACATCTAATTTGCTGCCACTTCCAACTTCAATTTTTAGTTCTAAATTTCATCCCCCACAATCTCTAGTTCATTCACTCTCTCAGGGCAAGCACATAGAGATGCTGCCTCTTCACCATGCGTGCATTCCTCCAACACACAACATTTCCCTAGCCATGAAGAAAATATGATACAACTTCCCTACTTGCCTTTCACCATGTTCTAGCCATTTCACAGGATGAATGTACGAGCAGGAAACATGGTTCTGCAAACTGGTGTCCAGCAACCCTTAAACAATCCCAAATCCTGGTTAAAGGGACTTCCCCTCACACACAAACAAATGTTAAAGTTTATTTCATAAAAAAAAAACACAAATAAACAACACAGTCCTTCAAAATAATTTTCAGATTAAAGCATTTAAATAAAACAAAGACCAAGAGAAAGCTGCAAGAAAGACACGTTATTATTTTTCCATTCATTCACTAGAATATGAAATTATTTTACAAACTCTCCAATTCCTCAATGCTTACCAATTGTTTGGTAACCACTACATCCATAAGGCTTTTAGCCTTTATTAATGTTTACTTAACATTAACTGTTTATTAATATTTTACTCACATTACAAGGATTTTATTATTTCTTAAACCCAAAAGTTCCTGCAGAAAACTGGACAATATCTTGACGCCTAGCATTCCTGTGTCTGCAACATTGTTGCTCCTGCAGCATACTCCCGTGGATAAATTTGTCTCAAGTCCTCTTAGAGACCAATTGTTGTAGGTCCCCCCCCCTTTCCTTAGAATCTCAGTTTCTGGCAACCAAGTGACCTCTAAATTTGGAAGGCCCTTCCACTTGACCAAATGCTCCATGTGCTCTTTGTGTCATGTCCTCATTGCTTCTCTACTACTGATGATACATTCCATCTAAGGCTTCTCCTTAGAAGGCAACTTCTAAATCCAATCATCTGGTTCAATTGTTGGCTCTACTGCACCAACTTCTTTAGTTGAACCCTTATACAATGTGAGATCTGAGATATTAAAGATAGGTGAAATAGCCACATCTGGAGGTAATGCAATCTTGTAGGCATTTTCTCCGTACTTTTCCAGAATCTCACATGGCCCAAACTTCTTCATCATCAGCTTCATATAACTGCCCCGAGGTAACTGATCTTTGTTCAAGTGCACCATGACCAAGTCTCCAATTTGGAACTGCACATTCCTTCACTTCAAATCTATTTTAGCCTTCACCTTAAGGCTATTTTGTTGCAATGGTGTCTTCACATGCTCATGCACTTCCACCATTGCTTCAGCAAACTCTTCTGCATATCCACTCCTCTTCTCCAAATCATCCACATTCCTGAGTTCAAAAACTCCTCTTGGATGTCTTCCATAAACAACTTCAAGAGGACTCATGCCTATGCTACAATTCACCGAGTCATTGTATGCAAACTTTTCCTGAGGTATGATGGCATCCCAACTACCTCCATGTTCCCATGTCAAACATAACAAAAGGTTTCCCAAGGACCTATTAACCACCTCAGCTTGCCCATCTATTTGAGGATGATAGGCTGAACTGAAAGACAAATTAGTGCCCAACTTCTTCCATAAGGTCCTCCAAAAGTAACCCACAAACTTGATGTCCCTGTCAGATACGATGCTCAATGGCAAACCATAAATATGAACTATTTCTTTAAAGAACAACCTTGCAATATAACTAGCATCATTAGGGGTTTTACATGGAATAAAGTGAGCCATTTTTCTGAATCTATCAACAACCACAAATATGCTATCATAACCTGTCATTGTCCTTGGCAACCCCATCACAAAATCCATACTCAAACACTCCCAAGGTCTATTCAGTATGGGTAAAGGTTGATAAAGTCCAGCATTTGTTGACACTCCCTTTTCCCTTTGACACACAAGACAACCTTCCACAAACTTCCTTATGTCTGTTTGCATCTTGGGCCAATAATAAAATCTTTGTACTAACTCCAATGCCTTGTTGAGTCCAAAATGACCCCCAAGACCTCCACAATGTTTCTCCCCAATCATGTTATCCCGCATGGAACATTTAGGAATACACAGTTGGCTGTCTTTAAACAAAAGTCCATCTTGCAAAATAAATTTTGAAAAATCAGAATGAAAACTATCTTCCAACTTAGTGCAAACCTCATATGCTTCGCTGAAATCTCCATCTTTCACATACATTCCCTTGAATGCATCTACACCCATGCTTTGGAGTTGTAATTCTTGCACTGTTAGCACTCTCCTACTAAGTGAATCAGCCACCTTATTGGCTTGTCCTTTCTTATGCTTGATCGTAAAGGTATAAGCCTGCAAACTCTCAACCCACTTCATGTGCCTATGGTTGATTTTTTCCTATCCATTCAAGAAACTAAGAGCATGGTTGTCAGTATACACAATAAACTCTTTAGGCAACAAATAGTGCCTCCATTTTTTCAATGCCTAGACCATGGCATACAATTCTAGATCATAAGAAGAATATTTCTTCTTTGCCTCATTCAACTTCTTGCTGAAAAATGCAATGGGTCTGCCTTCTTGACTAAGAGTAGCCCCTATTGCAAACCCACTAGCATCACATTCTATTGTAAAAACTTTATTAAAATCTGGAAAAACAAGAATAGGATACTTGGCTAACTTTTTCTTGAGTTCCTCAAAACTCTTATCTGCTGCACTATTCCATTCAAACCTCATTTTACCTCCTCCTTTGATGGTGTCCAAGATGGTTGCACAAATGTTGCTGAAGTTCCTTATGAACTTCCTATAGAATGTGGCCAATCCATGGAAACTTCAAACCTCTCCAGCAGCCCTTGGTGTTGGCCAATTCAGGATGGCCTCTACTTTCATTGGATCCATTTTTAGATCTCCCTTGGATATCACAAATCCAAGATACACCAACTCTTGTTTCAAGAAGTCGCACTTCTCCAAGTTTATCTTCAACTACTATTCTTACAGCCTTTGTAGAACCATCTTCAAGTGCTGCAAGTTCTCTTCCTTATTTTTGTTGTATATCAAAATGTCATCAAGATAGACAACAACAAACTTCCCAATGAAGTCCTGCAAAACTTCATTCATTAGTCGCATAAACGTACTAGGAGCATTAGACAAACCGAATGGCATAACCAGCCACTCATACAGCCCTTCATTAGTTTTAAAAGTTGTCTTCCATTCATCACTCTCTCTTATCCTTATTTGATGGTACCCGCTTTTGAGGTCTATCTTTGAAAAATATGAAGCTCCCCCCAAACAATCCAACAAATCTTCTATTTTAGGAATAGGAAATCTATACATTATAGTTATCCTATTAATGGCCCTAGAATTGGTACATAACCACCACTTACCATCCTTCTTAGGAGCAAGAATCGAGGGTACGACACATGGGCTAAGACTTTTCCTTACCAGCCCCTTGTCAAGCAACTCCTACACTTGTCTAGCAATCTCTTCATTCTACTGTGGTGTCATCTTATATGTTGCCTTATTAGGTAGCACTGCTCCAGGAATGAGATCAATTTGATGACTAATGTCTCTCACCGTTGGTAGAGACTCGGGCATTACATCAGCAATGATGTCCTTGTATTGGTTCAACAACTCCTCCACTTCTTTCGGGCCTGTTGTTCTACTTTCCTTCTTGCTATCTTCCTTAGGCTTGAGCACCAATGCAAAGCCTATTCCATCCTCTTCTTCAAGAGTATTGATGAACTCTTTCTCACCCACCATCAACACACTAGGTCCAACTTGACTAGCCCCTTTCTCTTCTCCTTCAGAAGTCAGCCTATAGGTTACCCCATCCTTTTGGAAACTATAAGAGTTCTTCTCACCATCATGGCATGCCTTCSTGTCAAATTGCCAAGGTCTRCCCAACAAGAGGTGGMAAGCRTCCATAGGMAGGATATCACATAGTATCTTATCCTTATATCCCCCTATGCTGAACTCTACCCAAGCTTGCTCATTCACAACTTCCTRCTGSCCCTTATTCAACCAACTGACCTTGTATGGACAAGAATGTGGRAGTCTCTCCAMCYTCAATTTWTTTRCAGCCTCRWGTGATRTGATATTATCYGTGGAACCTGAATMAATTATCACCCTGCACAACTTGCCTTTCACCTTGCACTGGAYTCGAAAAAGAKCCCTCCTTTGAGTGGTAKCTTCTTTTACCGGTTCCTTAAGAAGTGTCCTCCTTATCATGAGACTTTCTCCTTCAGCCTCTGTCATCAACTGAACTTCTGGTGAGTTCATACTCACATTATCTTCCTACACATAAGTGACCCTCCTTTCACCATTATGAGAAGTAGACGCCCTCTGTGGACACTTATACTTTGGGTGTCCCAACTGACCACAATTGTAGCACTTCATTCCCGAGAACCTAGATCCTCTACCTGATCCATTAGACCTTCCTCCATTAGATCCCCTTCCACTATAGCCTCCTCTGCTACTTGAGTCACCCACTTGCTCCCTGGGGTTTGACTCACCTTGGGACCTCTGGCCTTGTCCTCTATTGCTGAAGTTTCCCCTACCTCGATCATTCCTGCCACCTCTCCCTCCTTGGTGCTGATCACTCTTCCTCTTCAAGTTCTCTTCAACCTTAAGAGCAAGCTAAAAACACTTACCCACCGTATATGGGGTAAGAAGGCTAATCTCCTCCTGTATGTTCACCCTTAGGCCATTCAAGTACCTAGCCACTCTTTCTGGTTCCTCCTCTTGTTTCTTTTCCCTGAGAGTTAGCCTATGGAACTCCTCCGTATAGGCATTCACGTCCATGTCTCACTACTTCAAGCTTTGTAGCTTCTTGAACAACTACACCTCATGATCTACAAGCAGAAATTGTGCCTTGATTTTTGCCTTCATCACTTCCCATGAAGAAATCAAACTTTTCTTATTTTGTATCCTTTCTCCTTGAACATAATTCCACCACGAGAGAGCAGATCCTCTCAGCTTTCCTTTTGCAATCCTTACTCTATCATTCTTTGGAGCTTCATTCAACTCGAAGTGATTGGTGATTTCTTCAATCCATTCAATCACTTCCTCACTATTGAGACTACCTCTATATGTAGGTAGCCTGTCAGTAACATCTCCTCTTATTGACTTTAAAGCATCAATGAATGCCTTTAGATCTGCAGGCAATTCCGTTGGTGGATCCTGGTGCTGTTCTCCTTCTTCATCTCCACTGGCACCTTCTTCCATCTCATTCTCCTTATCTCTGTCACTGGACCCCTTGAACTCCCTCAACATCTCTTCCAGCAATTCCTCCATCATCTTCTTGATGGCATCTGGAGTCATACTTTTGGGAGGCATGGTGTGAGCCTCAACTTACGCCTGTGATTCTTCTGCAGACATACACTTCCCAGCAAGACCTTGTCTCGCTCTGATACCAATATGATGAGGAGACACCTTCAAGAAGTCAGCAACTGCCAGACAATGAGATGGAAATGGAGAATAGCAGAAGAAATCTACAGCAGTGTCATGTTATGAATGACAGAGCCTTCAAACGCCAGCATTCCACAATTAATTCTCAATACACATTCAGACATGTTGTGGGGATGAAAATCACCAGACATTCGAGCCTTCAGACTCCAAACAGAGACTTTGTCTTCACCGTACTGAAAACCACACCAGCAGAAGACTTTGGGCATCCAACTCGGCCCAGTCTGTAATTAATTTACCGTCTAGCAGTGCCAGAGCCTTGCTGTCCAAAATGGTGACAGTAAATTCCTTCAACACCAGCGAACATCTAATTCGCTGCCACTTCCAACTTCAATTTTCAGTTCAGAATTTCATCCCCCACAATCTCTGGTTCATTCACTCTCTCACGACAAGCACATAGGGATGCTGCCTCTTCACCACGCGTGCATTCCTCCAACACACAGCATTTCCTTGGCCATGAAGAGAATATGATACAACTTTCCTACTCGCCTTTCACCATGTTCTAGCCATTTCACAAGATGAATGTACGAGCAGGAAACATGGTTCTGCAAACTGGGGTCTAGCAGCCCTTAAACAATCCCAGAGCCTGGTTACAGGGACTTCCCCTCACACACAGACAAATGTTAAATTTTATTTCATCAAAAAAAAACAGAGATAAACAACACAATCCTTCAAAATAATTTTCAGATTAAAACATTTAAATAAAACAAAGACCAAGAGAAAGTTGCAGGAAAGACATGTTATTGTTTTTCCATTCATTCACCAGAATATGAAATGATTTTACAAACTCTCCAATTCCTCAATGCTTTCTGCCCAACAACACACCTTCCAATCGACATTGGAGAGAACTAAATACCAATGTCAAACAGTTACCAACTGTTTGGTAACCACTACATCGGTAAGACTTTTAGCCTTTATTAATGTTTACTTAACATTAACCGTTTATTAATATTTTACTCACATTACAAGGATTTTATTATTTCGTAAACCCAAAAGTTCCTGCAGCAAACTGGACGATATCTTGCCGCACAACATTCCTGTGTCTGCAACATCGTTGCTCCTGCAGCAGATTCCCTCAAATATATGACATGTCATAGAATGTGAACGGGAGATGAAAAAAATAAAAAAAAGAATAGTCTAGAATTTTGGCTATCATAACAACTTGAGGGAAGATTGAAGGATATGCACAAAATGCATTTGTTGACTATGGTTTATAAATTCTAAAGCACATGGAAGTGGTAGGTGTAAAAAAAAAATTCCGCAATCCTTGTCATTTACTAACATCTAAAATGGTATATTTGGAGGAAAGTACCAAGCTTTAAACCCAGTAATAGTTGTGTAGAAACGAGATTGTTGAAGGGAATTAGAAAAATTGATGGCTGGAAAGTCCAAATGTGCATCCTCACTACTCGACTGAAGATTTAGTTTATATTATGCTCTCATGTATTTTTGGAAGACTACTTAAGCTAAGTTCCATAACATTTTTTAGAATCAAGACTCATGAGCACTTATTCAAAAATACCTGAGTGCTGCCAGGAATGTGAAGAGACAGGGAAGGAAGAAGAAAAGGAACAAAGGAGTTGGAGAGAATAGGAAGTGGTAGAGAGTATGTGATAGGAGGAATAAGTGAATAGCATAGAAGGGGTATTGATCATGGAGGAGGGTGGTTGCAAGGTGAGTGGGAGCAGCTCAGGAGGAAGATAGAGAATTGGCCAAGCAGATTAGGTGGTTGGAGAGGCTAAGTATGAAGAAATATAGAAATTAGTGTGTGGACATTGAGAGATATTGTAATAGTGTGTTTGCAGAGATATTATGAATGAAATTTTATTTATTTGCTTCATTCTATGTGTGGTTTGTTATGTGATTCTACTATTTTAATTTTTGGCTATTGAAATAGTGTTGTAGGAAAACTATAACTCAATAATCTTTATAAATATATCTAATTATTTAATTTTTATGCTAGTTAAGAATGTTCATTGCACTAATATTTGATTCCCATAGACTTAAAAATTGGGAAAAAATCAAATATTGAATTTGGCAAAAATTCATGTCATTTGTCATTCAATGCTTTCCCTTGGGCTAGTTTAATATAACATGTTGAAATAATAACATATTGGTACGTATCACTTTGTCATGCCCTAATTAATCTTTATTCCTATCTCTTCCCAACTACACTTATTCTTACATATTATAATTTACCCCAAACATATTACATTACGTTCAAACTTACCTAAATACATTTGGTGACTCTAAGATTATTGTTTCCTTGTCTATGTTCAATTTTGAGTGGCTCAAGTCCAACTATGAGCTAGCTTGGTAAAATGTACACAACGTGCTTCTATGTATAGGTATTTAAAGGCATTAAATATACACATAAAATCATAAGAGAAGATATTTAACAAGAAAAATCATTAGATCACACTACAATTTTCTAAGGGAAAAAAATTAATCTACATATAAGCCACTTGGATAGTGGTGAGTTTTGTCATTGAATTTTCACTCGAAGCGATAAAACCACTCAAATAAAAGTTTACCCTCATTATTGAACAAGTTACCCACAAGAATTTATAAGAAATCTAACATTACAAATATTGTATATATCATACATCGAAGTTAATAGTTTGTAACACTACATTTTGTGAGTTCAAATCTACGGTAATTGAAACCAAACATACAATACTCCATATTAAACCACATGATTTTTGTCATTTATTTTGATTATATAATTATTGGTAAGTAAGATTTTCTAAAGATAATAATTAATTACACGCATCACTAATATCTATTTATTATCATTAATTTTAAAACTAGTAATTTATTTTTAAATTTAATTTTTAAAATATTCTTTTAATTATCTATCTTATTTATAATTTATTAAGTTAATATTTAAACCTTTTATACGATTTATTAATATTTAACTAACGTAAATAAGACTAAAAAGGTAACTAAAGCTAGACATTAATACATCAGTATTATGTGCTCAATTTGTCAATGTCACGACTGATAAACAAAATTAGATCCTTGATTTAAGTTTAACAATGATAAAAAAGCAAAAGTTGATGCTTTTTGGATGACAGTGTTTGTCGCTCATAATCATGTGACAATTGAAGGTCTTATAGGATGATAATGTGTCCTAGTAAATCATCAAGAGTCCCATGAAACATCAAATTACTAACAATATGTTTTTATCTTTTTTCTTCATATTACTAATAAGAAGTGTAATCTATTTTACTTTCTAGACGACCACGTCCATATCTTGTCGTACATGGGAATCTCCTAAAGCAACATATTTCTTCACTTATTATTATGTGTACGTGCACTTCGACCAAATTCTACCCACCTACTTTTCAGAAGCCAGTTTTATTCACACAGAGGCTGTTCAACAAGAGAAACAATGGCATCCAACAATAACTTCTCGTTCACATAAACTTTTGCTTTTGAACATTGTAAAACATAGTCAATTATGTAATATTGTTTATTAGACGGGACATTGAAAACATAACCACATGATAATAAGGTTGTGCATTATTGTGTGACTTTACTTACTTTAGAATAAGTGTCGTATCGATTTAAACAAATTAGAAATGAGATAGAAGGCTTAAAGAGTCCTTTAAAAAATTACATGTGAATAAAAAGTTTCCATTTTCAAATTTATGATTGAAAACCCATATTGATAAAGTGCATATTCGGTTGATTGCATTTTAAAAACCAATGATTCCACTTACTAATGAATATAGAATAAAAAAATAATAAAACAAACCAATCTGATTTAATATTAAGGATAATATGTTGGATCTGAACGATCATAGATCAAAATTCAAAATTCTTACACGTAGATATAAATTAATAAAATACATATGGTTAGAATCTGTTTATGTTAATACATGACATCTAATATGGTATTGTTTATAAACATCAATATGAAATTTGTTTAAGTAGTTAGATTAATTATATTTGTTGGAGCAAAGATTCATTGAAAGAAACCAATAATATCTCAAGGGTCTACATAGTAATGAGATTCTTGTCCCTCAAAAATATAAATTGTGCTCTATTGTTTTTCCTACTAATTGCAACATATTATTATTTCTAAATGTCTAGCCTTATGATTAAGTGTAAATTGTTAGAAAATAAACACACACACAAAGATAACACACAAAAAAACTATCAATTGCATGTTGAAAATGCTAGATCGAGTCCTTGATCTTATAGACAAATGAGTATTTAATGTGCAAACCATTATTAGATATAACATTTATTAAATAGTTAGTTGTAGACGGCTTTAGGTGGCAAGAGTTGGGTACACGTGAACCACCTGGGCGGTTGGAGTAGTGGTTTGTGTCGTGTTAATACTGTAAGGTCCAAGATTGCTTAGAGGGGGTGAATCAGTAATCTAACAAATCTAAAACTTTTCACAATTCATTTAACACCATAAATCATAGTCATCAACTTTAAACCTTATGCATGCAATAAACAAAGTAACCAAACAATCATCCACAAATGCAACAAACTAAAACTAGTATGTTTATCATGGAGACTCTGATAAGGGTAATAACCATGGTGGGGATTAGCACCTATAAATATTTGCACACTTCTAAAATGTGTCTTGCTAAAGGTCTATCGCTCTTAGGAGCTTCCAATGATGCCATGTTAGGAGCAAACCTTGTTAGAAGTCACCCGGTTAAGGGATCTACCTCTAGGCTGTTAGGAGCTTCACCCTATTAGGAGTAACCTTGTTAAAGGATTTCAGACCCTAGTTAAAGAACCACCATGTTAAAGGATTTACAAATCAAACATGTTAAAGCCGACCTGGTTAAGGCATTTTCTTGCAAAAACTATTATGAATCAACAAGTATAATGATCTCGGTGTAGAAATTCTCCTATGCTCATTCAGATCCAATCAATCAAAATAATTATACTTCTTGTTGATTATCTTCACTCTTCACACAACCGTACCTTTGCATCCACAATCTACACTTGCATAAAGCATTCATTTACATATATATACATTGGAATCTCATTAGGGCATATGACCATCTTACAAAACGTATTACATTTTAATTACAATAATTCTTTCTCAATCCTTTAAGACTAAAATGTATTACCAATCTAGAACATTCACTAACAAACTTGGGTCAGCCAAAAGATTCATCGCACATCGATTTGAAACAAGAATAGTTAAACTTTATTTGACTTCCCCAATACGCTTCCAAAACATGATAGATCCATTCACCACAAAAAATGCAATAGAAATTAGTCATTTCGAATCTTTTATGTCATGTCACCTTGACATTTGGATCATGCAAACATCTACTGCAATTGATTGCATTATCACCGCTCACCAATCTAACATCAACTACTCAACCTTGTTTAGACACTTTCTAACTTGCAGAGACCAGTCTTCTATAAACTAAAATAATGCCTTCTGGTACACCAATCCTTTTTAAATCATAGAATTGACAACATATCCTAGTCAAGATAAACATAGCTTGACCACAACACTTGAATCCATACCGATTTGACAAAACAATCAAATCATTCACTGTCTGTCACTGCCTATTCTTCTGTCTACATGGTTTCTCTTCAATCAATCATAACTTTCTCTATTTATATTCCTAGCTTACTCGATCATGCATAATGTATCTAAAGACATCCTTGAGTCTCCAACAATAATCACACATTCAAATTCTTAGTGCAACATATAATTCATTTGAACTCATACTTGGCAGCACATCAAAAACACTTTCAACAAACACAACACCAAGTCAACATCAATGACAACACAATAACAAATATTTTTGTCATCAGACCTGTACTAATCAAAACTTAATAAAGCTCTGCATTATTTATGCCAACAATCTCTCCCTTTGGTATTGAAGACAACACTACATTCATCTAATAACAATAACAATTGCTCCCTCTTAGTTGATCTTCCCGGTCTTCTCCTTCAAATTGGTCTTCTTGTCTTCTCCCCATTACTTGTATTTGGTTCTTCTCTTTCTTTTTATATTCTCTCATTTTAATAAAAATACCAAAGGTGTCACATAGGTCACTTACTATTGCAACATGAGGAGTAGTCCCCTTTAACACAAATCCAATAGAGAAAGACATTCAATGAGTCTACTAGATTGTTGCATACAATTGCATCTTAGTGTCATTCAGATAGGGGAGTAACCCCTAAATTATCTCTCAGATACTCAAAAGTATCTTTAAACCGAATGGTTTAATAAATATATTTGCTAGCTTTTCCCTGGTTGGCACATACTCCAACTTGACTAACTTCTCCTGTAATTTCTCTTTGAAGAAATGATACTTGATTGCAATATTTTTAGTCTATGAATGCATTACTGGATTCTTTGATAAATTGATTGCACTTGTATTATCATTGTAAATAGTCACAGTTTCAATTACCTTCTCTTTGATACCTTCTTTGATCAACTTCATCCATGCAATTTGTGTACAATTTATCATTGCTTTTGCATACTCATCTTCTGCAGTAGATTGGGAGATATAATTTTCTTCTTACTTGTCCAAGATACAAGTCTTCCTCCTAGGAAGAATGGTCCTCCACTTGTAAGTTCTTTCATTCATCAATGTTTCGTACCCAATTTGCATCAATCAAAACACTCAAAGATAAATCACATTTATGAGCATACCAAAGACCATAGTCTTTCGTCCCTTTCAAGTACCTAGATATTATCTTTACTTCTACCATGAGAGACTCCTTAGGATTAGATAGAAATATGGCCACCATTCGAACTACTTGTGCAATGTCTGGTCTACTATGAACAATATAATGCAATTTACCAATCATGGATTTGTATAGAGTTGCATCCACTGCACTTGACTCATCATCCTTAGATAGTTTACATCCTGTCACCACAGGGGTTCCAATATGATTTGTCCTATAATTTACATCTAAACTCTTTCTTCATCTTTTATGCAAACTCCAAACTCATCTCATCATTTCCTCCAATGATTATGTCATCAACATATACTTTAGCTACTAATACCTTATCACCTTCAACCATCAGGTACACATTGTTATCCTCACTCATTCTTATGAAATAAATCTTAATGAGATAAGAGTGTAATATTTCATACCATTCTCTTGATGCTTGTTTCAGTCCATAAAGTTCCTTTTCAAGCTTACACACCATGTCCTTATTCGCAGTCAATCTAAATGCATCGATTTTATCTATATAAACCTTTTCTTCAAGAATCTCATTCAGAAAACAAGATTTGACATCGATTTGAAAAAAAAAATTAAACTTCTTATAAGTAGCATAAGCAAGTAAAATTCTTACCCCTTCAAGTATTAACATAGAAGAAAATGTTTCTCCATAGTCCACGATTTCCTCTTGTGCATAGCCTTTGCACACAAGTCTTAACTTGTTACGAACGACTTCTCCATCTTCATTCAGTTATTATTAGAAAACCCACTTTTTACCAATCACACTCTTGTCTACTTGTCTAGGAACAAGTGTCCAAGTGTCATTCTTCTCAATCTGATCATGTTCTTCTTCCATTTCTTTTCTCTAGTCTTCACTTTTCAAGGCTTCCTTCACCATTTTAGGCTCAAAATTTGAAATCAGACATGTATTCTCTCTGATTTTCCTTCTTGTCTATACTCCATCGTCTTTACCACCAATGATCTAATCAAGGGAATGAATCAATCTCACATACCTTCGAATAAAAGGTTCAGGTCTAGGTGCTTCGTCTTCATGTTCCACTAGTTGAACCACTTATTCATTGTTTAGTTCATTGTTTTCTTGCTCTAGCAGTTGCACATGCACAAATTGTAGAACATTTCTTGGTTCTTGCTTGCTTATTTCATCATATTTCTTTGGATATTCATCTACCTTCACACTTGCACTTTCAACCATTTTGTTAGTCATTTTATTGAAACATTTATAGGCCTTTCTTTTAGTAGAAAATACCTTCATCACTCTTAGGATCAAACTTTCCAATAAAATCATCTCTTTTGATATAGGGGTATCTGCAAGATCATGGGGGGCCAAACTATGCCCTTAAGTGGTAATGAAAAATCAGAAAAATCAGGGTTAGTCAACTTGACGTGAAAATTTGAACTAGCTATCAAACTAATATCAAAAAGTTGTAAGAATAGAATCTGTAGAAAATTGAATGTAGTTTCTAAACTACTAGGCCTTTTTTGAAAAAAAGTTAATATGATTGGTGAAAAGTATAGATTTCAATGCAGAAGTACAAAAATTTTAGGAAAAAACTAAGAAGTAGGTGTATGTCTGACCACCTTAATCATAATCAAATGATAATATTTTTTTATAAGATTTTATATATAATTAGTAGACTCCTTCCCGGATGTGACACATATTTTTGTGTAATTTTATGCTAAAAAAATAATTAATTATGAATTATCTGCTACAACATTTTCAGAATAAAAAAACTCCCGTGTCTGACCACCTTAACT
>MU224856.1:97348-112979 GCA_018584345.1 Thuja plicata | reverse complement strand
GGAGAATTATGTCTGTCCTCATTTTGCAGCGACTGGGCGACGAGCAGCTATTTTTTACTCATCGCGCACTCGCGACCTGTTTCCTTTTCATATGCATTTCTCAGCGACCGAGCGATGAGGCCCTATTCTTGCTCGTCGCACAGTCGGACTGCTTAAAGCTTGTAACACAACTTCAACGCGATTGCGCGATGACATAACTTTTCAGCTCGTCGCGCAGTCGGGGGGAAAATGAACTGAAGCAAGAAAAGGCTGCGACTGAGCGACGACTGCGGACGGCAGCTCGTCGCGCAGTCGCGCAACTTAAAACTTGAACAAAACTTAAAACGCGATTGACAGCTCGTGTAAAAAGCATGACTTTTGAAAAAGGGGAAGCTATCCTTTGGCGGGAAAACATAGAGGAGGGCCAAAAATGCATGGATGGGGAATTTTGGGCAACAGACTATGCGCCCCGTTGGCCTAGGCTATAGGTGCACAATGGGACGATGACCACCTTGATCGAGCGGTGGCATCGTGACACCACCACCTTTCATTTGCCAACTGGAGAGGCAACCATTACCTTGGAGGATGTCTGACGCATTTTATGGATACCTATCCAAGGAGTGATTCGCCGATACAGGTTGGAGGATAGTGACCATTACATGAAGATCGCGTTCAGGCAGCCGATGAGGCAAATTCCCACATACTAGACCTGGATGCCCTGGCAGCCATCAGTGGACAGGAGACTGAGGCGAATAGCCTTATATATTGCCGGATTGATCAGGGGACGAATGTTGGCGGACTTGGTAGGACTTTGTTTTGGGATGGGGTGGTCGTGGGTGTTAACCTAAATGCTGGAGGAGGGGATCTCTTACTACTAGGGGTATGTTGTCCTACGATAGCTATACCATGATCTACACATGGTTTGCGTACCACGAGGCACGCAACATGGGGACTGGGGTGACCTTGCTGTTAGTATGGGCATGGGAGCACATTGTAGTGTTCTGACCTATGAGGGTGAGGGAGTCACGCTAGCCTAGGGAGCCTTATGCCTACAAATATAGGCTCCCTCTAAGATATACCTCTGTCAATCAGACTGGATACTAGCGATGACTCCTTGACGAGGTACAGGTTTTCTGCTAGACCCCGTACAGGTTGTGCGCGCCATGGGGGCGATGTACTAGGCAGCAGGAGTAGAGGACAAATTTGAGGACTTTTTATACCTCTCATATGTTCAGACATATTTTTTTCTACTAGGGAGGACTATTCACTAGATAGAGCGATATAGACTGTCCAGGGTCATGCGACAGTTCAGGCTATAGCAGGGAGTGGTGGTAGAGGATGCCTTACATCCTCATGTCACTAGGGAGTTAGGGACATGCGGCATATATACAGATGCTCTCACAGTGAGGGCATCTTAGAGAGATATGGTATGGCTCAACTTTGTGGCACAACTAGATATCACAGATGCAGGGATGACCCCAGAGTATGCAGTATGGTGGGCTACACACACACTAGTCAGGCTGACCAACCCAACTTAGGTGGCTGCTCATGAGCAGCCGGTAGGGGACTTGGACGTAGATGATGGTATGGAGATCAGGGATGCCCCAGAGACCTCAATAGCAAGTTAGAGGAGAAGACTGCAGAGACGAGTGAGACCTCACACAGGGGCTCATGTACAAGATCAGGGACCACAGGGGCCCCCACCAGCATAGGTACATGACTAGCCACAGGTACAAGTGGAGCCACCACCAGTGCCACCACAGGTACAGGGGCCACAAGGGCCACCTGCAGGGTATGTGGCATAGGAGACTCATGATACTATCATCATAGAGTGAGACAGCCTTCAGAAAAAGTGCACCAGACTACGTGGTTTATTAGATATGGTGGTGGTGTCTAATGCGAGCCTTCACATGGAGATTGCCCAGATATAGGGATTATTGTCAGCCGAGATAGCATAGGCAAATAGGGCAAAGGGTGCACTTGACAGTCTTCAAGGAAGGGTGGACTCAGGAGAGTTTTCTATGGTGGACCTCACATAGGATGTTGGAGACCTACGTGCTGAGATAGACACTCTTACGGGCTAGCTGGATACGCTGACCCTATGGATGGAGTATGCGACGGAGTAGATTTCTGCATCGACCTTAGAGAGGGATGCAACACTGCGATGGGCAGAGGGATACAGGGCTAAGTGTGACATCGCCCGATAGGCAGTAGTAGTAGGTGGGGGCAGAGGCATTCGTAGCTCACAGAGATGCGAATAGGGACAGCAGGGAGGCATCCCACTATAGGGCATTGTACCATCAGCTAGTTCCTGAGGGATAGAGGCGAGACTACTTAGACAGGTCACGTTCTTAGAGCACAGTGCGGACATCAGCTTCATAGGGATTAGTGGGGATGCCACCACGGCCACCACCAGGGTAGGGAGGTGAGTCATCACAACCACCAGCATGATTCCTCAGAGGATCATATGATACACAGTTTTGTATTTTTGATATTATACATGTATATTGGCACTGAGGTGCACGTGATGTATTTTATTGACAGACATTTGATATATATATGATGAGGACTCTATTGATGCTTATGATGTATGCATATTATATGATTACTGAGATTTGATGCTTGTATGATGTGATGCATATGATTGACCTGATTATGTATATATGATGTATGACTTATGCAGGATGGATGATACTTATATGTATATGATGTACTGACATGTGTGGATGTAGGCTGTGATGTGTTTTATGATGTATGCAATGTATATATGCTAATGTTGTATGAATATGTATATGAATGCCAAATGATGTTTTAACAATGTAAGACTAAAATGAATCTAAATGAATTGAGTATGCAAATGGTATATAAATCTAATTATTGTAATAATGTTAGATGAACCTAAATGGATGAATTATGCAAAATGAATTAACAATGCAAGATAATGAACCTAAAAATGGATGATTAATGCAAGATGAATTAACAATAGAATATAATGAACCTAAAATGGATGATTAATGTAAGATGAATTAACAATGCAAGATAATGAACCTAAAATGTATGATTAATGCAAGATGCCTTAAATGATCTTAAAATGAATCTAACAATGCAAGATGCCTTAAATGATCTTAAAATGAATCTAACAATGCAAGATGACTCTAAAAATGAATTTATTATGCAAGTTAAATAATGCAACATTTTAAAATGATACTAACTATTGACATGATGATTAATGTAATTTAATAATGAACAATGTGACTTGAATGATGGAACTAATGCAATCTAAATAATGAATGTAATGAGCCTAATGAATAGATACAATAATGACAGATTTATGGGACTCACTTATATATATATTTGTTTTTGTGTGTGTCACAATCAACTGATAAACCAGACAGGTGGACCATGGAGGATCGTGACATGGAATGTTAGCAGGATGACGACTCAGGATGTTAGCATGATGGCGGGAAGATGGAGTGTGTCACAAATGTACAGGGATCAAACTGAGTGATTAATTATAAGTGATTAGTTACAACAATTATGTGCAAAGGTTGCTGTCGAGAATTGATTGGATCATGTTACCTATTTTGATGTGCGTGATAGTTGCATGTGTTGATTGATTAGTTCAAGAGGAAGGATACATCCTGTGAGAACCCAAAGATGATGATGACCTAGATTTAAGTTGACGAGAGGAAGGACACATCCTCAAGACTCATTTCCAGACAGATGGGACTCACCGAGTTGATTGATCAAATGTGCACTATCAGCAAACTGTAGAACCATCATAGGATAAGGAGCAACTCAAGACACGAGCAATATACAGGACTGACACTCAGGGCTAGATAGTACAACATATGGAAAATAATATACAAGATTATGTGTACAAAAGCTTAGGATACGAGATAGGAAGATCATTGCATACTAGTGCGTATGATATGCGAACACCCAGGGAATATAGGGAATGCAGAGATGGTGCTAGCGATGGAAGGAAATGAGATTTTGATAGATAATCAAATGGTGCACTATGTGTGACACTTGTTTCCACGTTTTCATCACCCATACTTTTCCAAGGCGCTTGATTGCCAAGTTTTCACCATTGGACGAAAGTTTTTCTCTTTATTTTTGTTTTTGATTTCTTTGGATCTTTTGATTTTTTTGATTTCTTTGATATTGCCCAAGTGCCTGTTTACCAGGTTTTCACTGGGACAACCATTTTTTCAGCTTCATTTTTCTTCTTTTTAGAGATTTTTTCAGGACTATTTTTCATTGTTTTTGTGCTTTTTTAGGACTTTTTATACTTTTTATGGATTTTCTCAGATAACTGCAATGAACAACCAGCCTTCAGGCATAGAAGCGCCTAAGATGAATGATGTTGATGGGATCATTCAATGGTTCTCCTTTAGGAGTGGAGAGTTGATATGCCCCAGAACCGAAGCATGCAGTGAAAACATATGGGCCTTGCCAAGTGACTTCAAACTTGCCTTTCTTTTCCTGATCAGTAACCACTTTCTGATTTTATTCTAATACAAGGTCCCCTACCTAGAACTGGCGTGGGTGGACCTTTTTGTTATAATTCTGCTTGAGTCTGTTCTAGTAAACAATCAAGTGATCATAAGCTTGCTGGCACTTTTCATCTAGGAGATCTAGCTGTGTGAGTCGTGCTACCCAGTAATCTTCATCATCAATCAGTCCTCTTAGTGATACTCGGAGGGAGGGTAGTTCAACCTCAATTGGTAAGACTGATTCAACACCATAGACTAGGGAGTAGGGAGTAGTGCCAGTAGGAGAATGGTAGGAAGTGTGATATGCCCAGAGGGCAGGATTGATCTGGAGATGCCAGTCATGGCCAGAATCATTAACAACTTTCTTGAGGATTTTGAGGATGGTTTTATTAGTTGCCTCAGCTTGGCCGTTACCTTGCGGGAAATATGGACTAGAGAAATGATGATGGATATGGAGGCGAGCCCAAAGATCACTGACGTGTTGATTTTCAAATGGTGTACTGTGATCTATGAAGATGGTGGAGGGTATGCCAAAGTGGCAAACAATGTGATAGAGGATGAATTTGGATATCTGGACACCAGTAGTGAGTGTGAGTGAAATTGCTTCAACCCACTTTGTAAAGTACTTCATAGCTGTGATTATGTACTTGTGGCCTTCAGAAGAGAGGGGAGTAATCTTACCAACGAGGTCAAAACCCCAACAAGAGAAAGGCCAAGGAGGCGCAATAGGTCTGAGGTCCTACCCAGGAGCATGGATCAAATTAGCATGCTATTGACAAAGTAGGCACTTTTTGACGAACTCACAAGCATCATGTTCCATTCTAGGCCAATAGTACCCTGTACATAGAATTTTCTTGGCTAGGACCATGCCACTTGTGTGGGCACCGCATATTCTAGCATGTACCTCTTTTAAAGCATGGGTAGCTTCATTTTCATGTAAACATATGGAGAGTACATTGTGATAGCCCTGACGATAAAGGGTATTGGCTATGAGGGTGTATTGGGAAGCTCTACGGATAAATTTTTGGCATTGGTTTGTAGTGAGATGAGGAGATATGATACCATTTTGTAGGTAATCTTGGATATCATGGTACCATAGGGACTGGGGACCAAACAAGACACATACATGATTCAATTCATCGTTCTCATAAGCGGGAGCATGTAGTTGCTCAACTAAGAATTTGTATTGCGTAGCCTCATGCGGGATCTCAAGAAGGGAGCCAATTGTGCCCATTGCATCAGCAACTTTGTTATTTAAGTGTGGTACTTGTGTTATCTGCAAGTGAAGGAAGTGTTCTTTCAGCTTGTCAACCATCTTCTTATATGGTGTCAATTTGTCATATTTTGTTTGATACTCATCTAGGACCTTTTTGATGATGAGTTGGGAGTCACCAAAGACCTGGATATCTATGATGTTCCATTCTATGGCCATGCGGAGTCCTGCAATTAGTGCTTCATATTTTGCAATGTTGTTTGTGCAGGGAAATCCCAATTTGAACGACATGGGGATGTAGTCACCTTGAGGTGTGACAAAAAGTATTCCTGCCCCTGCGCCATGAGCTATGTAGGACCCATCAAAGACGAGTTGCCACGTTGGTTTTTCTTCTATCATATGCAAGTGCTCATCTAGAAATTCTATGACCAAAGGATATGCATCTACCAATGGTGCTTCAGCTAGCTGATCGGTAATGACTTGCCCTTTAATGGCTTTTCTGTCGACATACTGGATATCAAACTCACTTAGCAACATAACCCATTTTTCCATTTGACCTGTAAGTGTAGTCCTGGAGAGTAGGTACTTGAGAGGATCCACCTTTGAAATGAGCTTGGTTGTGTGACTAAGCATGTAGTGGCAAAGTTTTTGAGTGGCAAAGACCACTGCCAGACATGCTTTTTCCATAGGAGAGTAATTGAGCTCATAACCCACTAAGGTTCGAATGATATAATAAATGACTCTTTCTTTGCCTTCGTCATTCAATTGAGCAAGGAGTGCCCCCAGTGCTATGGTAGTAGCAGAAATGTATAGGATGAGCGGTCGACCAGGTATAGGTGGTACCAAGATGGGTGGATTAGCCAAGTATTCTTTGATTTTGTCAAAACTCTTCTGACATTGAGGATCCCACTTGAATGTGTTTTCTTTGCGTAGGAGATGAGTTAATGGTTGGCACTTGTTTGCTAGTTGAGAGATGAAATGGTGCAAAGATTATAGCTTTCCTTGGAGGCTGCATAGCTGTCAGAGGGTTTTTGGTGGAGGCATCTTTATGATAGCTTGTACTTTCTTTGGATCAATTTCAATGCCTTGCCTGGATACAATAAACCCTAGGAGTTTGCCTGATGTGACTCCAAAGACACATTTCTTAGGGTTGAGCATTAAGCATTAGTGTCCAATTTTTTCAAAGACACATTCTAGAACATTTAGGTGATCTTCCCTTTTTACTGATTTTGCCAAGATATCGTCTACATAGTCTTCAAGGATTTTGTGAATCATGTCATGAAAAATGACAGTCATGGCTCTTTGATAGGTTGCCCCAGCATTCTTTAAGCCAAACGGAATCACGTTATAGTAGAAGGTGCCCTAAGGGGTTGTGAATGTTGTCTTATGTTGATCTTCTTCTGCAATGCAGATCTGATTATATCCGAAAAAGTTGTCCATGAGTGACAACATCTCATGTCCTACTGTGAGATCCACAATCATGTCTATGTTTGGCAAGGGGAAATCATCCTTGGGACATGCTTTATTGAGGTCTCTGAAATCTGTACATATCCTGATTGATTTATCAGGCTTAGAGATGGGCACCATATTAGAGATCCAGTTAGAATAGTCAATGGGGCAGATGATCTTGGCTTGGAGTAATTTTTCCAGCTCTGCTTTGACAAGTAGTGCCACTTTAGGGTGCATCTTTCTGAGCTTTTGCTTGACAGGTTTGATGTTCGGGTCCACTGCTAGATGGTGAACCACCAAGTTGGGATCTAAACCCGACATGTGGGAGTAAGACCATGCGAAATTGTTGATGGATTCCTTTAATAAAGTGATAAAATCACTTTCTTCTACTTCAGATAGAGACGCTGCTATGTATGTGATGGTGGGATTTTCCTTGGTACCCAAGTTAACAGGTTTTGCTTCTTCAATGAGAATTGATGACTGTTCAGGCCTGTAATCTTGGATAAGAGGAAGAGGAGAATCTTCATCATCTGGTGCCTCAGAGAGGTTTTCACCAGGGGATACGCTCTTTGTTTTTACTTTTTTATGGTCAGATAGCGCCCTAGAGAGGTTTTCACTAGAAGATCAATTTTTCTCTTTTTTATTTTTATTTTCTGTGTCATTATTGTGGCTAAAGTTCTCCTCTTCCCCAAAATATGCCTTTGGGTCCAGTTTGTAAACATATGCTGAGTCTTGCCCCCAGTCACTACTTTGCTCGATTGCTTCCATAAAGCTTAGGAGCACGTCCTCACTTTGGAACTTGTCAACATGTACGATACTTGGTTGGTCCTAGTCTATGAGTTCAGGATGGCGGAGGGGGAGGTCAATGAAGAAGATGGAAAGTTGTTGTAGGATAGCATTTCTCAGGAAGGTTTCATCGTCGAAAACATCATCATAAGCTCTCACAACTTTCTCTTCGGGTATATTTTCGATGTCAGCCATCTCTCCCAGGGATCGACAAGAGGAATAGTTGATGAACTCGTTGGTGCCCCCATTCATGTCAGAGCCCATACCAAGGCCCAGGTGCTTTTCTAGTCGGGTGGGTACAATAGGATCTTTCATTCCTTCCTCTTAATAACTAAGGCCACCTCCGTGGTAGTTCCATTTTTCTGTCACCAATTTGTGCGTTACGAGGTAATTATCTTTGAAGTAATTGAGACGACTTGTGTCCTTGGGTGGAAGATCTTTATACAGCCATTGGTTGATGTTTGGTGCCATTTCCTGGCCAGTCAAAGTACCTTTTGATATAAAAGTGGTAGGACCAAATTGTATTGCCTTGGTTGTCTCTGATTCTATTTTTCTTAGATTAGGTTGGTGGCCTTGAGTGTGAGGATCAATTGGCAGTGCTCCAACTGCGAAGGCATTAGATAAAGTGTACTCACCACAACCTTTGTTGTTGATCTTGACCATGGACAAGGTGGAGGAGAGGATTGTTTCTAGGTCTGAATGGGTTTGAGATGAGTTGGTGATAGAGGTGCCAATATCAATCCCAGGACAATGATTGGAATGTGGAAATGATGTCTCCAACACATTACAGTATGCGAAGGGCTTGGGATTTGCGCAGATGGTAATCTTAGTGCCTTTATATGGGAATTTGATGCACTGATGGTAGGTGGATGGGATAGCTTGCATAGAATGAATCCATGGGCGTCCAAGGAGGATGTTGAAGGGAAGGTCAAGATCAACAACATGGCATAATGTCTCTTGGATAACTAGGCCCACTTGAATGGAAAATGATATGGTGCCTTTAGAAATGCGCTCTAGATTGTCATATGCTTTTATTGTGATGACATCATTTGTTATATCAACCTCAGTGCAACCCAACTATTTTATAAATTTTAGAGTGCACAGATTTAGGGCCGATCCATTATCTATCATGACCCAATTAATGGCAAAATCTTTAACCATGATAGCGATATGGAGTGGGAGATTATGATTGATTTTGTCGGAGGGTACGTCTATTGGTCTAAAAAAGACCCCATAGGATGTAGACAGGTGTCTAACAAGGTTTTGGAATTCAGTGAGGTTGATGTCGCTGGGAACATGAGATTCTTGTAAGGCTTTATTAAGGATCTCTTGATAAGTGGGTGATGTGTAGAGAAGATCTAGGATGGAAATTTGGGCTGGAGTATTCCCTAGGTGTTCCAAAATGTTGTATTGGGTCCCAGCAGATGGGGCGGGACCAGCACCTATGACTATTATCCTACCTCTATGAGTGGTGATGGCGCATTGCTTATCGGCACCCTTGACATGGATGACATTGACAGAGGACTGGACTTCAGATATGCAGCTGATGAGATTATCGCAGTTGATATATGAATTGGTATAATCTTTTCTATCAGTGTTTTTTTCTTTTTTACCTTTTCCCTGATCAGAGGAGTGAGTAGGATTGCCTGGGGCTATACCAAAAGTGTGTTTAGGGAATGCATTTTGATGAATCTTTAGGCCTGTGTTTGGCGATGATTGGGAAAGAGAGTCCACTTTAATCTCCTTGTGGTCGATGAGATCCTGAATATAGTGTTTCAACTTCATGCATTTGAGAGTGGTGTGTCCCTTAACATGATGGTATTCACAGTACTCGTCTTTATACCAAGCTAGCTTAGGAGTTGAGTCATCGAATGGCTGTGTTTTAGGATACACAACTTGGTTAGATTGGACCAGCTTGCGGAAGATGATGTCTATAGGTTCACCCAAAGGGGTAAATGTGTGTTGTGGCATGTTAAAAGTATGAGGTCTTTATTGTCTGTATGGGACTGAGATAGCGTTTGTCTGATTCATAGGACCTTGGTAGTTGTGTTGATATGATGTCCCTAGAGGAGGGTAGATAGGCGCACCTTGAGGGCACATGTTTTGCTAATAATGTTAGTTGAGGATAAGTGGGAATGGGTTTTTGATACATGGGAGGAGGTTGAGGTTACATTGGCGGTACTTGCTGATAAGTTTGGGTAGGTGGATTAGGACTAGCTACAACAACTTGAACGTGTTTGGTGTTAGTGGCTCCATCTATTACCTTATTATTGTTATTTTTCTAGTATCATGAATGAACATTGTTATGTTTGTCAGGCTGGGATTCTTTGTAGTGCTTAATGGTACCTTCTTCTATGAGGCCTTGTTCAAGGTCCATACCCTTGATTCTAATGTCGTGATAAGTTTGTATACAATTCATGTGCATGTGATAGGCAAGCTTAGGATGAAGGTTGTTAATGAATATTTTGATAAGATGTTGCTCTGGGGGTTGGTAAGACAACCTGGTGGTAAGCCCTTGCCAGCGCTGAAGATAATCGGCCAGACTTTCTCCTCCCTTTTGTTTGGAATTGCATAAGTCAAGGAGTGAGAGTTTATTTTCGACATTATGTGCGTATTGGGCCACAAAATTCTCAGATAATTCTGTGAAAGTAGAGACTTTGCCATAAGGGATTTTGTAGAGCCATTCAAGAGTGGTGCCTCCCAAGCTTTTGGGAAACAGTCTCATCAAGAAGTTATCGATGTAGGCCACTTATTGACAAGCCATGTAGAATTATTTCACATGACTCACAGGATCGCCCTTCCCCCAATATTTATCAAATTTTGGTGTTTCAAAGTGTTTGGGGAAGGGTATAGCAGTGATGGATCGGTCAAACAGATAAGGACACACTTCCTCAAACTTAAATGTTTTAGCCTTTGTCCCAGCCTTTAGCTCCTAGAGGGCATTCTTCATTTCCTCCCATTCATGATTGATTTGCAAGGGAGGATTGTTGATTGTGATTGCAGGATTTCCTTGTGCCTAATATGGATCAAATGGTGAGTATGGAGGATTCTATGGGGGATATTGTGGTGTTAGGTAGGGTGGTTTCTATTCAATGTATACGGGTTACTGTGGTGGAAGTTGTGGTTGAGTGGAATACTGTAGTGGAGGAGGTGTCAGCGCTTGATAAGATTGTTGCAACTGTTGGAAATATGCTTGTATTTGTTGCGGCATGTGATAGGTGGGATGAGCTTGTTGTGCACCTGCATAAGTGCTTTACGATGGAATGCCCCTAGTGAGAACTTCTTGTGGAGGGGGAATTGTTTGTGATGCAGCGGAAGAGGGCATGGCTATGTAGTTGGTGGAATGAGTTTGTTGTTGTTGCACGGGTTGTGTAAAAGGATTAGCAAACTATTGCAGTGGTTGTGCCATGAAGGGATTTTCCCCCTACGTTTTTGGTTGTGGCTACTGTGTAGTTTGGAAAGTGGGCTGTGCAGCTGCAAAGGGGTTGATTGGGTGTTGTTGCACTTGGGATGTGAATGGGTTGGTGATTTGCTGCTGTTGGATAGGTTATTGTTGGATAGGTTGTTGTTGTTGTTGTTGCTGTTGGATAGGTTGTTGTTGTTGTTGGATAGGTTGGATAGGAATTTGGGGTATAGCCAAGGGATTCCTGGATGGTTGCAGTATGGGGGGATTTGGGGTGAACAACGTTTGAGGTGGAACTACTGGCATTCATTGTGATTGTGTTGCTAGTGGAGCGGGAAAAGTGGACCCTTGAAGAAATAAGGGTTGGTTATAGGCGTTGGTGGGTGGCATGCCTGTGGTGAAGAAAGGCAGAATAGGCATGGAGACTTGGGTGCTTTGATGTTGTGAACTGGTTGTGGCACTTTGAACAGGTTGAGTAGGAATGGGTGGAATAGTGGTTTTCTGTGTGCCAACTGGTGGTGGTGGTGGAAAGTATGCAATGAATGTTGGGATTGCTTGTGAAGGAGGAGTGACTGTGACTTGTAGAGGTACTTGCATAGTGATGGGGGGTATTGTTTGTGGTTCTGATGTGGCATCAAGAGGTGGGGCTCCAGAGGTAGATGAGGGTGTTGTGTGTATGATGGAAGGTGGAATGGAGGAATGAACTACTTGCGCAAGAAGAGTTCCCACTTGTAGGGCTCATTGAAGTTGATCAACAACTTCATTTCTAGTGGGATAAGGACATTCCCCTGGAGGTGCCATAGGTCATGTGACAAGTGTGGGTATAATCCAAGGTGGAAGTTGAAGTCCTTGTTTTTGGATGTCCAAGAGTACCTAGTTGTTGTTACGTCCACTCATGGTGTTTACCATGTGGACAAGCGTTGGATGATTGATAAATGTTTCCATGGCACTTAGAGTGGGAGTTTCATTAGTGTCTACCCAGATATGTTTGATTTGATCATTGGGCTGAGGCACATAAGTGACCGCGGTGTTGGTATTGTCAGTTGTAGGATTAGATGAGCTAGCGGCAAGATTAGGATCCATGTTCTTCCTCTTCTTAGTGGCTCGTGTGATAGGTGGCATGAAATGATTATCCTAAAGGAATATGAGATGCAAGATGTATGCAAGGATGCACCTAGGAAACTAAGGATGATGATACTAGGATTAGGATGTGCTTCTATGGATTAAGGATGACTTGATGTATGCAAGGATTAAGGGTTGCTTTCCCTAGTGTAGGATCAAGTGGATGTGATTGTCTACCTAAGACAGACTTGTGGTCTTCGGCAGATGAGATTCTTTGTTAATGCAAACCAACCTTTTGATCAAGGTGATGAGGTTGCAAAAGACAAAGGGGATTATCCTGAAACAATGCTTAGTTTAAGCACACTCAAGGATGGGGTTTGATTTAAGATGTAGGTTTTAGCAACTCAAAAGGGTATGAAATATCAAGTGAGGGGTGTGATCAAGGATGCTTTGGATGATGATTAGGATGATGATAGGTTGATTAGGATTGGTTTGATTAATGCAAGATCATGCTAGGATGAGTGTGTGATGTGTTCCTAAAGATGAAAAACTAAGTGAGGTCCTAAAATGCAAGCTAAGTGAGCTTAAGAAGAGGAGGAACTTGTGTTTGTTGTGGTAAACCTACTAGTCATATTGTTCAATTCCAAACAAAGTATATTTTAGATGATATTTTCCCATAAAAGGAGCAACCTTGTTGTTGTAAATCACTTTTTCAAATAGTTCTTGTTTATGGATTTCTTGCTTGACAGAACCAACAATGTGTTGGTAATTGGTAGCCTCTCAGGTTGTGTTTTTCTGTTCTCTTTGCACAAGTGGTAACAAAGTTTTTTACCTTCTTATGCTTCTTGGAATTGGTCATGTTTTATAAGTAGATTTGATCTTGGATGAATAGTTGGAGGTTTTTAGGACATATCTCATGAAAGACTGAATTGTTTTGCAAAAGGATCTTTGTCTTGATAATCTGGCAAAAAAGCTTGATCGTGTTTTGATTTTTCAATAGGTTTGTTCTATGGCAAGAACCAATTTCAACATAGTCAAACTGGAAAATAAAAAGCATGTGTCTAAAAACAATCTGGCAAGGGACAAAGCAACCTTGAAGGATACAAGCACATGACAAATTTAAATGTTGGATATTCTGTTTGTGTTTTGGATTTGTCTATTTCTTCAAGAATTTCAAGCACAAAAAATACCTAAAGGAATTGGCATAGCATGAAAATACTTGCTCGTAAGCTTAGGCACACACACAAGAGCTAATCAGAATAGGGTCATCACCAAGAATGTAATGGCTCCATTCATGACACCATATTATCCGGTTCCAAACGCTCAGGGTGGTAAGAATGTACGAGTGATCTTGGGGAAGTTACTATCTTCCTTGCACAAGCATTATCACCTTTCGGGGGTGTTCTAGGTAGCTTCTAAGCCTAGAGTGTTTAGTATGGCTCTCCGTTTGATTGTATCCTCTATGTCCATACAAGCATGATTCAGGCGTATAGCCCCATAGAGCATCTTGACAAAAGTGGTCACGTAAATGTGATTAAGACTGCGAGGCCGCACTTAAGTTAGACAAGAGCCGAGTATAAGCTCAAATGCCAACTAACTCTCGAGGCTTTAACCACAAAGAGTAAATTTTATTAACATGAGTTAGAGTGGTGTGGCTTACACCTCGTTCTCATGTGGGTCATTCCCGGGAGATTTTTTCCTCAACCGGTAAGCTCATCTAAAGGATTCATAGTAACCTGGATTGGCGACAAAAAATAGTCTAGATTTCTAATTTTCCCACAAGGGGAAAAGAGCATAATCTCCTATCCAATATCAATTTCTCCACAAACACGCAAGACACGCTTTGTTCTTTCCAAAAGATTCGATTGTTTAACACTAAGTAAGTGTGTCTAGGTTTTTGATCTTCCCAAAATGGAAGAGAACATAATCCCCTAACACTCACTTAGGATTAGACAAAAAAATCTATCTAATTAGTCTAGGTGCCTAAAAAAAAAGACTAATGCAAACATGATCGTTTGGTTCATGTAGATCCAAGGCAACCTGCAAGATAAATTTTAGTAGTCTTTGAATTTGCGTCTTTGACAAGCAATGCTGCAAAACAATCAGTTAGTAGTTTCAAGTTTAGCCTTTGGCAAGTGTTAGAAACACTTAACACTTGTTAGTATATGATAAATCTTATTTAAACAGAGCGCAGACGTCGGTTTAGGGTGCAGACACTAATTCTAGTTTTTGCCTAAAAATAACAGAGAGTAAAAAAAGGCTAAAAACATAGAAAAACCAGAAAGATGTTTATACCAGTCGCAGACGCCAGTTTACATATTGGAGACGCTGATGCAAGACGCATATGCTGGTCTGTGAATCATAGACACCGGTTCATGAACCAACATTTATGCAGACGCCGATGTGCCTGTAAACACAAACAAACAACAAACAAAGTCAGTTTTCTTCTTTTTTAGTCTTTAATTATATCAAATTTAGCCATTTAGAGAGTATTACCAGAAATAAAAGCTAGTGTTATTTAAACTATTATCAAGATTTGTTTTCCTTAATAAAAAATTGGCATTATTTCTACTTGTAAAATGAATCTCTCCTAAAAAATACAATTATAAAATGCCAAAAACTAGTGGGAAAGACAGAAATCTTGATAAGTCAAAAAGTTGTGTTTTGTAAACTCTCAAACCAGCTCTGTTAGGCAGAAATGCCAATAAAGAGCGAAGACGCTGGTTTAGTGCAAATGTCGAATGACTGTTCAGTGAGAATCGATGTTTGTGCAGACGCCTCTGCGTGAAACACAGATGCCGATTGGTGTTCTAGGAAAAATTTGTATAGAATTAAGATAAGAAGTTAGAATTTTAGGGACGTGGGTCCCACTGGGCATGCCAGAATGTGTACGAGGAATCCTTCAACCTATTGGGAGCAAGCTCAAACATGCAAACCTTAGTGGGTTAGCACATAAATCAATTAAGAATCATGAAGGAGCAAGCAAGCAACATAGAATTCAACATAACATCAGATAGAGCTTAGAAATAAGTAAATAATGCACCCTATTCTACTCATTTTAATTTTCTCTTTAGATTATATGTAAGTGTTCTCTCTCAAACACACAAGATGCCATAGATCCCAATGCAACACAAGCTTATCAAAACAAGAAGAAAGATTCAAGAGCTAGTATGAGGAACTAGTCTCAAAATCTTCTTCAAGAAGATGATATTCTAAGCTAATGATAAAGATGATATGCAT
>MU224856.1:81227-97173 GCA_018584345.1 Thuja plicata | reverse complement strand
CAAATTGAGAGATGAAAATATGAGAGGAGAAGGCCTCTATTTATAGAGTTTTTGGAGAGAGGAAGAGGCTTGGATGAAGTGGCACCCATGTGGCATCCACATAAGAGCCACATAGGAGACACATGGATTTGAAAAGATGACCAATTTTGAGTCAAAATTGGCATTAATATTGAGTAGCTCAATATTTCAAAAGAGGAGACAAAGTTGTAAGAGGGAATTAACGAGGAATGGGTGCCCATTTTAGAGAGAAATTCCCCATGTGGGTGAGCATTCCATTAGCCTTAAAAAGGTTAGGAATCACCCATTAAACATTGTTAGAGGATAGTTAGGTGTGGAAGCATACTTAGGAAATGAGGTGATGGGAGTAGGGTAGGAATAGGATAGGCTTTAGGGTAGGATTAATAGGTTCCTAGCTAGGGTTTAGATAATAATCCAAATTGAATTTGAATAAATCATGCTTTAGAAGAATTAGGAATATGGAGGATTTAATAAATATAAATTTATTAAAAAGGGGATTTTGTGGAGGCAAATGTATTTAAATAAAATACATTAGAATAGTATTTAAACTATTGATAAATGAAACTATTTAATTGATTAAATTAAATAGTTAGAAGGAATAAGAGGGAAAATAATATTAATATTTTTGGACGTCTACAATAGTATTCAGATATAATAAATTACCTCTATTATTCCTCCTAGTTGCAATCAGATCACCTGATCCTCCAAGTATCCTTCACACTCTTTATTTGAATTCAAGTCTATAACCTTTGTCATTCAACTAAACCACACAAAAATTATGTGTTAGACCTTCTAAAAAATAGACATCATTACCATTACTCTTACCATTCAATGAAATTGTACCTTTCTCTTTAACCAAATAGGGTGTATTGTTATCAAACCTAACAACAACACCATCAAATTCTTCAGTATTAATAAACAAACTTCTATCATTGGTCACATGATAGGATCAACCACTATCAATGACCCACTTATTGGATTGATCCATAGGAGAGACTAAGGTCAGTTCACCTTCTACAACATCCTCTTTTACTGCAACGAATACTATCTCCTCTTTGCCATTGTCTTTTGAGTGCTCATTAGTCACACCTTCATCTACAACAACATAGCATTGCTTCTTTCCTTTTCCTTTGAATTTTCTAATCTTATCTTTTTTTTCACCATTGGGACACCTAGAAGCAATATGTCCAAACTTATTTCATGAAAAACCCTTTAAAGGAAAGTTGTCTTTGTACTTACCAGTTCCTGTAGGTAATCTCATTGCAAGTAAGGGTTCAAGTTATTTCTTTCTTCTTCAAAGATAGATTTGAGATCCATGGAATAAATTTTCAAGATGGATGAATCAAGACTTATGTATTTTCCCTTCTTCTCTAATACTAATGGTAACGAGACCTTAAAATTTGCTTCAACTTTAGGCATATTGTTACAATAGAACTAATTAATTCAAAAGCAATGAGCTTACCAATCAATCCATCAATAGAAACAATATCAAATGTCCTCAATTCTTGTATAGAAGAAACTTTAGAATGGCATAAGAAAGTATCAAGGTTCTCAAAATTTTACTTACCACGTCACTTTCTTCGATGTTAAGTCTACCAACATCTTTGATAGCACCAATTACTTCCTTTATCCTCTGAGCACATTGAGAAATGTTCCTATGCAAAGGAACCTAATTTGTTTTGTTTTATCATGTTTGGATGTTTGTAATAATTCATCATATTCCATTTGATTATCTTGTATTAGGAATCATTTGTAAGGTCCTAGAGACCCTTGTTAGTCATCTACAAGCCTCAAAGGCTTTGTTGGTCTAAATGGTCAAAATAGGTCTGTATGCCTCCTTCGATCGTGATCCGTTATTCCCAAGCTTTCCAAAGGCAAGGGTTAGTAGCAAAGGTTTTACAAATGATATAAATCAAGCACACAAGAACTACTAAAACAAATAACTTGAAACATAACCAATAAAATGTACAAGCACAAGAAAGGAAAATAAATGAATGCAAACCTTGAAGTGCTTGAAGCTTCTATTTTCTCTCTCTAATCCTTCCAAAATATTGTTCTTGATGCTCAATATTGGTGTGGGTAGCGTCTATGACTTGAGAAGTGTCAAGAATTTTCTAATTGAAATGAGTGTGTGATCGCAAGATGGCGTGAATGCTAGAACCAAACTCACATAGTAATGGCGCACGAGAGCTTGAAATCTTGGACCCTTCAAATGGTTATGAAGGGTTTATTATATAGGAATTGGGGATGAAATGAACGGTTGAGATCAATCCCAGAGATAGGGAGATGAATGGTTGAGATCAAAGGGAACTGGAGAAGCCATCAGTAAACTCCACCTCTTCATTTGGTAAAGAGGAGGTAGAGTTTGGTTGACTATAGATCTAATTGTGAGTTACCTTTTTGAACTGAAGAGGTGGGTGAAGTTAGCCATGTGGACTGGAGAGATGGGTGGAGTAACGCATGTGATCTAATTGGAGTTATCTCTTTGAAGATAAATGAATATTTAATTCATTTATTTAATTAAAGTTTTCAACATGTGACAATTGAATTTTTTATTATTTAGAATTTCTTTATTGAATAAAATTAAATTAATTTAATTGAAATTAATTTCATTCAAAGAATTTAATTAGTAAGTTTAAATATTTGAATTTAAACTATAGGAAATTGAATTTAATTAATGAATTAATGGTAATTAATCAATTAACGTTAATTAATTAAATAAAATTAATTATTTAATTAATTTTGGGAATTTGATTAGATGATTTGGGGAATGAATTGAGGAAAATAGATAATTAATTAATGATTAAAAAGCATTAATGAATAGATGAAAATTAGTGTTTTTAATGTAAAGTCGCAAGCTTGTCCATTTTTGGGTGTCTAAATTTGCCCCTCTTTGATGCGATGTGACTTGTCGCAGTGTGTCAAAGAATTTTTAGATTTGATCCTACCCCAGTGATAGCAAGTGGACTATATGCCCCCTCAAGAAATTAAGCATAGAAAATGCATCATATGAGCATTAATTTGTTGAAAAAGTAAATCACTATATGATGATGATGAATGCATTCCTATGTTAGTTATGATGTTATTGATTATGGATGCATTGATTATATGATCTACTATGCACATGTTTTGGATTTTTCTTATGCAATAAATGAATGCAATCTACCATGCACAAACTTTTTGAGTAATGCATGTGTTAGTTAGGAGGAAGTTAGTTTGGAATGTGATCTCTGGGATTGATTGATAGATATGGAATGATAGAAAGGAAATTTTTTATTTTTTGATAGATATGATTTGATAGAAAGGATGAGTGTCCCAAGTCCCTGCCCCTGTTTCCAATATTTGTCATCATTGCATCTTTTTTTTATTTTTTGAAATTCCAAGAAGAGTCCAATGTATTTAGATCACATACCACCTGGATACTGCCATGACTCTTGATAAGTAGATGGAGTAGAGAGATTGAATAGAAAGAGAACCTAGTGCACCCAAATATTGACCATCTAGGTGCAGCTATGTTCCCTATTTGAAAAGAAAGAGAGCCAAAATCACCCAGATATTGACCATCTGGATACCGCTTTGTCCTCTGAATAAACTGAAACAAAGAAACCAAGATAGAACTCTTATGCACCTAGAGTCCATCTGGATAACACCCTGAGCTCTTGATTCTGAAAAGGGAAAGCCAAAGAAAACAATATAAAACTCCTACGCCCCTAGAGTTTATCTGGATAGCATCACAAGCTCTTGATTGCAAAATAAAAGAAAAGACCATAGAAACCAAGATAGAACTCCAACACACTCAGAGTCCATCTGAATAGCATTGCGAGCTCTTGATTCTATAAACCAAACAAGAAAATCAAAGAGAAGGAATGTCCAATTCTTTCCCAGGGTTAAGCTCGGATCGTGGAATTGCACGACTGCCAGATAAGTGACAGTGCCTACCGCATTTATCCTAAATCATCATGGCCTTGAAATCAAAGTGAACATTCAACAGACAATAATCAAAGAAAATAAGTCATGATCTATCATAGCTACTCTCCTCACATGGTGGATCCAGGAGTAGCGTAAGAACATAACCGTGAAATATAGACTAACATCTGACTGACTGACCAACCTAGTCAACATTTTTGGATGGTTCCTCTATGCATTTGGATTCTCTTGATTGGCTCAACTCTTTGATAGGCTTGATTGGTTGATTTCTTGAGTGTGTCTGGTTTCAATAATAGATTACTCATATAAGACTGACCTGTCTGGTTTGAGCGTATCCATCACTGTGTAAGATGATTGATATGATTTGATTGATTGATTGTGATCATCTTGGCAGGTGATCAAGCTGTGTTAGATGGGCCCCATGCTGGTTCACAAAGTTTATGATTGTGATAATTGATAGATTGGCTTGGTCGCTAGTTGCTTGCTGATTGATTTGATAGATTGATAAAGCTGTGTCAAATGAGCCCAATGCTTGACTCACAAAGCTCATGATTGTGACATTGATTGAATGGGTGTGATCACCCTTTGCTCTTTTGATAACTGAGTTGGTTTTATTGCTTGGGATTTTTCAATTTTTGAATGTTTTTTATGAAGATTGATTTTCTCTTGATTTTTTTTATCTTTTTAGGATTTTTTGATGTGTTTTCTGAATTTTAGGATTTTTTCAGGACATTGTAAATCACCCCCTAGTCTAGTGGACTAGTATTAACCATGGGTAAGTGTGTGGTGCTTAGAGGGGAGTGTGCTTCTGGATATAGCTTGGGTAGTAAGTCTTACATTTGAAGTATGCTCAAGCGCATGTTTGCCAGGTTTTCACCAGGGTACCTACTTAATAGCACCTATTTGCCAGGTTTTCACTGAGAGAGTGATTTTGTTTCTCTTTACTTTTTTTGCTTTTTTGATTTTTTTTTGTTTTTGCCAAGGATCCTGATTGCCATGTTTTCACCAAGGTAACTTTTATATTTTCTGATTTTTTGGTATTTTCAGGATATGTAGATAGGTGCCTTAACCATAGAGTCTTCAAGGGTAAAACCTCTTGAGGTGCATGATTTTGATGTATCTTGGGAGCTAATCTCCTTCTGGTGTCACTAGTATGAATGCCCCACTCTGAGTAGAGCTGACAATGACAAATGGTCCTAGCCAGTTAGGCTCAAACTTTCTGAGTTTGACTCGCTCTACATGGTTCTTTTGATTTTCCATGAGGACGAGGTCTCCTACCTCAAATATTCATGGCTTCACCTTCTTGTGATATTTTCTTCTAAGGTGATTATGATAGCCTTGTAAGTGGTTGAAGGCATGTTGTCTTCTTTCATCTAGTAACTCCAGTTCATTGAGCCTTGCTACTCTGTAGTCTTCATCTATAATCAGGTTCTTCAATGATATCCTTAGGGATGGGATTTTCACTTCGAGGGGTAATACCACCTATGATCCATAGACTAGGGAGAAAGGAGTGGCTCTTGTAGGTGTTCTCACACTAGTTCTGTATGCCTATAATGTGAGACTAAGCTGTAAATGCCACTCTCGCCCTGATTCGTTCACTATTTTCTTCAAGATTTCAAGATTGTTTTGTTTGTAGCTTCGGCTTGTCTATTCCCTTGAGGATAATAAAATGAGGAGAACCCTTGATTGATATGGAATTGTTCAAATAGCTCTTCAACATCCTTGTTTTGGAAAGGTGTACCATGATCTGTCAGGATAGTTTGAGGGATCTTGTATCGACAGATAATGTGGTTAAGTATGAACATTTCTATTTGCTTTCCAGTTATGTAAGTGAGAGGAATTTATTTCACCCACTTAGTGAAGTACTATGTTTCTTCTATGATGTATTTGTGTCCATTTGCTAAAGAAGGTGTAATTTTTCCCACTAGGTCAAATCCCCACATGGAAAATGGCAATGGCAATGTGATAGGATTTAGTTCCTGGGCTGGTGCGTGCATGAGGTCTCCATGAATCTGACACTGTCTACACCTTTGTACATGTTTGTGTGCATCTATCTCTATTGTGGGCCAATAGTATCCCATGCGGATGATCTTCTTAGCTAATTTATTGCCACCTCTGTGGGTTCCACAAATTCCTTCATGTACCTTGTACAGAGCTCTCTGGGACTCTGTGGAAGTGAGACATCATAGTAGTGTTCCATCTAGACTTTGTCTATATAAAGTAGTTGAGAGGATGGTATTCCTAGAGGCTTGGCAGATGAGGGACTTTCTTTGGTTCCTAAAAAAGTTGGGAGGTAAGACAATGTTTTGGAGGTAGTTATAGACATCTTGGTACCATGGGTTTTCAGGACCAACAAGGACACATGTTGATTCTATGATGGATGCTTGATTTGATGGCACCAAGAGTTGTTCTACTAGAAACTAGAATGTTGTTTCATTGCCTGGCATATCAATCAATGATGCTATAGTAGCCACCACGTCTACAGCTTTGTTCTATGCTCATGGGACTTGCTTGAAGAAGATTTAATGGAACTTGGTGCGTAGTGTTTCCATCAGTGCTTTGTCTGGTATGAGATTCTCATATTTGGTTGTATAATCATTGTTGAACTGATTGATGACCAACTGCGAGTCTCCAAAGACCTTAAGGTTCTTGATTCTCTATTGAATTTCTATCTTTAGATCGATGACTAGTGCTTCATATTCTGCTATGTTATTTGTGCATGGGAAGTTGAGTCAGAAAGACTTTGGAATTGTATCATGATCTAGAGTAATAAGCACTATCCCTGTCCCCGCACCATGGTTTGTGCATGACCTATCAAAATAGAGTTGCCATACCTCAATCGTTGGTTGTAGTGTCATAATAGATTCGTCAGGAAAGTCAGAAATAATAGGCTAATGGTCCTGAATGGGTGCCTCTACTAGTTGATCTGTGATCACTTGCCCTTTGATGGCCTTTCTGTCTACGTACTCAATGTCAAACTCACTTAAGATCATTATCCACTTTGCAAGTCATCTGGTGAGCGTTGATTTTCTTAGGAGGTACTTTAAAGGATCAATATGTGTGATCAACTTTGTTTGGTGACTCAACATATATTGTTTCAGCTTCTGGGAAGCAAAGACAACTGCAAGGCATGAATTTTCAATTGGCATATAGTTGATCTCATATCTAACCAATGTTCTTCTTAGATAGTATATGGCCCTTTCTTTACCCGTGTCATCATGTTGTGCTAGGAGTACACCTAATGTTGATTCTATTGTTGAAATATACAAAAGCAATGGTCTACCTTGTACTGGTGGTGCCAATATAGGAGACTTGAGGGGGTAGTCCTTGAATATTTGGAATGCTTATTTGCATTGCTCAGTCAGTATGAATTCGACATCTTTGTGCGGTAGATGTTGGAATGGGTGGCACTTGTCTGCTAGCTAAGCTATGAAGCACCTGATTGATTGGAGCCTCCCTTGTAACCCTCTTAGTTTCCTCAGGTTTGATGGCAGAGGCATGTCCAATATTTCTTTGACTTTCTCTGGGTCTACTTTGATGCCTCTATGTGACACTATGAACCCCAGTAGCTTTCCTGCTGTGACACTGAATGCACATTTCTTTGGGTTTAGACGGACCTTGAATTCCAACATTCTATCAAAGATTGGTCCCAATACTTGTATATGATCCTTGTGAAGCATTGAATTGGCTAGTATGTCATCCACAAAGTCTTCCATTGTTTTGTGGATGAGATCATGAAATATAGTTTTCATAGCCCTTTGATATGTCACACCGACATTTTTGACACCAAACGACATGACGTTCCAACAATAAGTGCCCCAAGGACATGTGAAAGTTGTTTTATGTTGGTCTTCTGGCACGATCCTTATCTGATTATACCTTGAAAAGCCATCCATGAGTGATAGCATTTGATGTCCAGCGGTTAGATCTACTATCATATCAATGTTGGGTAAGGGAAAGTCATCCTTGGGAAAAGCTATGTTGAGACCTCTGAAGTCTGTGCAAATCCATATCTGACCACTATGCTTTGTAACTGGCACCAAGTTAGATATCCAGTCTGCGTATGGTATATGTCTTATGAACATAGAATCTAGGAGTTTCTTCAATTTTGCCTTGAATAGCAATTCAACATGGGGATGCATCTTTCTCATCTTCTGCTTGATAGGTTTGGCATTGGGTAGCAACGGGAGATGGTGTAGTACTAGCTCTGGATCTAACCCTGGCATATCCGAGTAGGACCATGCAAAATTGATCATCCTTGCTTTAAAGAAGCTGATAAACTATTATCTCTCCTCAAGGGTGAGTTATTTTTCCAAGTATATGTTCTTTGGGTTCTTGTCATCTCCCAAATTGACTTCCTCTGTTTCTTCTGCTAGTAATGCCAATTTTTCCTCTGTTAAAGGGAGGAGTTCCTTCTTTCCATCTTCTAGTGCCTCGGTGAGGTTTTCACTAGAAGATAAATCTTGTTTTAGCTTTTTATCATTTTTTTGTTCTTTTTCATTTGTGGACTAGAAAGAGGAGTTGCCACCCCAAAATATGCCACTCTGTCAAGGTCAATGGAGAAGCTTGTCTTGTGGTCTCCTGATGGAATGCCTTCCCTAAGTCCCATGAAATCAACAATAGCCTCATCATTCTTGAAGACATCTAAATCAGGGGGTCCTTGCTGATCCCACTCTATTAGCTCCAGGTGTACAAGACAGATACTTTCATGGTTGTCTAACTCTAGTTGACTGAAAGGGACTATAGATATGGCTCCTACAAAACTAGCCTGTGATTTGGATGCACCACTTGAGGTTTGATAAATGACATGCTTATCTATGTAGGGTTGTTTGGAAATGGACAGTTGGTCAAATAAGTCTTCTAGGTTTATGATAGTGTCTGACCGAGGGGAATAATCTGGGATCAACAGTTTAGAGTCATGAAGGGATCTCCACTCATACTCATGGGAGTTAGTCTCAATAGAATGCTTGTCAGAGGTCTCACTTCTTGCATTATCATCGATTTCTATGTGGAGGTCTATTCGGGTTTGTGTGGTTCCCTCTTCGGCGGGCAACAACTATGCTAATATGTTGCTTATCAAGACATGTTATGTGTTGTGCCCCCAGTGCATCTTTTTTATTTGTTCTTGATTGACTTGGATGTCTTGGATCACCAGACCGGTTCTTTGTTGTCCATAGCCCAACCCTCACTTGTTTCTCTAGGTTGGTGGGAGAGATAATTCCATTATTCCTTGTTGTCTTGCCCCCAGCCCAATTGTACCATCATACCTGAATCTTTGTAACATTGTATAACCATTACCATAGTTCAACAGGGGTAGGGTTTGTCAGATTGTGTCTTGTGGGTCTTGGTATAACCATGTACTGATATCTTCTTCAAATGGATTTTCTTCCACTATGTCTCCCCATATGACAAAGGTTGTGGGAAGACATTTGAATAGAACAAGCTACAAAGTTTTTGTTGTAATAACAGGTTGTGATATCCCATAAGTTCTCAGGCTTTGAGGCATGTGCATGATGGTGAAATCCTCTTGATATCTGTACTCACCACAGCCTGTGTCGGTGATGGATATTTTACCCACTTTCTGTGTGACATCCTTAGGATTTGAATCTGAAGAGGAGGGAATACTTGCATCTTGGTTAATGGATATCTTTCTGGTTGTCTGTGTGACATCCTTTGTATTTGAATTTGAAGAGGATGGGATGCTTGCATCTTGGTTTGAGGGTACCTGGTTGTCAGTGCTGATTTGGACAGCATTACAATATTGGAAAGGATTGGGATCTCCCTCTATGATGATTTCATCTCCCTAGTGTGGGAACTTGATGCATTGATGGTATGTCAAAGGTATGGCTTGCATTTCATGTATCCAGGGTCTCCCTAGTAGCATGTTGTATCCCAAATCAAGGTCTAGGATCTGGAAGGGAGTGTTTTTTACCACTGGACCGATATGGACAGGTAGAATGATAATACCTTTAGAGGACCTTTCCTCTTCATCATAAGCTCTGGTATATATCCTCCTTGTGACATCAATGCTTGATTCTGAATAGCCCAATTTCTTGATTAAATTTAGAGTATAGATGTTTAACCCAGCTCCACCATCAACAAGGACCCTACAGATAGTGCTTTTGTGGACCTGGACAAGTAAGTGCAAATGATCATTATGCAGGGGTTTATGCGGTGACACATCACAGTCTGTGAATGTGGCATGTTTGTTAGCAGCTATATGGTTAACCATCATTTGGAAGCTCTTGGGTGTTATGTCCCTTGGGACAGCTACATTCTAAAGGGCTTGTTCAAGTGCCAGTCTATGTTGTGGAGATATGCGCAAGAGGTCAAACATGGAGATCTGGGTAGGTGTGCACTTTAGTTGATCCACTATGCTTGGTTGTGGATCTAAGTTTGCTTTAGGATTGGTAGATACAGTAGATGAGGATGCTACTCCTTGCAAGATGACTCTGGCATGACACATTGTTACAACACATTTGTTGCCTTGGTCTTTGATAGTGATAGTAGCCATATGGCTATCTGAAGGATTGAGGCAATTGATAACATTATCACTGTTGGCATATGTATAGTTAACTTATTTTTCCTGTCCACCAGACCCAGAGGCTTTTCCCTTGTTGTGATCCTGAAAGGTATCATTGAAGATAGTGTGATTAGTTATGCCTTTGGTCTGGGTATTTGTCACATCGATGGCCCATGTGTCAATTAGGTCTTGGATAGTGTGTTTTAATCGGTAACAGTTAGATGTTTTATGCCCTTTCACCCGATGAAACTCACAGAAATCCTTGTCATTATACCACCTTGGTTTGTTTGCATCCTGTTCAAAGTCCCTCATTTCTGGGAGAGTGATAGTGTTTGATTGTATCAACTTGCATAAAGTTGATTCTATCGACTCTCCTAATGGTGTGAAATCTCGTTAGTGGAATTGAAATTGTGGTCTGTGTTGATTCTATTGTTGACTCTTTGACACAGCGACCGCTTGTACAGGGGGAGGTTGGTTTTGGGCATATGCTTGTTGAGTGGGCCCTATGGGTTTTTGGTTGGCCATAGGTGTGCCTTGCAGTGACACCTTGGGCTGTGCATAGTTAACTGTCTTCACATCAATGACACCATCGCTAGTGACATTTTTGTTTTTGTTCCACCACTTAGCTTTGTCCATTGCCTTTTTTTTTGTATTTGTTTGTGATGGATCTGCAAGGATTCCACGTTTGACTAAGTTCTTCTCATAAAGAACTCCTCATTTGATGAGTTGTGTGATGTTCGGAGCTAACTGTAATTCTATTGTGAATGACATGTCTGGAATTAGATTGTCAACAAACATGACTATTAGGTCTTGTTTGGGCACATCATATGTTATGTGGTTTGTTGTATTCCTCCATCTCTGTAGAAACTTCACAAAAGACTCTCCATCCTTCTGTTTGATATCACAAAGGTCCTTGATGCTGACCTTGCGCTCGATGTTATGATGGAAGTGAGCTATGAACTTTTTAGCCAGTTCACCTTAAGACTGAATGCCATGAGGTAAATGTGAGAACTATTCCATTGTTGGTCCAGCCAAGCTTTGTGGGAATAGACGCATTAAGTATGTCTCATCATGGGTAACTTCGATGCAACTAGAAAAAAACTCTCAGATACATTCAATAGGGTTGATATTGCCCCTATATTTCTCAAATTTTGGTACCAAGAAGTGATTTGGGAACGAAGACATGTGGAGAGAATAGTCAAAGGGGTATGGGTATAAATCCTCTGCGGTGTAGGATTTAGTTTGCCCCTAATTTTGCATATCCATCATTTGGGTTTGAAGGGTTTACATTTGTTGCATTAACATGTCTATTTGATATTGAGGTTGGTGTGTGAGGACGTTCCTCTGTGTTGTAGTGGGTATGAGGTTGTACCTCTGTGTCCCTTGAATAGGAACATAGGATTTCATCCTGGGGACTTGATATTGATTTCCCACTGAGTGATTTGGAAATGGGGGCACATGAGTAGCCCATGGTGGGTTTTGATGCGTTTGATGTTGTGAATAAAATTGGGGTTGATACTGCTGGGGTTGATATTGCTGCTAATGAGGTTGGGGTTGAAGCTGGGGTTGCTATTGGTGAGGTTGGAATTGAGGCAACTGAAGCTGGGGTTGTTGTTACAGGGGTTGGTTTTGAGGCAACTCAAGTTGGGGTTGTTGTTGCTTGGGTTCGATTTGAGGCAACTGAAGCTAGGGTTGCTGTTGCAGAGGTTGGATTGATGTCAGAATGGTCAAAGGTGTAGCCTGGGGTTGGCATTGACTATAAGTCATACTTGTAGGGATGGATCCCTGTGGGAATGAGGTGTTGATCCCAAGACTAGTATGAGTTGACTGTAGCAGTGGCATAGTTTCAGAATAGTTGATCTTTGGTGTGATGGAAGGCATAGCTTGAGAGCTTGATTTCCCCGGTCATGTGACTGAAGGTGGGAGCATACTAGTAACCATAGGTGCTCTCAGTTGTGAGCCTTTCATGCTTTGAGTGGAAGATGTGCTAGCCTGGTTTGTGCCATTGGTTTAACTGGGTATCATCTATGTCAATGTGGGTAATACCAACGGTGGGAAGATTTGAGAGACAACAAGTAGTATCTGAGGAGGTTGAGTAGTGTTTTGACCTATGAGAGGGTTTTCAGGCCGTATGGTTGATACACTGAATTCAGCGAGGAGTTTAACTCCCTTATTTATCAGCATGGCTAAGAAGCATTCAGGATTCCTCTCTACAACTGTGTCAACTACTTGTGTGGAATAAGCATCATGCTCTATATCCTCTAGTTCCTCTTCTGTGACATTTTGGAAAAGAACTGCCCTACAGGGTTGTTCAAGGAACATAGTAGAACTGGTATTTATGAAAGGATCGTTCTCTTTCTCTATTTCCCAAGTGGGGAATCTGTTGATATATGACTCATCAGGTTGTGTTCTAGCCTTAGATCTTGTGTGAGGCCTTCCATGAGGTGTTTGAGACATAGTGTGGTCCAGGTTTTGTAACTAAAACAAGTGATATAAAGAAAACAAGGAAGAAAAATCCTTTCTAAGGAAGTCTGAGTTATGTTTTGGACAAGGGTAATTCTAAGGACAGATTTTGATATATCTTGATCTCAAAGTAGTGATGATGTAAAAAGATAAAATTTATCAAACTTTGCCTTGGACAAAGTCACTTTGATAAAGATGATGATGTTTGATATGATGAGATCAAGGTATTTTGAGTCTGAGCTTTCGAACTAACAATGTTTTTGATAATAATCATGCTTTACAGAGAAGGGATGATCTTTAATGTTTAGAGATTCACACAATGTTCTTCGCATTTTCTTGGGATAGACACTAGTTTTGGACACCAAATGAAGAGTTCTCTCAAGTTTTTTAGGCTAAAACAGGTGTAAAATATCTCTGGTCAAGTGCGGCAAAACTCCACCAATTACGGCAAAGTGTATGGTCAATTGCGATACATTATCATCGATTGCGGTAATAAACAAGATGATTGCAGCAATAAATAAGTTAACTGTGGTAGACTTCCTTCAATTGCGGAACAATGCAGGCAATTGCGGTAAATGAGAAATAGTCTCAAAAAGACTACAAGATGGGTACCACTTCTTGACAATTTTGATCTTTTTTGGAATAATGCTTCTGATTTGCAAGACAGTTGACGTTGACAACCCTATATTTTAACACGTTTGACTCATTTTGATAGTTTGGATGTTTTGTTTTGTATTTTTAGAAACTGATCAAAGAAACAAGCATGACAGACACTGTGTTTTGAAGAATGAAGACTGATAATGTGTATGTTCTACAAATTTTTCAAGTTGCAAGGTTATCACGAGGTCTCAACAATGAACAGTCAAATTAATCTAGTTCAATGGCTTCAGAATACAATGTTATAGGCCCAATGCTTGAATGTCTATTAGCTCTCACAGTAATTGTCACACTACTAGGACACGAAGGTCCACAACATAGGTGCCCGTGGTTTTTCCATTTCCAGGTATTGTTGTCGTGGAGTGAAGATCTCTTTCACTACACAAATACCATGGGACACATATGTTGGGAATCTTGGGGGGAAATTTTGCAACCCCTTGCACTATAATAAGGTACCTATTCAGAGGTAAATCAGGTTGGCCTCTAATTAACAAGTTTGTAGTAAGGGTCGGTGGCATCTTTCGAATCAATTTGTACATGTGTGACTCACTTAAGATCCTAGTTGATCATGCTGGCTCCTTAGGGATATTCACCCGATCTAGACTATCACCAACACACCTCGCCCGAGCTTGGCTAGATAAGATGAAACTTTGGTTCGCACCTTGTTTATATACCAATCGGAAGGATTACCGGTTTAAGGTCATTCTCCAAGGAAGAAGTGCATTCCCTGGACAGGCCTTTCTAAAAATTATAAAGGTTTCTAATCTAACAATTTGTGCAAGTGCACCCAAAACTTCAAACACAAGGTAAATCGATTAAGCTCCAAAAGTTTGAAATGTGAACTAAGCTACACCACCATACAAGCACTAGTGTTCAATTTTAAGCCCAAAAGCAGGTGCTGATTGCTTGTTCAATTTTAATGCACCAATTTGAGAGATTTTTTGCTTAGTTCAATTTTAGTCCCCGTGTCAATTTTAAGCCCAAATCTGGAATGTGAGATGTTTGACAAACACTGTTCTTTTTAAACCCAAATCGACAAGTGAATTCCTTTTAATTTTATTTGTTTAAACAAGTTAGTATCAAAAGGATTTTTGCAAAATGAGAGTATATGTAACTTTGAAACAATGAATGATACTCACCAACAGCTTACCCTTCCTGTTCGTGGGAACTCATCGTACTGCCAAAAAATAAAGAAAGTATCAGATTTTTAGATTGTAAGATAAAGAATTTTGGCCCGGATGAGCAATTTTGCAGGAGATTGTGGTAATGCATAGGCAATTGTGGTAAATAACAGGCGATTGTGGCCTAAAATGTCAATTGCAACAAAACACTTTCACTTGCGGTAAAGTACAATCAATTACAGTCTGGATCTGTCAATTGTGGTACAATTCTTTTGATTGCAGTACTAGTAGATCAACTGCGGAAAACTGTAGAAAAGATAGAGACCCAGAAGATGACAGAAAAGAAATATGGAAACCTACAATCGATTGCAGCACAATTTCGTCAAGTGTGGCAAAATACCAGCAATCATGAAATAACAAAGATATTGAAAAAAATACAAATTTTTAGATTTGCGACCGTACAGCCGTGGTTGATCAATTTTGTTTGTCGTCTGCAAGAGATAATCGGGTTGTTTGATTCACGTTGGGTTCACCAAAATGTACGCCTCATTCGATTGTGATCCGTGATTCCCAAGCTTTCCAAAGGTAAGGGTTAGTAGCAAAGGTTTTACAAATGATATAAATCAAGCACACAAGAACTACTAAAATGAATAACTTGAAACATAACCAATAAAATGTACAAGCACAAGAAAGGAAAACAAATGAATGCAAACCCCGAAGTTCTATTGTCTCTCTCTACTCCTTTCGAAATGTTGTTCTTGATGCTCAGTATTGGTGTGGCCAACATCCATGGCTTGAGAAGCGTTGAGAATTTGCTAATTGAAGCGAGTGTGTGATCGCAAGATGGCCTGAATGCTAGAACCAAACTGACATAGTAATGTCGCACGAGAGCTTGAAATCATGGATCCTTCAAATGGTTATGAAGGGTTTATTATTTAGGAATTGGGGATGAAATGAACAGTTGAGATCAATCCCAGAGATAGGGAGATGAACGGTTGAGATCAAAGGGAACTGGAGAAGCCATCAGTAAACTCCACCTCTTCATTTGGTAAAGAGGAGGTAGAGTTTGGTTGACTGTAGATCTAATTGTGAGTTACCTTTTTGAACTGCAGAGGTGGGTGAAGTTACCCATGTGGACTGGAGAGATGGGTGGAGTAACCCATGTGATCTAATTAGAGTTATCTCTTTGAAGATAAATGAATATTTAATTCATTTATTTAATTAAAGTTTTCAACAT
>MU224856.1:69556-81167 GCA_018584345.1 Thuja plicata | reverse complement strand
TTTAATTGGAAGAATTTAATTAGTAAGTTTAAATATTTGAATTTAAACTATAGGAAATTGAATTTAATTAATGAATTAATGGTAATTAATCAATTAAGGTTAATTAATTAAATAAAATTAATTATTTCATTAATTTTGGGAATTTGATTAGATGATTTGGAGAATGAATTTAGAGGAAAATAGATGATTAATTAATGATTAAAAACCATTAATTAATAGATGAAAATTAGTGTTTTTAATGTAAAGTCGCAAGCCTATCCATTTTTGGGTGTCTACAAGGTCAAACATCTCCAAGATGTGAATTATGCAAAATTATAATTATTTTGAGTCTTATCAATCCTATTTGGGTGGATTGGAAGTCCTAAGGTCACCTTGATGTGAGAAATAAAAAAAAATTGCACAATATGTAAATGTTGCTCAAAAGTTGCTTAGCAATTTTGACAACTTTTTAAATCGTTGTTCCCAACAGCTAAAAGCTGGATAAATTGGTTATAAGTGGTTTAGATGGCTTTCATGAGGATGTTTATAACCCGTATGAACAAATTTGAAATTAATCTTGAATTTTTGGCATGAATTGAAGATTTTGCTCAATAGATTTTCTGTGTTTTCTCTGTTTCCTTTTTGTTTCATGTAAGTGTACTATTCTATATGGATAGATCTTTGAAATATAAAAGTATGCAATATTGATGTGACAAGTTAAAATTCCTTTCCAAGTGGTTTGAATTTATTTTTCATTGTGGTTTGAAAGTTATTTATCAATTTTCCTTGTGATTCGTTTGGGAAACTTTTCAAAACCTAAGGGTTTGGATTCAAATGGAAAAATCCTAGCATTCCACCGTTGGACTTGCCTAAGCCTCTAGTGAATGCTAGGATACTTTGTACAATACAAGTTACATGTGATTTTGGAGCAGTGGGAATGGATTTTTCATGTGAAGCCCTAGGATTGGCATGACCATGTGACAAGGTTGATTCATGGAGAAATGGTGTTGTAAAGGAAGCCTTGTGGATTGCGGGTGTGATCAAATGGTGGATTTGGAACCTTCATTGTTAGGAAGACATCAAAAAAATCCTATTTTCATTCTAAAATGACTGGTGAAGAGTTTGACACAAACCCTCTTGAACTATTCCTATTAGGCCTAATTTGCTCAATTAGAGTTGACCCAGTCAAATCCAATACCCAGATCCAATTTTGAGATATTTGTTAGAATTCCCAAAAGGGTGTCCAAAAGTGTATTTTTGTGGTCTTGTTCACATGGATTGGGATTTGAAGTCTAAAAGGGAAGTTTGGAGGGCTAGTTCCAATTTGGTCTCCTATTAGGTCTGATTTGTGAAGATTAAATCATCTTTGGTAAAGACATATTTGAGCCAGAACAAGCATAGCATCGATACATTTCAAAAGGGAATTGATATTATCCTGATTAGCTGGTGGAGTTGGAAGAGTTATTAAATATTTTTGCAAGGCTTCATAATATCTAAGAGAAGTTTGAAGAAGTTCCTAAGGGGAAATCTTAGGAGGAGTAGCACATAATTTCTCTACCAAATCATACTCCTTTCCAAGATTTTTAGGAAGATGATGTGGAGGAGGAAGCACGGGTTGAGTCGATGGGAGAAAATTAGGAACAACTGGATTAGTAGGTGGAGGATTATTTCTTCTATGATAGATATGAGCCATTGCATGATATTTGTTAATAAGCTCCAAAATGCTCCTAGATTTTTTGTTGACATTTATAATTATCTTATTCAGAGATTTAAAATAACTTTATTGATTATATCCTCTAATCATAATCGCAGGCATAGTGAAAGCTTGACAAAGTTGTAGAGGATAACCCGTAACCGTAATCACATGTTTGTAAGGTGTTTTCAATGAATTTTATTGAGTTCATACTTTGATAGTTATCACATGCTTGTTGGCTACCATAGGTTAAGGATGAACAATAACATTGACTTGATCAAGATCTTTATTATTCATGAGTTGATCACTAGAAGGGTGAGCAATAAGGAAATCGCTAATGATATGATCTTCTTTTTTCCAAGATTTCCTTATAATATGGAGTAGGGATGTCCTTCAATGCTTTATCTCTATAAGGCGTGTCAAATAAAGGTAAGGCAATATAAGAAAAGTATTTATAATGCCCTCATCTTTCTCTAAAATATCCTCATATGTGGGTACATATTAGGGAAAGGATCACCTTCATATATGAATGTGTCAGCTCTAGAAATGTCAACCATTATATCATCTTCTTTTATGAAGTTTCTATTTATGAGAAAGAGAATAATCAATATTATTATCCAAGGGTTCATCCCCAATAGGAGACTCGTCAAGGATAGGAACATCTTTGTAAATAAAGCACACTTTAGCAGAGGAATCGTGATGAGTCACTTGAGGTTGATCCCTAAAAGGAAAAGGATGCAAAAGAAATTAGGATAAAGTATTCATATCTTGTATCAAAATATCTTCATGGGAGAGAGAGAGAGAGAGAGAGAGAGAGAGAGAGAGAGAGAGAGAGAGAGAGANAATGGGAGAGAGAGAGAGAGAGAGAGAGAGAGAGAGAGAGAGAGAGAGAGAGAGAGTAATCAATATCTTTATCCAAGGGTTCATCCCAAATAGGATAACCATCAAGGGTAGGAACATCTCTATGAATTTATCACACTTTACAAGAGGAATAATTATGACTCACTAAAGCATAATCTATAGAAGGAAAGGGACGGAGAGAAACGTAGGGTAAAGTATCATTTTCTTGCACCAAAGTGTGTATTGATCAATGAGGGAGGTACATTTTAGTAGAAGGATCAATATCATTGTGCAAGATCTCACCCTTTAGAGAGAGATTACGTGAAGAAATATTAATATACCCCTCTTGTGCTAAAATGTTTTAATGAGTGGGATTAGTTTTGGGAGGGACAATAGTGTGACTATGAATGAATTTAAGAACTAAACTATCATCTTATGCATGAAAGTAAACATTTTTAAATTCTTAAAAGAAACTTTAAATTAAACTAATAAATATTGATAACAAATACATTGATATAATTAAAGTACAAATACATGCAAAATGCATAAAATGAAATGTTTTTGTGTTTATTTTTTTATTATTTTGAAACATGTAATCATGAAAATGAAATGTAATAATATAATGGATCTATGAACAATTGTAATGCATGAAAAGAAGGTGTAAATGAAAACAATGCCTACAAGGTAGATCTAGCCAAGGAGGATCTAAAAAAAATCAAAAGGACACCCACATTCATAAATTGTAGAAATATGATGTAAATGCATACAAAATAGATCTAGATATTTAAATGCATAGAAAGAAAATCTAACAACAAAATTAGAATGGAAATGTTATGAGTTGAGTTCACCAAAATGTACAATATAAAACATTGAGCAATGATAGGATGTATATCAGTCACCAAATCATATTGTGCATTGGAATACAAACCCACCCTTAGAAAAATATGATTATCACAACACAAAAAGGATAAAGGAGTGCTAATGCAAGATCTAGGTAAAATGAGTTCTTGGGTATTTCTTATAAATAAAGTGTGATTATGATATGGAAATGAAAGAAAGAGACTTATGCTATGAGGGTGTGTGCTTCAAGTTGTGGACCAAAAAAGTGGACACATCTTTAAAAAAAATTCAAATTTCATATAACCCGATCGGGTTATTGAAAATTTGAAATTGTTCTAGGCTTGGTAACCAAGCCTATAAAATATTATAAAAAAACTCAATCTGTCTTGAACATGATCGGGTTTCTAAATTTCAAATAACCCGATCGGGTTCTAAAAAGAAAAAATTACTTCAAAACCCGATCGGGTTTTGAAGAAGTAAAAACTATGCATTTTATTCTCCATAACCCGAGCGGGTTATAAAGAAACTAAAATAGGCTTTTATTCTGGAAGCCATAACTTTCACATATGGAGTTTGATTGACTCTGTTCAAAAAGCATAGGAAAGATCTTGAGACAATCTAACACATGATTAACCTAAAATAATCTTTAGTCATCAAAAAAAAAAATTCCATCCATTTGAGTCAAGTAAGGTATAAAATAGGTACTCATTATTGCCCATAGATGCAACATATAGGAAAATGAGTATGCTCTCTCTCTCTCTCTCTCATCATGCGCTAGTACCCCTAGGAAAGTTAAAACTAGGGAAAAATGAAAAGAGCACTCACGAGAATGAGAGAATACGCTTGAAATGTTGAACCATCAGAAGCATAGAGGGTGACATCTGGATTAGCCAATGCTTCACCTAATATTTTCCAAAGAAACCCAACCTCCTCTTTTGCACTCTTACTTTGTTTTGCTTCCTCTACATGCAAGATTTCAATCTCTTTTTGCATTCTTTCAATTGTTCCAAATTGCTTCTCACTCTCTACAGGCAATGATGGAATTTGTTGTCTCAGGGCCTTGATAATTGGACCCAGTTGATTTTCCCCCTCTTCTCACAATAATCTCATCTCTTCTCACAGATTTTCAGTAATTCCAAATTGTTTGTCACCCTCTGCCCTAATTATTTTGTTTTCTTCCTTCACCCCACAAAATTCGTATAAAAGACATGTACATGGTAATCTTCACAGTATTTAGGAGGCACAAATTGGTAACAATTGGAGCAGTATGAATCAGAAAATGCACACCCTTCTTCACTAAACTGTATAGATGGACAACCTGAAATACATCTGGAACTAGAGTTGCTCCGTTTTCTTCGGGCCATTGCAAATTAGTGAAAGTTTTCTGCTCTTCCCTCTAGAAAAATAGCATATTTTAATGGATTCCCATGAATTTTTGTAAATGGACAATTGGTTTCCTTTGATTATTTCAATGGCCATCCATGATTTTTTCTGCAATCTTCCAGCCTTTCATACATAGTTATTACAGTTTAGAACCCTCCTAGTACATAGGTGTTTCAAGTGAGTGAAATATAGCAGTAGGAATCAGAAAATACATACCCTTCTTCACCAAATTGTATAAATGGGCAACCTGAAATATTTATGGAAGTAGAGTTTCTCCCTTCTCTTCGGGCCATTGCAAATTAGCGAAAGTGTTCTTCTCTTGCCTCCAGCAAAATACCTTATTTCAATGGTCGCCCATGAATTTTTTTAAATGGCTGATTAGGTGCCTTTGCTTCATTCAATGGCCATCCATGATATTTTATGCAATCTTCAAGTGTGTCCTAAGGGGTCCTAGTATGCCTTATCACGCGTTAAGACCCTTAGGTAACAATTGGAGAAGTATGAATCAGAAAATGCACACCCTTCTTCAACAAACAGTATAGATGGGCAACATGAAATACATCTACAAGTAGAGTTTCTCCCTTCGCTTCGGGCCATTGAAAATTAGCGAATGTTTTCCGCTCTTTCCTCGAACAAAATAGGTTATTTAAATGGTCGCCCATGAGTTTTTTTAAATGGTCGATTGGTTGCCTTTGCTTCTTTCAATGGCCATCCATGATTTTTTCTGCAATCTTCCAACCTTTTGTACATAGTTATTACAATTTAATACCCTCCTAGTACATAGGTGTTTCAAGGGAGTGAAATAGAAGAAGACATTAATAAAAGATTGGAAGGTACACCTTATCACATGTTAGGACCCCTAGGAAGTCCCTGTGACCCCTTTCGACACATTGGCATGCTCAAGTGTGTCCCAAGAGGTCATAGGACCCCTTGGGACACACTTGATTGTTCCAATGTATCGAAAGGGGTCATGGGGACTTCCTAGGGGTCCTAACATGTGATAAAGAATAATAGGATCCCTAGGAAGTCCCCATGACCCCTTTTGACACATTAGAACACTCAAGTGTGTCCTAAGGGGTCCTACGACCTCTTGGGACACACTTGAGTGTTGAAATGTCTCGAAATGGGTCATGGTGACTTCCTAGGGGTCCTAACACGTAATAAGGCGTACTAGTATCCTTAGGAAGTCCCCATGACCCCTTTCAACATATTAGAACACTAAAGTGTGTCCTAAGGGGTCCTACGACCCCTTCGGACACACTTGATTGTTCCAATGTGTCGAAAGGGGTCATAGGAAGTTGCATGACAGACCTTCCTCTAGACATGTCCACAAAATTCAAACTTCTTCATACATCGGGCCTTGCAAATCCAATTCTCACATGTCCTCCATGATGACATTTCCTGGGAAAAATATGACCACAAATTAATTTTTCTTTTCATTTCCTAGTACAAAAGCTCATACTTCCATCGCCATACCTCCTTAAATCATGAGATTTGGTAACATGTCCAGCATCATCTCGATGTTTAGGACAGTATAGTGGTATTCCATTACCAACATACCCATTATCTGTAAAATGATTTATGACATCACTCCACACTGGAGAATTGTCTGAGACTATCTTGGCATTTCCAAAGATATATAGACCAATTCTAGCCCTAGAAAGAGCAACACAAGTTCTGTTTGGAATGTTAAGAAATCCTATATTTTTTTATGTTTTTACATTCAAATTAGGAATTCAATGTTTCTTACCAAAGAAAACAATATGATATTTCTCTCTTGTCCCAGGTCAAGTGCACATTTGCTAGGAATTAAGCTCTGAGTTCTAGATCCTAACCTTGATAGACTTTTCTTGTATTCATATATTCCCTCCAAAAATTGATCCAAAGCTCTGTTAGTACAGTACACTATGAGAATGGGACCAGGGGAATTTGAAATCTTATGAAGCAAAGCCTTTACAATTTGCAACCCGGTAAATGTTTTTCCAGTATTAGGAGGGCCCTGAATAATGGCCAATTTTTTGGTGAGCCCATAATTAATGGCCACCTCCTGACTATCATCAACAGAATCACATTTGTAGACTTGTTTCCAATCAAAATTACATTCAAGCTTATCTTTTTCGGCTTCTAGATAAACTAATTTCTCTATAAATATAATATTTAATGAAAGACTAAATTCTACACCATCTTTACCTCCTCTCATCCCCATATATTCAACAGAGTTATAAACCTAGAAATCAGAGGACCCTTTCTTCTCAACAAACTCCCATTTTATCTTTTAACTCCCTCTAATTTGCTTCACACATTCCCTATAAGCTTCGAGTAAATCTTATCTTATAACCCTGAACTGGGTGTGTAAATAATTGTATACATTCTCATATTGCTAGTTGAAATTTTCACGTCAAGTTAACTAACCCTAGCTAAAATTTAGGTTCATAGCTAGTTGAAATTTTCACGTCAAGCTGACAAACCTTGATTTTTTGATTTTTCATTGCCACTTAAGGACATAGTTTGGCCACTAGAGAGAGAGAGAGAGAGAGAGCATACTCATTTTCCTATACGTTGCATGTATGGGCAATAATGAGTACCTATTTTATACCTTACTTGATTCAAATGGATGGGAAAAGATATTGATGACTAAAGATGATTTTAGGTTAATCATGTGTTAGAACGTCTCAAGATATTTCCTACACTTTTTGAACGGAGTCAATCAAAATCCGTATGTGGAAGTTATGGCTTCTGGAAGAAAATCTTATTTTAGTTTCTTCATAACCCGCTCGGGTTATGGAGAATAAAATGAATATTTTTTACTTCTCCAAAATTCGATCGGGTTTAGAAGTACCTTTTGCTTTTTAGAACCCGATCAGGTTATTTGAGATTTAGAAACCCGACCATGTTATGGCTCGGGAAGATGCTTGAAAAATGACTCAAAGGCTTGGAGGCTCATTTTCCCTCCATTTTTGTTCTTTTAGATGTTTTTTCATCTTGTAAGATGAATTCTTGACTTTATCTTCATCAGGTTTACAATTTGTCGACTGGGTAGCTTTATAATTTTCACCACAAACTCATACGTCTTCTTAGATTTCTAACCATATAAATTTTTCTATTTTTGGACAACATTAGCATAGTAAACTTTAATTTTCTTTACTAGTGTCTTGATTGTCCTCACAGACATATGTCTACCATTTTTTTAATAACTTTTGATATACTTAATAAAATTAAAAATAAATTACATATTATTGTTCTAAACTTGATTCTATACACTTGATTCTATACACATTTTTAAAAAAAGTTTTCATTTTTTATTATTTTGATGCAAGTTATGTCCAGCGCACGAACAGGTACCAAATTTTCAGGATGCGATCAGTTCAAAAAATCACAGAAAAAAATACTCATTGGAAAATTACAAAATAATACACAACTTCTAGATCTCACTCTTACCTATCATCCTACCAAAGGGATTTAAAAAATAATGAATATAAATATATCTTTTGTACCGCACACGGAAACAGCTATGTTATGTTTTTCCAAAACAATCAGGAACATGTTTTCATGCGCGCGAGGTTTGACCCTCTTAATATTATTGGTTTTTTTAAAAATATAGTGTTTTAGAAACTAGTTTTAGAGTACTACAATTTTTTATTTTTTACACATCTTATTTTGATTGCATGACCCTGAAACGCCTGTTCCAAGTTCAGGTTTACCTGATTTAAAATAAAATGTGTCCACTTATACCCCCCTTTCTGGTCCACAACTTGGTGCACATACCCATGAAAAAGGAAATGATTTCAAGAAATATATGATATTAGATATTATTTATAAAAAGTAATTTCAATTTTAAAGGAAGAATAATAAACTCACCTTTAAAGCTAGGAGAGGAGGAACAAACTTCAAATCTAGAAATGATTGTCGCAAAACTATCAGAACCGAAAACTATTCTAGATCTAGAACTCTGATACTTTTATCTTCTAGCTATGAAATTTGTAGATCCAAAGGATAGTGCTGACTCAATTCAGCCCTTTCCTATAAATTTGTCCTTGTCCTATACAAACTCAAAAATTGGTGAAATCTGTAACAAATTAGTTATGCATTCAAAAAATTAGAAAAATATGGATCTAATACTATACCACTTGTTATTGTACACAAGAAAGAAGGCTAAATTGTTGTGGAAAGGGGCATTTCTTAGTCAAGTCCCTATATAGGAATTAACCTTGAAATGGAATTAATTTTTCCAAGAAAATTTAATCTATATTTGAAACACAAATCATCTTATGCCTCAATGATGTAATGCCTCTTTGGAGATGATCACAAGCATTTATGCAATAGCTGGGAATCCACAAAAACCCAATAAGAAATCATGAAACCAAAACCTTGATCGATAAATGTTGTGGTTTCCAAAATATTGGATTGAGGAATAAAGAGAAGAAGAATACTTGAAATGCTTGACGTCTCCCTTGCACTTTGAATCTCTTGAATGGAAAATAGCTTACTTGCATGAGGGTTGAAGCAAGAAGATGAGTCCACTTGACTAGGAACTTTCATACTTAGCCAAATTCATGAAATCACACTCAACGAAACGAGTTTCCACTTAGAATGAATGGGGTCTCATTTAGCTTTGGGGTCACGAGCCTAAATTTTTAGAAACGGGGTCCCCTTTCAAAACGGGATCCCATTTCAAAAAACAAAATGGGATCCCGTTTCAAAACGGGGTCTCGTTTTGAAAAATGAAATGGGACCCTGTTTCAAAACGGGATCCAGGTTTGAAAAAATATTATTTTTTAAACAAAAACTTCCATCGATTCATTTATATGTTATGAATTTCAAAAAAGGTAAATGGGGTAACGTTTACTAAACGAGATCCCGTTTCTAAAAAAATTGAATTTCAAGTCCACTTTTACTCTTGTATTTTGGTTTGGAAAGAGGCTTGGGTAGCCGAACCATAGCCTTGGACCTGGTTTAACCTACAACTTGAAGGCTCTGCTAGTGTCCATACAAAATAAGGACTTTAGACATATATCTGAAGACTTTTTTAGAGGAATATTTTTACAAAATAAAAACCCATTATAGATTAGACTGTGCAGATTCCAAATATGTAATTTGTTTTTAAATTTGATTAAAATTTATATTTTTCATTGAATTTCTACTGAAATAGGTCCACAAACTAGAGATAATAGGATATTTTGTTATTTTAATAACTTTTTAATTTGAAAGTTTCTTGCAAAAAAAATCATATGACAACAAACTAGAGACAATTCTACACACTTTAAAAAAAATAAAAAATCATATGTTTTGGTCCAATTATGCTTGCCGCACACGAGAGATTTTAAAAAGAACAATTATGCCAAATAAAAAATTAATTAAAAAATATATATTCAACAAAAAAATACAAAAAAATATTTTCATCAATCTTAGCTGTGTTATATACCATATCCCAAAAGGATTGAGAGAAATAGTTTCATTTAGGTCAAATTTTGCTTACCGTACACGGGCATAGTATGGTCCTAAAACAGTGACTTTTAAAATGTGGGTTTTCGTAATTCTTATTGGAAATGAAATTTTATCATCTAGGTATTAAAATAAATTACATATTTGGAAAGTAGACTTCTATTACTAAAAATTCTTTTAATAAATTATTTTAAGATTCAATCTCTAAGTGCTTCAAATATTCATCTCAAACAGGATTAATTTGAAAAAAATAGGAAAAATAGTTCCACTTTTTGGCCAAAAAGTGGACTCAACTTCTTGCTGGCACCCATGAAGATGTCTCTTAATCATTAATTAAATTCACAATAATGGATTGCTAATGGATGGACTGCTAAATAATCATGTATTGATAATGAATCATAATAATGGGATATAAAAATGAGATGGAGAGGCCTCCTTTTATACACATTTTGGGGCTCAAATTTGTGGGGCCGGCCTAGGAAAAGAATTAGGAGAAAACACTTTATAATCAGGTTTAGGAGCCCACTTAAAACTATTCCTTAAGGAAAAGGTTGACTTGGGTTGACCTTGTCTAGGAATAGGTCAAATTAGGCCTGTCTATTCCCAATAGGGTTGGTTGTGGAGTGATTTTGGGTCTAGGAAAGTGTTAAAAGTTTTGGGGAAAGAGCATGAAAGGTGCCACAAATAAAGCATAAATACCTTAAGATCTAGGAATCACCAAAATGGGATTTAATAGGTCCTAGATGGGAGATGAATTATATGAATGGATGGATAATTGAGGAATCATGCATAGAAATTAGAGCCATTCTCAAGTTTTGAACAAATAATGTTTATTTAAAGGATACACAAGGGCTAGAAAGATGTGAAATCAATGTGGAAACCTATAGATTCTAAAATGGGACTAAATTTAGAACCTAATAAGGTTTCTTACTTTTTAGGACTAGTACAACTTGTAACAATTGGGAACTAAAAAAACATGACCTCTTTCAAGTGAATCTTTGAGATGAGTACAGTATAACATAATAATTCTAAAATTTTAATTGCCTCTAGAAAAAATATAAAATAAAATATAGTCCATTATATTCTGAGTCTTATTAGTTGAATATTTTTTGGCTAAATTCATTATCATTGCAATATATTTCACATGTTCAATGGATATTTTAATGTGTAGCATACAAGGAGGAGTATAATGATTGCTGGAAATAATGTTGTTTATTATTTAGATGGTCCCTGGGAACAATAAATGAACATAGTTATTCTAGAAGCTATATTATGTTATGTTTTAGAATAGTTGCAAATGTAATAGCACTCTATGTTGTATGTGTTTTCCAAATGCAACAATCTCCCTTTCCTTTATATTGAGAATAAGGCTAGGAGAGACATGTCCCTTCATGAGACATGTCTATTCATTATTATGAGATTAATATAGTCACA
>MU224856.1:56956-69322 GCA_018584345.1 Thuja plicata | reverse complement strand
TATATATATATATATATATTCAGTAGTATCATAGGATTTATCTGACAAAAGCTACAAAACATCAACACTCCCTCTTATCTAGGGAGGATAAAAGCCATCCAAGAGAGAAACACAAAGTTTATTGTGAAAGATTTATTTTAGATATCACCTCATTGTGATATCAGAGATATTGTCTAACCAAGAATATCAAGTCTCGAGATATTCACCATAACTCATAAAAATATCATTTGATGATAATGGGAGCATTGGCCATAGAATATCAAGTCACATGATATTCACTAAGTACTAAAAAATGTCCATAGGTAATGTGCACATGTATCCTCAATAATACTCACCATAGGAACATTCATGGTCTATTTAAGGAAATTAATACACCGTGGAAGATAATTTCTATCTTGATCTATATAAGTCATCATAAGATGTCTATCACAATAGAAGGCCATAGTTTGTTTAAGGAACTGAATCCACCATGCATGAAATCATCTATTGTGATCTCTTTCATCCATCACACAATGTCTATCACAATAGAAGGTCAATGGTTTGTTTAAGGAACTGGATCTACCATGCAGGAAATAATCTATTGTAATATGTTTTAGTCATCACACACTATCTATCACAATAGAAGGTCAACAATCTGTTTAAGGAACTGAATCAACCATGCAGGAAATCATCTATTATGATCTATTACAACCATCACATGATGTCTATCACAATAGAAGGTCAATGGTTTGTTTAAGAACTGAATCCACCATGCATTAAATCATCTATTGTGATCTATTTCAGCCATTACATAATGTCTATCACAATACAATGTCAAGTTATTATAAGATTGACACCTTTCAATGACTCTTACAAATACAAGTTATAATCATTTGGAAGTCATCACTTCTTCATGATGTACACAGGGGGTAGGAACATTAAAAAACATGGAGTCACATACATGACATCCACCATGCCTCAGTGCAGAGGGTGGAAACAAGGGATTTCACCTCAAACTTCTATCACAGAGAAGAATTCATTGAGAATATATCAATATGTTGATCTTTTCATCCAGTATTGCTTAAGATAAACTGTCAGACTCCCTTTGAATCTTATATCAATCTTTTGAGATCCTCATCCAAAGTTATCTCTAAAGCATCAGACTCCCTCTAAATCTGATATCAATCTTCTATCCTGCAAGAGCATCCCAGACAACATCAAGGCAAATAGATCTTATAGTACGTATATAAATATAAATAAGAGAGAGACTACAAAGAGTAGATAAATATAATACTCAAGGATAATAAATACTTATCTGTGCATCAACATCCTTGATACAAGTTGCTTCAATGAAGGTCCATATACATCAAAACATAAAATACCTTATGAGATTATTTGAGAGACATCTCCCATTTGAATCATCTTCCCTTTGAATCATCTCCCCACTAAGGATGGTTCAAATGGGAATGTAACATTGGTTATTATTCCGTCCACAATGTAAAATTCTCACTCTTATATCATTGAGCAATTCTTATGTCTTCTTGTGAAATGACTTGATTGCTCCAAGAGAGGTGACACTCTATAATTAATGTTTTCTTTCTAGAAAGAGACACCCTTCTTTGAATACATGCTTCTGTGTCAATGATTGACCAAAATCATAAAAAATTAATATATCTCTTTAATGAAAGCCGCAACAAGGTCTAACTAATCATTATGGAAATCGATGTGTATATTTTCCAAATTCATTATCGTAAACTTCTTACTAAACACTTCAAGCACTCCTTTGGCTTCATAACACTCTGCTACAATTCACTTGACCTTATTCTTTGCACTTGGGTTGGACAAAAGTCTACAACAAAACTTCACTCACTAGATTTCACATAGACTCGTACACAGTCGGTCATAACTTTTGAACCCTACATTTTGTCCCCAATCTCTATGGTGCGAGCCTTTGAAATTTGTTTATCATCAACATATCTAAAATGTAGCAAAGTCCAACTATGTATTTGTGAGATATGGTCCATGTACTGAGACTAGATATTTTCTGAGACTGTCACACATTCACCATCAACAAACTACTCTCTTACATTTGCAGTCTGGCTCTGATACCATGTTATTTTTTAGGATAGTTGCAAATGTAATAGCAATCTATGTTGTAATAATCTATCCTTGCCTATTATTGCAGTAGTTGGGATGGGAGGGATAAGAAAGACTTATCTTCTGCAACATGTCTACATCAAGGCAAAGGAAAGGTACGAGAAATGTATATGGCTTTTAGTTTCTCAGTCCTATTCTATTTCTATGTTATAAAAAGATTTAATCTTTCAGTTAGATAAAGCTTTCAGTGAGGAGATTGGGATAAATAGTGGAATAAGTCAGCAGACATTATCTACACTTGGCCTTCGAACTGGAAGTAATAGTCAATGTAAAATTGTGGTGACCACACGAAGCAAGGTGGTTTCTAAAAATTTTAATGCTCATGTGTATGACATGAAATGTATGTCAAATAATGACAGTTGGAGGCTCTTTTGTGTATATACATTTGGAGGATTTGAGGAAAATATAGATCCACAATAACAACAGGTAAAAGAGGTGGGTAAATAATCTTGAACTTGATCTTGCCATGAAACTTTATCGACATACATATATATCCAAAATGAGCCTCCAGGAAAGAAATTGGAACAATCAGTGCCCACGTGAACAAAAATAACTAAAAATACCAAACTTTTCAACAATAGTAGCCCTGTCCAAAGATAGCCCATATTGAAAACTAGACAATTTATTTGGGTGATACAAGATTGCTCTTGCACCCTAGATGCTCTTGCATCATAAGTACAATTGATTGTACACACACATTTCAACCTCTTTGGAATGCACATTTCACATCCCTAAATTTTACATGGCTACTAGTGAAGGCCCACTAAATTTCTTCAACTTTCTTCCAAAATCAATAAATTTGGGCCCCATTACAGATCCATATAAATTGGTTGTACAACAAGCAACTCAACTATCCATGTTCAACCAAAATTGAGGAGTTAAAAGCTTTTCTATTAACATCTACTTTTGCCTTCTTTGTCAAACCTAATTCAAACATCTAAGGAAAATTATTTGTGACGTGTAATATTGTAAAATTAATTATATGATATTAAGTTTGTGTAGTATTGTGATTTTATTTTGGTTATTTGGAACAAATGTATAATATTGTGTGTAAACTAGTCTCAATAAATTAGAAATAGGAAAATACCAATCTATTTTTAAAATTAAGAATGGTAAATAAATGGTTAATGATATGTAGAATTAATGTATTTCACATTATGTTGTTTGAGCGCCATGTTCGATTGGTAAGAGTTTCTTCACGTCTATATCTTATTTATGTAGTCTAACAAAAATATATTTCATATTACATTAATATATTGGAGTCAAAAGAAGAAAAGAAAATCATATGGATTAATTCCAAATAATTTAGGTGTAATCCCAATTACCATGGATTTGAGTTCTAATGGTTGCATCTAAATTAGAAAAGTGTAATTTTCTGGAACCAAATTAACTTGATCTATGCTAGTAAAAATACTTGTGAATATTTTAGTTCCTATAAACACCTTTTTGAATCTTCTCAAACTACTAGGATGAAGTTCTCATAGGTTAGACACATGGAGTAGCTTTATGGTTTGGATAAAACATTCAAAGACAACATTTCATAATATATAAGAGGCGACTATGTAGAAAATATTGTTTGTCCCTTAGTAGATTAAAGTGTACAATATAATAATCTCGGAAGCCCCATATATGACATGCTTGTTGACACATAAAAAAAAAAGTCTCTATCTTGTAATGAAATGAATGATTAAATAGTTATTAACTTGTTTGATAATTTTGAATTTTTAGGTCCCTATATTATGTACTTTATTATTGTCAAAAGTTAAGATGGACTCACAAATGAGTTGTTGAAACAAGTATATTTACCTTTTAGATAATACATTGTAGAAATATTGGACAAATGTGTAACAAGTATCTTCCATGGTAGTCATTCTCAAATATTACTCACCTTTGCCTTGTAGATGGGTGTTAATGTCTACAACTCTCTTACAGTTGAATAAGTTAGGAATAGGTTGAGTATAATATTCCTTGCCACTAATTTAAGAGTTCTGTGATCAATTATGAATAGATCACTAGATATAAATAATTAATGAGAAGTTTAATCTTACAAAGATAAACCCCACCTATAAAATTTGATAAAGATTTAAAATCTAAATATAATTATTAAAATCTTAAAAATATTAATATGATACATTCATTCAATAATATAAATAAACTATAAACCGATATCATTCATTCATTTAGTATTATCACTAATAATAATTATTGGAAAGTTCAGTCTTACAAAGATAAACTCCACTTATAAAATTTGACAAACATTTAAAAAACTAAATCTAATTAATAAAATCTAAAAGATTTAATATCATAAATACATTCAATAATATAAAAATAAATTATTTATTACTTTATCGTACATTATATAATTTTAAGATCAAAATATTTTATTTCTTAATCAAATTACTAACACATTATATAATCAAATATATCATTTTTAAAATATAATTAAACTACATGTTACTTTATTAACAACTATATAATATTAAACTGAAATTTTAAAAACTTTTTAACCAAATTAATAACACAATATATAATCATTATTTTCTGAACATCCTACAACAAGAAAAACTTACTTGTAAAAACACTCTCTAGATCAGTCCACCGTATTTTACTCTTTAGTCGATCACTTCCATATCTTGTCATACACAGGGAATGGTGACAAATTTTACCCATCCAATCACAAAGGCCAAATATTCAACTTTCTTCAAAAGACAAGCCGTATTTCCTAATCTCAACCCAGCGCACATTACTGAGAAGTGACATTACTTGTCATTTACTCCCTATTCAGTCCCGTCCATGGATTATACTGCCGAAGTGGGGTGCAGCATTCGCTTTGCCTGTCAGATGACTTTAAATAAAGGTCTATCTCAGGCATCTAAATTCTAGCGGCAGCCTTTAAAGTAAATAGTTGGGGCACATGCACGTTTCCCTATAACTATGGGCTGTGAAACACTTGTTTCAATGAATTTATCCATGTCAAATTGATCGTCATATCCGTATATCGATTAGTTTATTGGTGTTAAAATTTGGCTGAACTCGCCATTGAATTGTTAAATGGAACCTTTAAGTAACCCACAGTTTAATGCCAGCTAAGGTATTTAAGAAAAGTATGCGACAATTGTGTGACACGGTAGCAATTCTCAAATATGGGTTACTTATCAGTTAACCTGGCATTTTTTTCTCTATTTAAATTGGGCAAGTTGCAGATATAGCGAAGGAAGTAAATAATAACCGTATACACGCGAAACATGCTTACTTTCGAGTCAAACAGCTTTCCCAATATTGTGTTTATGTTTACTTATGTTTGATGGCAGTACAGGTGTATTTAATGATTTTTGGATACTAAAAATATAATTAAGAGAAGACTAGAGTATTTCTGACAGACAAGCTGGTTTCGAAGCAAACCAACAATGCTCTACGGTGCTTTAAATAATCAAAAGAAGGGAGAGTAACGCGCGCTTTCAATTTCACTCACCTGTTTCTTATTTGTATTTGAAGGCAAAGAGAGTAGATCAGTGCGGGTGTAAGTCTGAGTGTGTTGAATGATGGTGTCGGGAAACTGTACTGATGTCCTGGCGCTGAAAAATTGTTCTGCGATCGCGGAATGGAGGAGTTGTTCCCATAACGAACCCGTTCCAGTTGTGACTACTATAGTCTTATTAGTGTCATCGGTGATTTTATTTACTCTCCTGATTCTGTGGGATGGAGTGAAGGGTTTGAAGAGTAAAGCACATTGGATTCCCGGTGGTTTTCTTGTGCTCAGCGCTTTGACAATCGAATTGCTAAACTTGATTAGTACTCAGGGACAGCCATTGAACTGGCAGAAGAGAGACATTTTATTGGTCGAGTTTTGGATGATCCACACTAGTCGAGTAATGCTGTGCATTGTTATTGCTTATTTGATGCCTGCAATGGCGAATCCCGGCGCTGAGGATTTCTGGGGTAAGATTACGTCTTTGGCATTAACTGTCTTTCTTCATGTGATATCTGAGTTGTATTTCATAAAGCCTGACTCTGCAAATGATATCTTAAAGAGTTTATGGCCCAGACAGCGAGGTACTAGCATTACTCTCTACTATATTTTGGCCGCGATAGTATTTTCCTCTTTTGTGTTGCTCCTCCTCCTCCTTGCCTGTGCTAATATTGCAGGCAGAGGCATTGAGCGCATTGTAGCAAATAGAATTCCTTTGATTCTGAATGGCAAAGTGAAGGAGGATGATCACCACTCTGATGAAGGGGTGCGGAGAGCAGAGGAGGATCATCATTATGAAATCCGTTGTCAAGAGAGATGGCAGAAGGTAGAAGATTCAGTGCTCAGAGCGTGGATTATTGCTCGCGCATACTCCCTTGAGTATGTAATTGCCAGGTCCGCCTTGGCCGCCTCCGCTGCAACCATTGTTACAATTCAAATTGCTATCACTCTCGTGGCAGGCGTTCGGAATAGTCCCAAAATGCTCATGTGCACTCCAATTGATTGGTTAAGGTTTACTGTAACTATGTTGCAATGTGTATTCATCTTGATAGGATGGTCTATGATTTTGTGGAGATGGGTTACAGCGGTGGCCTATTACGAAAATCCGAGTAGCGGTTTCAGGATAGAGGATTTCTGGACAAGACACCTGAAAGATTTGCAAGAGGCGAAGCAGAACGAGCTGCCGCAGGCACAATTGCTTGAGGCTAAAGTCGAAAAGCTGGTTGTCAATCAGTCCACAAAGCTCTCGCTACATAGTTATGTATTGTATGTAGTGATTTGGGTTCAGCTGTTCACGGTTTTCTTCAGCAAAGCTTGTTGGCTCGCGTCTTTGAAGATTTCCCGCAACAGATTGACGGGTATATTGCTGTCCTGGGTATTATTAAAGCTCCAAAAAGGCTGTTCTGAACATATCAAAGAAATATTGGAGGGTGTGCATATGTTAGGGGAGACTCCCGAGAGCCTGTGGTTATCTAACCGCAAGTCCATTCCGAAGGCCGAGAGCCTCATTTCCCGAGGCGAACGAGACGGCCAGGGTAACTGTGAACTTCTGGTATACTTTGTGGGTACCAAGAGAACGGGCCGCGGTTTAGGGTTGAGCTGTTTGGATCCAGGTAAGCCGCAGCCAGGATTAAAGTATCTGTGCAGGAGAAGCACAATCGAGGAAGAGGAGATGACAGACATGGGTAGAAAACCATGGAAAATGACAGCAGTGTCCCTGTTGCGTATCATCGTTCAACTCTCCCCTATTTGTGCTCAGCCTGGGAGAGAACAGCCGTCCACTTCTAGCTTTTTCCCTCCAAAGGTCGTGCAAGATTGTTTGGATGCGTATTCTCAAGCATGGGAAATCATAGATTTTGTTGACAGGGCAGATACAGAAGAGGGCGGAATAACCAGAGAAGCAGGCGATGAAATCATCAGCGAAGCAGCCGACAAGTACTTTAGTACGGTGCGGAAGAAAGCACTGGTTCGGGAAGCAAAAGCTCCTCACAATGTGACTGAAGCATTGGCAGCCCTCAAAACGGAAAATAAAAGCAAAACAGAGATGCCGGGAAGTATAAAGGCAAATGAGTTAAAAGATAATGGGAAACCACAAGGCAGTCGAAACAGGACGGGCAGCGACTCCAGAGACTGGAAGGCAGCAGCGTGGAACAGTGCCGTGTACAAGCTATGTAACAGCATTGAGTGCAATGAAGATACTGATGTGAATGATCTATTGAAGGAACTAGAGAGCTGCTTGGCAGATATAATAAACGAATGCCTCAACAAAACTCAACATCTACTGTTGCTCAACTGCCGCAAATGGGCCCTAAACAATGGTGAAAGAAAGATTGCCAAAGCACTTCATACAGCTGGAAAGGCAAGGGCAATCATGAAGATGCTTTACGCACCAGAGACAAGATAGTCATGGAACAGATGATTGGCTCAGCAAAAAAGTTTCATATATTCGATGGTTTTATTTTAGCTGATGTTTGACAGGTGTGATTTACAATGTAAGTCAATAAATGGAGAAGCTCACGTTTGTTGTCCTTCTGCCGATTAAGTGATGGTAGCACTTAGGTCCTCAATTCACTGTGTGTTCATTCAAGGTGTGTGTGTTCCATAAAGGGACAAGCTGCAATGCTGTGATGTTTGTCTCTGGGATGAATGTCACAAATATTCTGTCATTCCTATTTTTAACATTGTTCGATAAATATTCATTCTAAAGGGATTAAAGTTTGTAATGATAAATCATAAACTATGCTATTTTATGCTTATGTATTAGGCAAGTCTTATTAGATTTTCTTTTGTACTTTTATGAGTTTACTAAATATATATTTTTGTGTTAATTTAATTAACAAATTCATCCCAATATTATTTATCTTATTTGTTATTTTTATGAATTACAAGTGTTTAGTATAGAATTGTACTAACATAGAAGGTTTGATGATCATTGAAATCATGAAACTTAGTGAGCAAAATATAAAATAGAATTGTGTGATATAGTGGAGGCGTCTATGCAGCTATCAAAAACTTAAATCTTATCAAGAAGGGACTTAGTTTTCTTTTTACTCTCCTTGATTAAGGTTAAGTTTATTATGGCTAGATAGAGACTGGATAAATGTTTTAGTTGAGACACTTTCACAATTTATTGTTAGTCTTCTAAGTGCTTGTCCATGTATTAGTATTTTGAAATAACTTTGTATCATTTCTTTAACGATAAGTTTGTCACTTTTAAGTAGGGAATGATCATGTATTTTGTTTTAGTGCTTACAATATAATTCCAAAACTACAATCTAGTCAATCTACAATTCACTATTATATTATTTATAATATATAACATTATCAAACTATGTAATATTTTATCATGATTTATCAAGCCAATTAGATTTTCAATTGGAGCAAGCTCGCGACTGTACATGTCATTTATTGCCTCACTCTTCATACTTGTCTCACACTCTGATCGCTGATTTTTATCTAACGACCACAAACAGTATTGCTAGCTGATTTTCTGGGAAAGTTGTGAAAAATTTCTACTTGGATCCAGATCCAAACAGTCCTGATTTCACATCACACTACATCGTCAAGACCATTGTAAAATCCTAGATTCGTTATAGGTGACAAAAAAATACTGCCCTACTTAAATCAAAGTTATTTTTGCACCAAAATCGACTAAAAATACATTTATCCTTACCTAATTCCAAGTGAAATATGTAACTTGTTACAATAGAGCCTTGGGATGCAGGAAGGGGTGGGGAATCAAAGGCCCTCATTGGGTTTTGAAACCCTCGAATCCTTATCCCTATTTTTATGTTTTTTTTGGTTGATCCTTGATTCTTATGAATACATACAAAAGGGAGGGAGAGGAAATAATGTAGATGAGGCACAAGGGGGGTGAATTTCATGATAATCATAGGCTTAAGTTATAACTAATAAAACAGTTATCTTAAACAACCAGTCAACACAAAAATATAAATATTTGTTGTTACAATTTAGGCGAATGCCTGCAAAACCGTCGAAGGATTGAGATCACCAAATTTGAAGTGATGGTAGAAATTTTGAGCACCTATTTAGTCGCAATGTCGATGTTGTGTATGACACATAATCTAAAGAAATATACTCTAAGTTTTTGTTTGTTGAGGTTCATCATCCTCTTGTGCGCTTTCGTTAGGATTTCAAGACTTAAATTTGGGTAATTGCAATGCAATTTGATCATTTTTTCTTTGAATATATAAAATTATGTTTGTATTTTTTAATAGTTCATGGACAAATTGTTTGCACAATCCATTATTCATAGATTTAAATGCTTCCAAAGAAACCGTGAATTTTTATTTTCAAAAGCATTTGAATGGAAACTTTTTTAAAAAATTCAAAATCTATAGAATAATTTTTGTATTTTTAAAGATTTCATAGACGTTTTGTTTGCACAATCCATTTGTCATAGATTGAAATGCTTCTGAAAATACATTTGGGTACAAAATCAACACATATTTTGAGGGTTTCATCATGTCTATTCAAGACACGATTCTTTGATTAGACTTGATTTGGCTAGACAAGAAATTTGAGTCTTGTTGTACCTTATGTATGATCTAAATTCTATATATTGGGGTTTAATATTTTTAAATGTTTCTTGGTGTGACAAAATTATGATCTTTCTATTTTGGGACTAGGGTTGTGTATTATTTATCAAACCATGCCAATTTAGTGTTAATTAATTATCTTTAATAAGCTTCCTGATTTGACATTAATTTCAACACAATTATTTATAACCTACTTTGAGTTTATCAGATTGTCAACACCCCAAGGTTGTATCCATGAAAAGTAAAAGGATTTAAACTCATGCTTTTCACGATTGAGATGTGTGGTCTTTGATCACTAAGGTAATGTGCCAAATGTCGTAACCCAGACTATTTGAAAATTAAGACTTAAAGTTTGTGATTTGTTACTACAAGATCCCAATACATGTTTATGTGGGCTTAAGGTTGGTGGTTGCAAAACTATATTCAATCCAAGCCATCTTTTAAAGAATACAACAAAACAGAGCACTGGGAAAACTCAATCATTTGAACTCTATGCAATCTTCGTAACAACTGTTACCATGAATATATTTTGTGATTTTTTAAAAAAAATTGTTTCAACTTAAATTGGTCCAATTAGATTGTTTTGTTTTAAAAATGTATTAGAAGAATGATCCTTACACATACCACATTCCTCTATTGTCAACGATCTTTTTACATGGACAAGAAAAATTTATATGGAATAAAGATATTTTTAGACATTTCATTTTCCAACTTCTACCAATCAAGAACATGAAATTCCCGGATGCTCTCCAGTAATAGAACTGTATTTAGAGTTCGCAAACATCCAACATAATAGTGGAAATGATCTATGCAAACCATAGAACATAAGACAGGTTTAATGCAACACAACATAAATGATTGTGGCTATTGCTTTTGGCACGTGTTCATTCTGGTTTTTGTCCGCACCTTCTTTCCAGTGGCTTGTATGTAGCAGACATTCGGCTTTTCTGATTGGGAGGCTTGTTTCTCGGTCCCTGCGCCTTGTTTTAATGGCAACCTCTACCCTCTTGAGACCGTAGTCCAAACTCGTGGAATGAGGCGTAGCCTAAGCGCATGGGAACCTCAAGCGAATGACCTGTCATATCTGGGACATCGAGAAGGGTGTGGTTGGCACTTACCTTATTGTGTGCACCAAAGACGTCACCGTCCTCTAGCAGCAATACTGATGGCCATACTGCCTGGGCACCATCGCAAGTGTCATCCACCTTGACCGGATTGACGTGACGTGGACAGCTCTTGAACCTAAAGCAGTTCGGCATCTTCACTGGCCCGTGTCAGAAGACTCCTCCACGTACTTGGCTCTGCGCAGTCTAAGCAGCGTTAGTGGCCAACTTGTCTTCCATGTGCGTTGAGTACTATATAGATCAGCTTCAGTAACTTATGGTTGGCGTCATCAGCAGGCCCACGTGGTCTTTCTAGTAGTTGTGGTAGCTAGCTGATTCGGTCTGCATTAATTGTTGTCGACAGATTTCTACTTCTGGACTTTTGCACACAATATGTGCCATATTGGCACATTATTGTACTCGCACTAAGTATTAAGCGTGAGGGGAATCTCTAAGGGCCCGTTTGTTTCATGGAATTGACCAGGAATTGGCATTCCTGAATTCCTAAAATTTTCAATACCCTGTTTGGTTCCAAAATAAGAAATTGGAATAGGCTTAGGTGAATTCTAATTTTGGCCCATTTTGAGCATTCCACATTCCTTCTCAGAGTTGGAATTGGAATTGAAAATTAGAATTGGGCTAAATTGCATGCTAATTTGGGACTGCCTCCAATTCCCATTTGTCGGGGGCTTTGTGTTTTTTTCAACATCTTCCTGCTGTCGTGAGTGAAGAAGGGTTTTTGTGGTGTTTTGTGCATCTTTTTAGCTGCTGTCGTGACTGAAGAAGGGGTTTCGCAGGGAAAACGGTGGCTCTGCTGTTAACCCGCTCTGCTGTAGGGAAAACGGTGGCTTTGCTATTAACCCGCTTTGCTGTAGGGTAAGTCGTCTCCTCCAACTGCGATGGTTTATGGTTTCGCTGATGTTTCTATTTTTTCGTCATTCTATGATTCGTTTTTTCCTCATTCCGTGATCAATTAGTGGTCTCATTCTTGTTTTGATCCTTCAACAACAACCATGGAACTTTTCAATGCTTCTTGTGTTCCCTCTTTCCTCTAGTCGCCACCTTCATAGGGTTTCACCATGGCTACACCTTCTTCTTC
>MU224856.1:20820-46680 GCA_018584345.1 Thuja plicata | reverse complement strand
GAACCAAACAGGACAAGCCCAATTCTAGAATTCATTTTTGAGAATAGCCCAATTGCCAGAATGGATTCAATTCTAGAATTGGCAATTCCAGCATGCACAAATTCCACGAAACAAACGGGCCCTAAAGTCTTTGTTTGCCAATCACAGTTTGGTCAAAGTGAGATTTCATCTATGACAATAGAAAAATCGTTGATATTTTTATCTCATGCGAGTGTGAAGTTTGATCGCATGGACTCTTTTCTCAGTTGTAGATACACTTTTGGTCCCTTATACATCGCATGGTGACACATCATTTAAGTGGATCTGTCAAGCCTACCCTCAATTAACATTATGGGGGGGGGGTTGGGTTAGCATATTGTTTGTGCTAATGCTTCCTTGGTTTCGCTTGAAATGCGTTGAGAAACTCTTGCATTCCTTTTTCTGGAAGCTCCTAGGTTTAGCTTGAAGTGCATTCAGATACTCTTGCATTCCTTTTTGTGGAGGCTTCTTTGGTTTCGCTTGAAGTGTGTTGCGACACTCTTGGATTCCTTTAAGACTATTGTACCTGTATTTTCAACATGGTTGAGAAGTGAAAATGGTATCACTCAAACAACATCATTGGTTGTGTAGTGAAGGTCACTCATGCAATTTGTTGTGTCATTTGTATCTTTGATCGACATATGCTATTGCCATTATTGTGATCTGATTAATGTTCAAGAAGTGTCATTTGGAGCACTCATACAGATTGTTGTCTTTCTGGTCATCATCTTCTTCAGAGGAGATCATAAGATTTAGCACCATATCAGCCATTGACATTTGTCTACAAATTCCTCGTGCTTCAGCGATGTTCATCTTCATAATTTCTGGACATCTTTTTAAAAGCTTCTCAAACCTCAATGTTCTCTCTTTTGGAGAGGAGTTTTCTCCCTTATGGTTTTCTCCTTTTTCTCTAGTTACGAGAGATTGCATTGTAGATGTACATGGGTACCTAACATGGCCTTGTTTCCAGGATCCATAAATTGTTTCTTCTACATTGTTGTACTCCCCAAGTTGCACTTAAGAGAGAGGGGGGGCAGGTGTTGGTGTAAATAGTTCACTATTTACATTTTAGTTAAGTTTACTTAGGTACATTCATTAATTGGGTAGATGGATATCATTGAGTCCAACTTGGACTCCACCTTATTTTAGAGGATATTTTTGAGTTCTATTAGAACTCTCTATTCTCTAGGTTGAGACTCAACCTTGTTCATATTTCCTATCTACTCTTTCCTATATAAGAAGAGCCTTTCTACCTTTGTAATTACCTCATTAGCTCATTGCAATACACCTTTACGTGTTGATTGTCTCTCTTTTCTGGAGCATGTCTATATACTGGCTCCTGGATATAGGATGACCTATCTTAACACATTCTAACCCCAAATCAAGGAGACATGTCTCATTCTATTAAAAAAAATGTCATTTTCTTTTGCACTTAATTTGTCATAAAAAATTGACATTAGGAGTAGATATAACATCAAAAGTATATACTCTTGCATCCCTTATTTAAAGAGCCTATTTTGGTGGGATTGGAGCCCATAACATTATCTCCACTAAAAATATTTCCAAAATTAAAATATTTTAATTATCAACCTTGAGATTACTTAGTCTAATCTTGTTTTAAATTGTATGTGATCATTTTTCCGAAAATATCTCTCAAAAATAATGTTCTAATCCATATATAAAGTACTATCTTGTCTCATTTTAATAAATTATTGAAATGATAGCTAATCTCTACAAAATTGATCACTCGAATCTGTGAATCTGAAGCATAATCTAAAATATCAAAATTTTAATATTGTTCATTCATTATTATTACAAGATGATAGAAATTTCAGGAACGTTGGAAAATAATTTTTTTTTCTAATTAATGATTTTCTTGTAGCTCTCCTCGATGGTTTTATATAATTTTATGTTGTTCTTACATATGTTAATTTATATCTTTAGATTTAAAATTTATAGTTTTGATTAGATTAGCACGGGAGGGGCCCAAACCCATTACAAGTCAATTAGCAAGGGTAAAATTATATATCTCGTGATGAGTGAGATTAAGAAAATAATTAGAAATTAAAAATGGACTATTAGGAGGACAACAAACAATAAAATACTATTGACGGAATTCAAGCCCTTTATATACTGCCACTCTTTTGAAAAAAATCAACACTATCTTTAAGAGACACCTCACTTTAAAAAGGAGAGGAACTAGCCACATCATTAGAATGAGGGAGATAATGGGGGGTCTCTGTCAAGTGTTTGAACCATTTATTGACCTGTAAAAGTGTTCTACCATGAGATGAAGGTTTGTCCAATCAATTCATTTTCCTTGTATTCATGTTGCCAAACCTAGATGGTAGTAACTGTGTTGTTGATAGAATCTTTTCAATAACATTTATGTTCTAGATATTATTCATAAATCTCCCTTGATTCTCCATCACTTTATAAACATCCTCTTCTAGTTGTTTATTCCCTTTCAAACCAAAATCATTTTCTATGTTGTGTATCTCCTTCTCAATCTCTTTTTAATTATCAAAGGTGTTTACCACTTTTGTTATAAGCTCTCAAATATCCTTTTGGAGAGATTCCTTTGGTCACTCTGATTCATTCTTTAAAAAAAAAAGTAAAAATTCCAAAGACATAAATATCTCAGCCACAAGAAAGTTACAGATAATTTATTTAAATTAATCACTTTACCTGATATTATATGTTGTGGGCCTTTTATTGAAGAAAAATATTAGAAGTTTACAATGAAGCTTTTCTATATGAATAAAGCATAATGAAAGGACATAACTTGAGACATTATTAAATAATGACATAATCCAAGTTTAGTTTAAAAATAAATGAAAGGCATTTAAACGCATAAATAATAAGCTCACGTCGTTTAATAATATGGATTAACTCTAATTATTAGATTTTTACCCCTAGCCCATGTCTCCAAGTACTATTAGTAAAAGGGTTAAGGAAATATGTGACATAATTATTTTGCACAAGACCTAATGAAATGTTTCCAATTATGAATTAATAATTTAGTGTAGTGATATTTATTTTATTTGTAAGGACCTTAGGCTTTATGTAAGAAAGTTCAACCTTCAATTTACATGTTAATTATAGGCTCCATTGATAATACTAAATAACATGCAACTTGAATTTCCATCATTGAATCTTGTATTTTGATCCCTCGTCATTATATGAGCACAAGAAAATTTTGAAGGACACAATACCTACAATGAAATTTTGTCTCACTTGTTTCAAATCCAATGATCTCTACCCACTCATTCATATCAGAATTTAGCATATAAATGCATGTATCCCTCACTTAGTCTCACATTGTCCTATAATGTATTCTTTTTGGAGTAACACATAGAGGGGCCAATGCATAATTGAATAAGATGGTGGATGGTAACCTTGATATTGATTCATGATACACATTATCAAATAGACTATTGTTGATACATACATAAATATTATAAACTTGACTATGCACCTTTGTAATCTTTAATAAAAAGAATTTACTATATTACAACTCTTAATTTTTTTTTTATTTTTTTTGGTAGATTGATATCTACTTATGGCGCAGCACCTATGTATTATATCAAAGATAAAATTGCATAATTCTTTACAGTGGAGTGAAATCCCTAAATGATAGTGACATCAACACCAAGAAAAAAGTAATCTGTAACCAAATAGTTATCTATTAAAAAAAATGAGGAGTGACCAAAACAATATGGTGACCTCAAAAGCTGAAAAATATCAAACAAACTACCCATACTAAGGTCGTATACTATTATAGTGTCTACATATGCCTATAATATATGCAAAATATAACAAAACAACATAATATCACTAACCAATATGCATCTTTTTCTCTCCCTCAAACTTGACTATGACCCAAAATTTGTCTACACATTGGTCATGACCTTATCTCATCTTGAGAACCAAGGCTCGCATCCACGACCTCCTCAAGTGGTTCATATTTGATGAAAACACCAAAATGTTCTTCATTTTCCTCATTGTCTAGTCCCCTGGCTTTCAAATAATCCTTTATCCATTCACCCCTTCATTCATAATAATTCCCTATAGAGTTTTAAGAGAAACCATATCTGTGAGAATGAAAGGTTTGTGACTTTCAAAGACCTTCAATTCTGATGCAGAAAGCACTAACATCATGGGATCTTCTTTCCCATGGTAGGAAAAACAAAATAATCTCTCTTAGGGAGTGGAACCCTCGTCTCACCATCCACATTGGCCAAACTAATCTCCAATTCCCAAAGAAAGGATTCTTGGAAGACCTTTTAGTATAGCAGCTTTCAACCCATCTTTTGACTCCCCCATCATCAACACTACCACCAAGAACATGGTGGAAATATTGGCATTCACTTGATGCCTATGAAAGGAGTTGAGAAATTCCTCTCCTAATATTACCTGGGTTGCATGGATAACTAAGCCATTTGAATTTAGTTGTGAATTACCTTGATCCTTTTCTTTATAACTTCCACTAAATAAGAAATTTTCCTTTTGTAAAAATTATTCTGATAGGTTTGTCTATTTCAACCCTATTATCTCCACCAATCTAGATAAAAATTATGAGTCATCAAGAGATGATAAAGGAAATAGAGATAAATTTACAATTTATACATTAAATTTTGATGCCACCCATTTGTTGAAGTTACAATAGGACTAAGAGGTGAGTGTGTGTGGGGGTGGGGGGGTAGATGAGTTTGAACAAAAATAACAACTTTACTTTAGATCTTGATATACCTCATATAACCATAAGAAATTTACTTTAATGGAATAATAAAGAAGAAATCATAATCAACACATAAACACTCAATTTATGTCAAAAACCAAAATCTAGGAAAAACCACAGTGAGAATAAAACTCATATTATAGACGATTTCTAGTATTACAATGTTTAGGATCACTACACAAGGGAAAAATATAGAGGAATTGTGCAACTGAAACTCACTATCTGAAGAAAAGATAAAAATAAGTATGTCAGAAAAATAACTGTCTTCTAGCAGCATGAATATCATAAATGAATTGAGAAGAATCTCCTAAATACATATCAACAATAAATTGTTTGTGAATATAGTTCATTCAATCTTAGACTTCTTCACATTCGCTTCAATTCTTTCCACAATTCGCTCTTCTATATTTCCTTTCTTCCACCATAATCTGCACTCACACCTCTCTCCTTGATTGCATTCCTTAAAAATAAGATAGATCATTAAAATTTTTGTTGTAGGCCAGCCATAATGAAGATAATCATTATTAGATAAAATAGGTCATTCAGACTTAAGATACATGAAGCAGTCCACTCCAGGAAAAAGAGGGGACCCAAATATATCATAACACACTCTACTAAGATATATCAAATTGTATGAACATCAACCAAGGACATATTTGACACATAATGTATGAATAGGCAATTGAAGCTTGTAGAAAAGTCAACCATAAAACATATTCTAAAGCACTCTTTAAGTATGTAGATCTCCATGCAACAAGGTGGGGCCTACAATAAAATTCTAGCAAAATATGTAGAGTGTATCCAGGCCAAAGGAGTGGTCCCAAATAAGATATAACATCTGGATACACAAAAAAATATAGAATAAGTGAACACGTTAAGTATAGATCATCAAAGCTCACTTGTGTACAACAAATATTACTAGAGAACATGATGTATTCAATCAAGCATGATTGATATCATTATTTAGCATCATTACATCATATCTAGAGGATACTAAAGATAATATGGACCAATCTGATAGAATTTCTCAGATGCTGGAGAACACCAATAATACAAGAGCATTAAACTTGTCTTTAACTACAACACAAATGTTTCCATAAATAGTAGGAACAAACCAAGTCATCAATCTATAAATTCTAAGTAACAACGATATTGGATCATCAAACAAGATATGATCTCTTTTCAAATCTTCTTCATCGATCATCACTTCAGTCTTCAAGTTAACTTCTATCAGACATTAATGTCATTGCAAGATGGTAGATATTAATGACACGACAAAACATAATGCTAACATCTAAGATATTTATGGCAAAAAATGAATTAACCCATTATGGCAACATCAAAGACAAAATCATAATAGCGGCAATAAACCTCCTAACATCTTTCAAACTAGACTAAGAATCACTAGAAAAATAGTATATTCATTATGGAAACAAGCCAATACTGCAGCTACATATAAACCAAAATAGTGCCAAACTATTCCATAGAATTGAACAAGAAACTATGCAACATCATTAATAGATATAGACATAGATTCCAACAACACAACAACAGTATCTAGAACAACATGAATTTTTGTATAATTATAAGAACATCTTTGGGACCAAGGGAACACAAGTGTATAAGATTTATTCTAAATCATATCCATAAAAGTAACTTCCACCATGATTCTTTCTACCATACCGAACTGATTAGTCTGAATACATCTAGATCCAACACAACAAGTTAGTTAATACCTCATCAATACTTGATCCTTCCAACAAGTCTACCACCTACACATCATCCTTCCAACATGTTTGTCATCAATGACAACCAACATGCCATATTTGTAACATCACTAGGTCACTCAATGACATCATAGCACCATCACCAAAATATCAACTCAAATCTTCACAATCACTACTAGATTAGGAAATTAATGTTTCCAAGGTGAGATTTTTTTGTGTGTCTCAAGTCTTTGTCCTTCACCAATTGGCCCAAATTCAAATGGCATTGCAAGAACCAACCACATCATCATTATTTACATAAAAGAATCTCAAGCGACATGAGTTGTAATTATTAAATTTTACTATGCTCGAGCATTAATTGTACAATAACCGACACACTTTCATTATATATCATGCAAATTTGTCGGCACCTTGAGTGACATTAAATGATGAATGAAAGCCTTTATCGTATCAAGTTATTTCACACTAATATGAATGAGACACCTTGACAATACAACAAACTTTCATATCACCCGATTTCTCTCTCTATGACCACCTTGGCAAGTTCATCCATACAACTATTTCCCTCTTGGTATATCCGAGTCAAATTTAAGTTTGAAATGACTTGATTAAATCTTGAATTGGTTTCAAACATAAATCAAACTTCTAGTTGGGCATAGAATTGTGCCTAATGACATTGATGGTGATTAGTGAATCTCCTTCAAGGTGTAATGTGCTCATCTTCAACTCCCTTCCCATTTCTAGGCTCACTAAAGCAGCTCTTTGTTCAGTGAGATTGTTTGTGGCCTCCCCGAGGTTAACTAATATTTGTACAAGGATATTCCAATTGTGGTCTCACACTATGCATTGAACATGGAACTTGATCAAGGATTACCCTTTGAAACCCCATCATAATTCATTTTGACCCATCCAATGTCTAGAGCCCTTCAAGACACACCAACTCGAAGATTCTTAGAAAAATCAACATTTTAAACCCTATTAACAAGATATATTCCTTATTATTTTATATAATTATTATTATTTTTTAAAATTTACTGATTTCTGTATAGGTTTATAAATTGATACTATATAAGATTAAGCACACCCTCATAATTTATCTTAGCTAATTAAATTTAAAAGTATTCATATAAATTAATATAATTTGTATAAAAAATTAGAACAAAACATATATATATATAGTGAAGGCGATATCGAGAATTTGTTTCCTAATCTGTTGTGCCTGAATGAAAGGAATCATCTACCAATTTGGAGAGTTATAATCTCTTTTTGCTGTCGTCACCCACCTGTCGTCATTGCAATGGCATAAATAAAACGTCCACTTAATTTCGCATCTTGTAAAGCAACGCATTTGATCACCATTCCATGCTTTTTCCGAACTCGTGATTCATGCTACTCCATGAATATGATATAATAATGCACTCTCCCTTTCCTTGAGCTATTTCTGAACGCCCATTTCTTGGGAATCTCTTTTGAAAAAGGATAGTAATGACCATATGGGAATCTCTTTTGAAAAAGGATAGTACTGACCATATATGGAAAAAAAGCCGTAAAAATCTTGACTATAAGGATCCGAGTGATAGTGAATTTAAATAAATAATTTATCTTATATTAAATGGTGGGGGTCCTTCACTATGGTAAAATATTATAAGTTTAGAAAAAACAAAAGTAAAGAATCTAAAGTCACCAAAACCTTGACCACAGTAATGTTTTTTTATTGGTTTTTATTGTGAAAAGTAATTTTTTTTTATGCTTTTGACCATTAGAATGTTAGTGATAGTTCATTTAAAAAAAACACTTTACCTTATATTAATTATTGTGGGTCTCTTATTGTGGAAAAATATTAGATGTTTGTAATGAAGCTTTTATTTTATGAATTTACATATCTAATTTAAATTGTTAAATTGTGGTAAGTCTAAATTTTATTTAGAAGGTTCTTTTTATATTTATTTCTCATTGTAGCTTATTTTGGCTAGCAGTTCAAAAATTTTAGCAGAAATTTGTAGAGTAGGTGGCCCCATGATTATCAAATTTTGTACCTTATTTTTAGCAGCCATCATAAATACCATGGTTAAATAGAATTATTAATAATAAATTTTGTGGAAAATATTTAAAGAAAATATAAGAAGCAAATAAAAGAGAGGGAAATAAAATTGTGGAGCCATGTGTGATTTTTTCCTGATTTTTCTCAACAAGCAGTTGCTGCTTATTTCAGCCCTTCCCTTCTTTTTTCCAAACTTATTTTTCATTTTTAAGCATTAGTTGCTCCACTTAAATAGGAAAAGATTCAAATTTATCCTTTCCCGGTAATTAAATATTTGCATGGGAACAACCCCACTCCTTAAAATTAAGTAGAATTTGCCTTTAAGCAGCCACATGGGGACAGGGGTAAGTCTAAAAAAGCATGTTGCCCTTGTCAACAATTGTTTTAAAGGTTTATTTGTAGTAGATTTGTAAAACAATATTGTATAATTTTATATATAATTTATAATATGGCATACATAATGTTTTGTAAAATGAAAATAAAAAATAAAAAAAATTTGGTAGGGTCAGGCCATACATTTAAAAGCATAGTACTCATTAAATAAAATAAGAAATCTTTAAAAAAAAATTATTTTATATGCAACATAAAGAAATCATTGTTGACATTAATTGGTCTTGTAGTGAACACACAAACAAAAAAGAGATGAAATGACATCATCTATTTAAAACACATAGTGTATCATCTCTAGATGCTTCACCTCTGTGAGCATTACCTAGATGCAATGAGTGCTAAGTGTTCCATCCATTCTCATGAGAGATGGGTTCATGTGAACCACTACTCATGAAACATGGGACGTTGAGTTTGAATCAAAAAATTACATAGTTGAATCCTAATAGCAATATCACAATTTGACTTGTTGTGGAAATATGTCCTACTTATCATCTAATATAATTATTAAATTTGAAAAAAAGTATTCTCAACGCACATTTTGATGCCTACATAGAAATTCCATAGATGATATGCCTACTCAAGTTTGTGACATTACTTTCATTGCCCCTTTATTGCTTCCATGAATATGTGTAAATAAAATAAAATAAAAAGAACATATATTCGAATTCCAACGTGGGCAATGGGTAGCCAAAAAGGTCAATTTGAATTTGTAGGAAACAAAAGTTTTAGAAATAAAAATAATTAAATTAGACTACCAAGATCAAATTTGAAGGGAAAATAATTGTATTGTCTAAATGAGAAGCAAAAAACAATGACAAAACAACACTTTTGAACTTCCAAAAAATGACCATTTATAACAAAAAAAACAAAAAAAAAAATGAAAAATGTGAAATTTAAGCACTATCCTTGGCTATTCTTTGAGATATATGTTTAAAAGCTCTCTCTCTCTCTCTCTCTCTCTCACACACACACACACACACACACACACGAATATGTGCGCACATGACACAAACAAACAAGTACATAAGAGCTTCTAAACATCTCTTGCAAATGTCACCAATTTCAATTGTTAATATAGGCATTGTAAGCTTGTAGTTACAACAAAATTCACTCTGTATATTCTTCCATTATCATCGAACATATCTATAACTGCCAACTAAAACATCAAATTTACTTTTAAAAGGGATATTTTTTTTTTACAATTTTTCCAATCCATTGCGTGATTATAGGTGCATTTTTATGTAATAATAGAAAAAAAATATCTTTGTAATTACGAAGTATACATCATTTCAAAAATCTTTGTGTTCCATGAAATGTCTGTTAGATGAATTAGAAGATGATTTTACTATATTAGTCTTAAGAAAGGAGAATTGATTAATTAGGCTAAGATATTTGATCAACTTATAATTTTGATATTCCTTACACCTAAGATATGATTTTAAATATTAATTATCATTTGATAGATGAAGAGAAATGATGTTTATAGTGTGAAGTTTGATGTTATTTTTTATAGTGTGTGTGTGTGAACAAATTAGCATCATTAAAATTTTATGTGAAGAACAATTCAAATCAGTTTGTTAGTGATATTATTATAATACAACATTAATATTTCACAAATTGAATGGATACTACATTTAGCCTTTAATTACTTGATTGGAATCAACTACTCAATATTGAAAGGGATGTATTGACTAGAATTTTTTTTTTTAATAAAGAAATCAAATGAAAGATATATAAATTTGAAAAAATATACAATGATGCATTCGAAAAATTAACTACATATTAAATATGTGTCAAAGATTCAAACAGCTATTTATAATTTTCTTTACTAAGATTATTAAAAATAAAATAAGAATTAATGGTACAATAAATTTTATTAATATTGTTTACTAGGTAAAACAAGTTTTGAACGGGCCTCAAAACCCTGTTCAACCATAAATTTCACCAATTAACAACCGCAAAAGAGAAAACATAAACAACCTCATGAGATTCTACAGGCTCACCTAACCTTGGACATGATAACAAGGGTTTTTCTACACCCCCTTAACCTAAGTAATGAGTTTTAACAAAGATCCCATAACTTCAACTTCCAGATCTTTGAAGGAAAAACATAATAGATTAACTAAAAAAATTAGAACATTTAAAAAGATCAAGAACATAAAGAGAAAACAAGAGTTTTCGTAAGTTCCCCAAACCTTCACTTTGGGTTTTGAAATTGTTCCATAAACTTTCTTGTAATCATCAGCAAAGACTTCTTAATAGCAATCCTTCAACAAAACAAACCTCCTCTCCACCTTAAGAGAAGAGCAACCCACCTCGAAAGGAATAACACAGAAAGAAACTATCAATGTGAAAAACTACTAATGGTCAAAATTCATACTCGCAAACAAGTCCTCACCTATACAACTGCGCTTCACCTCAATAGAAGACAACACCACCTCAATAGTAAAGTCTAAGAGAAGTGAAAATCATAAGCAAAACAGCGTCTCAGCTACAAAAATATAACGAAACTCCACCTTCATAAGAGACCACCCCACCTTGTAAAAAGAGAATCATGAAAAGTAGCCAAGAGAGATGCAAAACTAGTTCCACAGAGAAACGAAAAAAGATGAAAGCAAACGAGCCACGGCCCCAAAGATGGATTGGGTCACCAATAGAATAGAAGGAAGACAACATAGAGAGAGAATGGGGAAATGTATGAGCACATCAAAGCTCATCTTCGAAAAATACTCATAATGTTATTCGACAAATTGAAACCAAATGATATAAAATTTGATCACTTTTAAGAAAAATATTAAATATGAAATTTAATAGCAAGAACAACATAGAGCTGGAACATATTTAGGAAATCAAACTTTTCTGTAGACGATACATCATAGTCTTGCCACTACCACATGATCTAACAGGACATCATAAATAACATTCAACACGCTTAGTTAATTACATACTTTCAGTCGGAACTAAATCAGTACTTAGTGAAGTAAATGAGACTTCCCTAGAAGACACGCCTAGAAACTTAAAGCTAAGTAATAGCTATAACATAAAATTAGGCAAACAATCAATGATAAGATACGATTGCTAACTTGTTGCACGCCAACTTCTCCATGATTGCCATAGCTTTCCCTGTTGTATACAGTGCTTTCCCCAACCGTTTTTCATCCCTTTTTAGGGCCCATTTCCTGGAGTTCATTAACAGGAGATTCTGGGTCTTCTCTAGGCATTCGTATATTATATCTGCCAAGCAGCTTTCTAACTCTTTTCGTAGATCATTCACCTCGGTTTCCTCACGGCACTCAATGCTGTCGCATAAATTGTACACTGCACTGCCTGATGCTGCTGCTTTCCAATCTATGGAATCGTTGCCCTCGCATCTGTTTGGAAGGCCTTGTTTTTTCCCCTTCTTAAGAGGATTTAGTTTCTTTTTGAGGTCGTCCAATGCTGCACGCACCCATGAAGGTGTTGCATGCTTCACATTGTTTGCAGGAAAGTCCCTTTTCTCCACCTTCTTATGCTTCACATTGTTTGCAGGAAAGTCCCTTTTCTCCACCTTCTTTTGCAGAAACTGAAAGTACTTGTCGGCTGCTTCACTGGTGACTCCGTAAGCTTCTGTATCTGCCTCTGCCCCCTCAACGAAATCTATGATTTCCCATGCTTGAGAATACACCTTCAAACAACTCTTAATGTCCTCTGGGGGAAAAGCATCAGAAATTGAACACTCTTCCTTATTAACTTCAGTAGAAGTTGAACACTGTTCCTTATCAACTCTAACATTGAATGTAGAGAGATGAACGATGATACCGAGCAAGGAGACTGCTGTCATTTTCCATGACTTTGCACTATAGTCTGAGAATTGCTCTTCCACAGCTAATGGGTCCTTTCCTCGTCCTTGCGATTGCTGGTTTTCCACGTCACTCTTTTCTTGTGGTTGCTGAGTCCATTGGGTCGGCTTCTTCTTGCACAAGAACTTCAAATCTGTTTGAGGCTTGTGAGGGTCCAAACAGCTCAAACCCAGACCTTGGGCCGTTCTCTTGTTAATCAGAAACTCGACCAGTTCTTCACAGTTACATTCACCGTCCTGATTGCCTTGTACACTGAGACTCTTAGCCTGTTCAATTGACTTGCGGTTAGACACCCACAGGCTCTCAGGGCTCTCCCCTAACATCTGCACCTCCTCCAATATTTTCTTATATTTTGGGTAGTTTTCAAATACACACAATATGTGCTTTGCGAACAGGAAGGTAAACAACTTACCCATCAATTTGTTGTGGAAAATCATCAAAGAGACAAGCCAACAAGCTTTGCTGAATGAAACGAGAAGCCACTGCAGCCCAATCGCGGAAGACAATAATATACTGGGTACAGTTGTTGTCTTCTTCGTGGAAACCAGTTGATCGATTTCCTTGTCCTCCTCCAACGAGAACTCTTTCCCCTCCTGCAATTCTCTAAGGTGCCTTGTCCAGAAATCCTCAATCTTTAAACAACTGCGCCAGCTATCCGATTTGGATCCTCGGTGATAAGCCACTGCAATAGCCCACCTTAAATTGATAAGCGCCCAGACCATCAAGATGAATATTGATTGCACAACAAGTGCAACCAGCTTGAATGTATTATTTTCACCTTTATTATCCTTTTTAAGCACCTTGGATAGCCCTCCCACGATTGTAATCACAATTTGAATTGTAACTATGACTGCTGCCGAGGCGCTCAAGGCAGATCTGGCAAGGACAGGTTGAACTGAGTAGGCGCGAACAATAATCCATGCTTTGAGTACTGCATCTTCAACTCTCCGCCAACAGTAGTGACAGTGACGGCGATACTGCTCCTCCTCCGCCCTCTCTCCTCTTTCTGCGGCCCCTTCAATTGTCTGCCAGCAGGAGTGTCGACTCCCCTCCTCCTTTTCCACTTTGAGCACGGTATCTTCAACTGTCCGCCAACAGGAGTGATGGTGGTTTTCATCTGCCTTCCCCGCTCTCAGCACGGCCTCTTCAACAGTCTGCAAACAGGAGTGGTTGTGGACATGATGGAGATGATAATGGTGATCCGCTCTGTTAACATCAATCTTCACATTCCGCCAGCAGGAGTGATGGTGAAGGGGGTTGTGTGGATGAACCTCCTCCGTCTTCTCAGCCGTACCACATAATTCCCCTTGCCCTCTGAGAACAAGAGGAACCTGTTGAGCCACGATGCGCTCAATACTTCGGCCGGCAATGGTAGCGCAGGCAAGAAGAAGAATGAGCAGAATAAAGCAGAGAGATATTGTTGTAGCAAATACATAATAGACAGTGTTTCTCTCACCACTTGGTTCAGGCCATATTCGAATGACATTGGGGGTCTGACTATTAGCTTTAGACTTATCTTTCACACTATAAAACTCAGACGTTACATGATGAAAGACAGTGATGACCAGAGCCACCCACCTGACCCAAGAATGTTCGAGGCCACGATCGGCCATTGACGGCAAGACATATGCTGTAAATACACACAAAATAGTTCGACTATTATGGATCATCAAAAAGTCCTTCCAACGGGCATACTGGGCAGCATTGGTGTTGTCAGCTTTAATACTGAGCCAATGCCCCATTTGGGTCGAGGAAGTAGCCATCGCCTCATTCTGAGTATTCAGCATGTTCAGCATTTGGATTGAAAAAGCACTGAGCACGAGGAAATCACAGGGAATCCAATGTGCTCTCCTTGTGTAAGCCTTGTGCGCATCTTTTGTAATGAGAAAAATAAACGAAAGCACAGAAGCCGCCATTAAGGCGGTCTTCAAATGTTCAATAGGAATTTGATTATTTTCTACTGACTTCTGAACTAACATGATAAAAGGCGAATGTATACCAGACACGTTCGAGGGAGTCGTGGTCGGACCATGCAAATCAGGTGACACCTCGAACTCATAAAAATCTGGTGGCTCATATGCGTCCATATTCAAAGCCATACTTAGGAAAGCTTCCCTCTGCAGATAGCTCTTCGCCTGGTCAAGCTAATGTAGGGAGTCACAATAAGAATCATCAATAGGCAAATTCTTTTACAGGGAAAGCCCCTAAAGAGGAGCAAACAACTTCTCCTGAAAAACATAAGATAGTACGTACCTTGCAATACGTATTTTTATGTACATTCACTGTTATTTTTATCAAGGACATCTTTATGAACTAAAGTTCCCAAGGTAAAATAGATTCCGAAAGGGTAGCTATATTGTTACTACTGATCAGGGGAAAAAGATACATCCTTATATTGGAAGTCACAAGCTCCCCTTTCAAATAATGTGTGTTGAGAAGCCACGTGTTTTTTGGATGGTTACTTTGTAAAAATACTTTTTGGTTGTTATCTTTTTATTAAAAGAAGTACTAACTTATTCAATGCTAACTATAATGTTTCTTCTACTTAAAAATTTGTTTTATTTCATTTCTCTATTTCATGGCTACATTTTACCTATAAAATGAAATGGTTGTAATTCTAAATAATTACATTGCTGAAAATAAATAATCTTGTTCTTTGACAAATTAGATAAACTAATTATATAAAACTAAATATCACAAAAGAATTATATTATCAGCCAAACCTCCCTCTTGACTAGGGATAGTTACTTCATATTAAAAGTTCAAATCTATAAATGCTTAGTGTGATTAATAGGTTTGCAAAAGGAAATCTAAATATTTTTTCATCTATAATCTACATTAAGAACTATGGACCTATAAGAGCTTGTATTCTCTAAACTCTTTAGATTGATGATTTTTTCTATAGAATTTATGGAGCCTAAATTAAAGAATAGAAGAAAAAGTATTTGATGTTGTATTCAAGAAAAAACTTCTTATATGAGGATTTTGTCCTGTTCATTCTATGAATAGGGGCACTTTTCTTCTTGTAGGAACCATAGACTTGTTGAAAAAGCCACCAGCAAAAAGAGAAAATTGAGGTAAAAGTGCAATTAACTATAACAATCTCTACAAGGAATGTCTGTGCACTCTCAACTTTAGTGAAAGTAAATGCCCACTAATGATGACATATATTTTTCCATTAGTATGCAAAGGAAAACCATCGGTAATGACCACACTGAAAGATATGTTTTAGCACAACTGGACAGAACAACCTACAGTATAAATCGAAGACACGACTTACAAGTGCAAACCGAAAAAATTAACAGTGGAACCCGATAGGAGTAAACCGACAGAGGAACCCGACAACACAATGAAAACCAAAAGAGCAGACAAGAGAGGAACCCAACAGAGCAAGGGAACCCGACCGACAAACTTTCAGTTCAAACCGAGCATCAGTCACCGAAAGTTAGTTATATCCCGAGAAAAGTGGATCTGACTTCCACGTCAGATAAAACAGTTATGTTTTATATTTAGAGTTAAAACCTTTTCTTGAGGGACAAGAAACATAATTATAATTGTTTTAATCAGTCTAACTGATTAAAAACATGCAAACTAGGAGATCAACGTCAAGTTGTGAACCTTTTATCATATAGTTAAGTTTGTAATACGTGAATCTAAAAAGGTCAAATCTATTGTATAAATAGATGTGTAATCATTCATTCAAGATGGATGAGATGATGATTGTAGCCAAGGACCACATCTATGGACCAGACTAAGAGTTTCAAGAAGCAGAACATAAAAATATAAATTTGGTTATCAAGAACCAAGAATCAAGGCTACCGAGCAACATAGGTTTTAATCAATCACATTAGGTGATACTTTGTACATGTAATCTTTAATGGATCTGTAATCAGCAATTGTAGATTGCATACACTCATATCGATGAGTATTTTTGTCTACATTCTAACAAGTGTAACAAATAGAAGAAATCCTTTCAAGAAAGGTGGATGTAATAATCCTTTGTAAATCTCTTAACCAAGTGCACACTAAATAGTGTTGCTAAAGCTGTAAACATAGTAGACCTTCACTAGTCTCCACATAATACTCCTAATAGGGTAGATCATCAAAAGTGATCAAATTGTAAGCCTTAACTGGCCCCTTCCAATATGCATATAGTAAAATTTTTGTGGGTGTGCCATCCCCATCGTAAGTTTTACCTTCTAACAAGGGGTTTCTACATTACCATATCTTGTGTTATGTGTTATTGCTTTCATGAATGTTTCTATGAATATTTACGTACAATTAAGATTATGAATTGATATCACACACATAAAGAAAGAACAACAGATATGATCGGTAAAGCAAAGATTTGATTACATAAGGTTTAAGGTTAATTAACATAAAGTATTAGAGGTACATATTCACCCCTCCCCTCTTAGTACATACTTCGGGTATTATTTCCAACAATTGGTATCATATCTAGATCTCTTATTTGGAAAAGTTTAAAGACTTAAGTGAAAAGATCATACAATCGAGAAGTACAGGCTTGACAAAAGTATTGAGAATCAGAAGCTTGAAATTCAGATCTTCTATGAGCAGTATAAAGAAGCTAGAATCAAGATGAGACAGTTGCTAGAGGAAAGAAAGATTATGGAATCTTGTTATAATGAAATAGACTATCAAGAAGAGGATATGCCAGATCTATTTGAGTCTTCAGGATCTACGACTAGAAAATCATCAGACACATTAGAAGAAAGCATCACAAATATGAATGAAATCAATCAACATCTAGCTAGACAAGTCAAATCTCTGCAAATCGGTCAAGAGACACATATGGTAAGAATGATTGATGTCATGAAGAATGCTAGACAAGCTGAGCAAGAAAGAAAACTATTTGTTGATGATAGGAGGAAAATTACTGAAAAGCTACAAGAGAACTAGACAGAAATACAAATACTTATAGAACATCATGATGAGATCACAAATCAGATTATTCTTATGAGTCAGGAGGCAAATAGAATGAATACATAACTCATTGAAATAATAGAAGCTATCGGTGAGCTAAGAGAAGAAAATGAAAAGCTGAAAAATTAAGTGAGAATTCAGCAACAACACAATGGTATGATCAAGAGAGCTGAAGAAAGCACCAAAAGGATGGATGATTTTCTGGATGGACAAAGAAGAGTCAACAATAATACTAGACTAGGGTATACTAAAAATGAAGAATCACCAAACCAAGTTGATCCAAAGAATGTCTATGATAATCTGAGACCAAGAAGGCTGACATGCAATCACTCTAGAAGGCCAGGCCTCCATCAAATATTTGTAGAAGCAAAATAAAAGGTATTCCTAAATCCACACCTCCATTCATAGGAATTTTTTATAAATGTAACAAGAAAGGGCATAAAGCATATGAATGTAAATCTGAGGTGAAACAACCAAAGAAGGAAAACTACATGGAAAAATACTGTCCTACTTGCAAAATGCATGGGAACGCATCTCTTGAGTGCATAAAGAAGAAAAAGAAAGCATGGAAGCCTAAAGATCAAGAAAATGATTATCAACCAAAAAGAGTCGATAACTCATATGTTTGAGATTATAGCACATGGGCAAACTACACATCATGTTGAAGATTTGGATACATAGCTATGACCTGCAAAAGACAATGGACAAGAAATTCTAGGAGCTAGACTAACCCCAGAATGGTATGTCTACACTATCATAAAGTTGGTCATCTAAAAAGGGACTGTAGAGACCGAGTGACAAAGACAAGCACCTTTGCTGATGGAAACACCATTGAAGACATCAGGAAGATGAGAAATAAAATGTGGAGGAAAGCTACAAACACTGATGAAGATAGACCGAGAAATGCATTTGGTGACACCTTATCCAATGGATCTGGTGACATCACCATCCCCACCTAAGCAGAACAAGTAAGTATGGAGCTGTATTATACCAAGTTATATTTCACATAAGTTCCATTAAACATTGATTAATTGCCAAATCATCATGATTAAAGATGCACTATGGTATTACTTGTTACAATTCTGTGAAAGCAATCCCATCAGTCATTACATACCAAAATGCATCGGTGGACACATAGAGCTAAGTTATCAATACTTACCAAGAATCATCAGTTAACGTATAAAGCTAATTTGCTAAGTACAAACTGAGATCCATCAGTAATCATGAAAGTTGACATGTTGTCTTCGCCAAATATTGAAATCCATCAATTGATGTAATAAGTTGACAGCTACCCCAAAGCATCATGTTCTGATCGAGAATGTTATTTATGTATCACCCAACGGCTCCGTCTTCACACACCGAAAAGTGGTTGAGCATTAATGACTCAACTTAGGGAAAATTCTATAAATAGATGGCAGAAGGGTTTCATTTTTCACCATGCGACTAGAGCAAAGAGATAGAGCGAAACCTGACCACAAAGTGACCCGATTACAGAGCGCCTAAAACTTGACTCCCTACATTCCAAATAGATTCCTAATAACTACAGAGGTTAAAGTAAGTAACAAAGCTAACCCAGAACTCTATTTTCATTTATGGGAAAAAGTCCTAATTTCTGAAATGATGGCATCAACTTCAAGAACCTCCGAGATCAAGAATACTAAGGAGAGTAAGATTAATCTGATAAAGAATAATACATGTGAGGAACCTAAGTATAAAATCTATCCAGAGGTTTCCTCGCAACCTGAAAAATTTGGAGCATTTTACAAAATTTCACCTAGGGTTTTGTTTATTGAGGATGTTAGATCCTACATTCACTGCAAGATCACAGAAATTGGAGATCTTGAAGTAGAACAGGTTTACAAGAAGCTTTGCAATGATGACAGAACCATAAAAGATGAGCATAAGCACATTGAAGTAAAAGGGCTCACAATGCCCTATGGTTCCCGAAGGAGTTCAAAATTGAATGGATTTGGTTAGTGCTAAGCCGACTGCATGACTGAAAGATGTGGCTAGATGAGCCTAAATTGATAACCAGGGATATTATACACGTTGTGGCCGGTTATCCTATAACCGAGAAACCAAAGGCACTCAAACACCCTCCTCGAGTTGAAATTGAGAAGAACACAGGAGCTACATGGGATGGAAGAGGATTAAAGGTATCCACCATCAATGATAATGAAATGAAATTTGGAGCATGTGTCTTAGGATACAAGTTATTTCAGGCTAGCAAGATGAACTATATTGTATCCGGAGCAGTGGATACAACATACAAAATTGTCAAGAAGGGATTGCAGTTAGACATATCAGAACTGCTACTCAGACAATTAGATGAGAACATGAGGACAATCAAGTCTGCAAAGGCCATCTCATGTAGATTTGGATCTTTGTTAATGTGCATATTTGTCTATTTCCAAGAAACCTTCCCATCTATCAGTAATGCGAAATGGAAAACCACCCAACCAGTGACAGTTCAAATAAGTGAATTCATCAAGTCACTTGGAGACAATTTTGAATCAATAATGGATGAGTATTTATATGGATTCAAAGAGAGAATGCAAAGAGAATGAGGATACCTGAACAACTGGTAGATAAATACAAGACTGCCATTTGTTTCTTGGTGGACACTGATACCACCCTAATCAAACTAGTTGTACTGAGGACAGCTTGGTTAGCTCCACTTGACTATGAAGTCAACATAGATCAAGCAACAAATGCTATTAAAGCATTGATGAATGGACCATTGGATAAATCATAACCAAGGTTTGGAACCTTTCAAGAAGCCAAGGAAAGAATAAAATTAGGCTTGGTTGTGAAGAAAATTGATAGGAAGAAAGATAAAATGGTAAAGACCTTGAAAAAGAAGCTATCAGTCAATGAGGAAGAAACTCAAAAGATAGAGGAAACTGAGGGTCAGTCACCCATCGGTCAAGTAGACAAGGTGAGTGACTCAGAGTCAACCAATTTTGATGCACTCCTATCCCTAAAGAAGGAAAGGACAATAGCTGCTCAGAGGACACAGAGCCAAACAGTAAAGGCAGACTCACCATCTATTAGGAAAGGTCAAGTAAGGACCTACAAAAGAAAACCTCAAACCAAAAACACCACAACACCAAAGAGGAGAAGGAAATTAATCCTAACCAAGGAAGATATTGAAGATACTCAACAGGATGAATCTATCAAAATAGAAAAGAGTAAGATTCCTAAAACTATTGATGAGATATGTGAGTCAATTGCAAAAAGAGGTGGCTTAACCGACAACAAAGTTAGAAAATGGCTAACACTAGAGCCTGAAGATCATAACAAGATTGAGGAGGCACTCATAAAAACAATTATCAACTTCAAATATGTACCTATACAATTTGATGACAAATGCCAAAAGAACGAAAAGAAAGATTATCTGCCAGATGGACTTATGCATTAAGGAATGAGAAGGAGATAAGGGAAAGAGTCCTAGTTTCTCTTATGCCTCCTGAATCCAAAATGGAAGAAGTCACAGAGATGATGGAGAAACATGTAAAGGAGTTCTCACTGAAGTTGAGATCTTACAAGGTTGTAGAGGGCAGGCTTATAGAGCTAGAGAAGGAAAGTAAAAAAAATTGGATTAAAATACTCAATAAGCCTACGGAGGAAGCAAGCCCCGAGAGAGGATTACCTCTCACAAATGATCCACACAATGATGACTCTTAGGCTAAAACTAGTCCACTGCATATCATTATAAATGACACAGAGGATGTCACAACAGTAGAATTGGAAAAAGAAGCCAACAAGGATATGTATATTGCTGATGAAACATGGCCGGACAATACTATCATTGATATTACCGAAGAAGATTCTGTAGATAAGGTAAAGGGAGATGAAGATATTACTATTACATCTGATCAATCCAAGGATCAAGATACATCTATTGATACTACACAAGTAAACATACCAGGCCAAATGCCATTATTGATTTAGGAAGTCAATATAATCTCACATAAGGAGAAGACCCCTGAGCCTGATGTAAGCATAACCGAGGATGCAGGGGATGGAGAAAAGAAGGACACAACCAATGACTAGAATGTCATCGCAGGGGATCAAAATGAAACAGGTAAAGATCTCACACAAAAATATGGAGATTAAACAGAAAAAATGCACAAATGAAAAATACAGATAAAGTGCAGAAGGATACCGGTGAAGGAGATAAAACCAAAGATTCCACTCCCAAGAACACAGAAGGTGATGCTGCAGGCAATGTAAACGTTGATGTGGATGCGTCCACTCATAACCAAAAGGTAGAGACTGAAGCACAACAACAAAAAGGCACTACTCCACCGATAACCTCATCTAGCACATCAGGCCAAGTAGAGAAGTTGGTTATGGTTATGCACATGGGTGCATCTCAAAAGATAAAGAAGAAAACAAAGAAGAATAAGTTGGAGGTCACACTTGATGAAATCATCGAAATACCGAAGTGTGATCCAACTACTTTAGATTTTGAATCACTCCAAGAATATGGAGAAATCTGTCAGAGAAAATCCTTACAGGAAAATCTTAAGAAGGAGCGCCGAGACTCCTTAGTACTGGAGACCACAAGGGATATCTTAAACCAGATAGATCCTAACATTGAAGTTTATCATAATGCACCTAGTCTGGATCAACTTGTCATTCTCACTGATGCAATCACAACACAGAATATAGATGCCGAAAAGGCGATTGAGGGATGAGCATAACAGAAGTTCCAATACAAACTGATAGAAAAGATTAGCCAAGAAGTGGCAGAGAAAAAGGTAAAGCTTTCATAACTAGCCAATGAATTGGATCCAATCATTACTAAATCTATTTCCTTATTACAAAAATTATGCACTTTCGATAAATTCACTAAGGCCAATAGTGAAAAGATAGCAAAGTTAGATTCAGATCTAAATACCAGTGCACAAGGTCTAACCAAAGATGATAATGTAATAAAATTTCATTATGAAAAGATAATAGAGATCAAAAGGTTAAGACGAGAAATTTGGGAAGCAGAATCACAATTCAAAGAAGAGGTTACCAAATTACATGCTTAACTATTACCGAACCTCACAGTTCTGCAATAGAACATAAGTTTGGCAAGACAAATAATTACCACCCCCGAGATGTCTATAGTAGACAACATCTATGACATGCATGCCAGGATTACACTAGACCATATGGCTCTTGAGAATCTAAAGGAGAAATGGGAGAAGATGATGGAGGAAATGAATATCTAACTCTCATATTTTTGATAAATTATAGGTATACACCTTTGCCCATACTATCAAAAAAGGGGGAAAATGATATGTACAATAGGGGAGAATGATATGTATAGTACATATAGCACAAAGGGAAAAGACAAAGTGGAAAGGGAGAAATAATATAAAGACAAGTGTACATACACATATACTATACTATACCGATATATGCATATGGGGAGTCATGAAATGAATAAGTAATATACATGGTGTACATAATATAAACATTTTTAGTATTTTGCACATATAATTTTTTGATACTAATGTCAAAGGGGGAGATTGATGACATATATTTTTATATTAGTATGAAAAGGAAAACAATTGGTAATGACTACACCAAAAGACAGGTTTTAGCATAACTCGACAGAACAGTCTGCAGTATAAACCGACGACACAACTTACAAGTGGAAACCAAAAAAGTTAACAGTGGAACCCGACAGGAGTAAACTGACAGAGGAACCCAAAAATACATTGCAAACCAAAAGAGAAGACAAGAGAGGAACCTGATAGAGAAAGGGAACCCAACCGACAGGCTTTTAGTTCAAACCGAGCATCAGTCACTGAAAGTCAGTTATATCCCGAGAAAAGTGGATCTGACTTCCATGTCAGATAAAATAGTTATGTTTTATATTTAGAGTTTAGATTTGATTTAAAACTTTTTCTTGAGGGACAAGAAAAATAATTTTAATTTTTTTAATCAGTCTAACTAATTAAAAACATGCAAACTAGGAGATCAAGGTCAAGTTGTAAACCTTTTATCATAGAGTTAAGTTTGTAATACGTGAAACTAAAAAGGTCAAATCTATTGTATCAATAGATGTGTAATCATTCATTCAAGATGGATGAGAGGATGCTTGTAGCCAAGGAGAACATCTATGGATCAGACTAAGAGTTTCAAGAAGAATAAAAAAAGATAAATTTGGTTATCAAGAACCAAGAATCAAGGCTACCGAGCAACATAGGTATTAATCAATCACATTAGGTGATACTTTATACATGTAATATTTAATGGATCTGTAATTATATATTATAGATTTCATACACTCAGATCAATGAGTATTTTGTCTACATTCTAACAAGTGTAGCAAATAGAAGAAGTCCTTTCAAGAAAGGTAGATTTAACAATACTTTGTAAATCTCTTAACTGAGTGCACACTAAATAGTGTTGCTAAATCTCTTAATAGAGTAGACCTTAACCAATCTCCACATAATACTCCTAATAGGGTAGATCATCAGAATTGATCAAATTGTAAGCCTTAACCGTCCCCTTCCAATCTAGAGATAGTGGAGTTTTTGTGGGTGTCATCCCCACCGTAGTTTTTACGTTCTAACAGGGGTTTTCTATGTTACCATATCTTGTATTATGTGTTATTGCTTTCATGAAAGCTTCTATGAATTTTTGCATACAATTAAGATTATGAATTGATATCACGTGCATAAATAAAGAACAATAGATATGATCGGTAAAGCAAGTATTTGATTACATAAGGTTAAAGGTTAATTAACTAAATGTTTTAGAGGTAATGATTCACCCCTCCCCTCTTAGTACATACTTCCCATTATTTCCAACAACTAACTCTCAAACATATATCATATTATGTACATGTTACCCAAAATTTCCTATCCTATGCTCTTTTGGGTTACAAGTGGAGTAAATGTGGCTCCCACAAGGGTTGAGCACAACTTGTCTGAAACCCTTGTGTCATTTTTAGAGAAAAACCCTTAAAACCCTAAGTTTTTGCATGGCTTGTTATAATTTTGCATTACCTTTTTATGCCACTTAAGATCTTACTATCCATTTGTATTTTTAACTTGTCTCTTAATCTCATAATGTTCACGGTTAAGTGGATAGAATTCGGTGATCTAGCGACAAGGTTAGTGTTTTGATTTTTATCACTACTACAAAAATAATAATATATGACCAAATAAACTACCAAAAATTGTAGATAAATGACCAAATTTGGTCACGTGATCAGTGGTAGTTTATTGCCGGTCATTTATCTCGCGACCATATTTATGACTAAACTATTTTAGTCATTTATTTGGTTATTTATTTAGTCATTTATTTGGTCATTTATTTAGTCATTAATTTGGTCATTGATTTAGTCGTTTATTTGGTCATTTATTTGGTCATTTATTTGGTCGTTCATTTGGTTGTTTATTTGGTCATTGATTTAGTCATTTATTTGGTCATTGATTTGGTCATTGAATTAGTCATTTATTTAGTCATTTATTTAGTCATATATTTGGTCATATATCTGGTCATTTATTTGGTTGTTTATTTAGTCATATATTTAGTCATTAATTTAGTCATATATTTAGTCATATTAGGGCACGATAGAATCGAACCACCATCCTCCTACTTGTAAAGTAGGCGCTCTTCCATTGAGCTAGTACCATTGAAAGAATAATCATACCATGTATAATGATGTAGCTAAATTTTGTACAACAAACTCGGAGAATTTGATAGTTTTTAAATTTTCTTTATGGGCCATATAATAAGGACTTATGTTCTGTTTATTCTAAGAAATTGAAAGTAATCATTTTAAGGCAGTCTAGTGGTTATAGCTTTTAGAACTTCTCTATCTGTCTTCAAAGGACAATTTTTTTGTTTATAATGAGAGGCCCATTCACAAAATGCTTCAAAATCAATTTTAGCAATTTTAGTTTCGAGCAAAATAATAGTTGTTACTTACCTTAAGTTTTGCAATGTTTGGGAGCTTGAAAAATTGAATATATTAATTTCTTTCTACATATAGAGACCTTCAAATCTATAGTGACCTTCAAATCTACAGTGGTTTTTCATCAGTCACCAAGAATAGCAATGATATAGATAATGAGGATGACAGTGATGCTTACATGGAGAATGCATTATAATACAATGACTGTAAAGAAAGAGTTCATAGACTCT
>MU224856.1:0-20720 GCA_018584345.1 Thuja plicata | reverse complement strand
TGACACTTTTGAGTCCTAGTATCTCTTTTCAAATAATAAGTATGAGATATTAAAGACAAATGACTTTAGAAGCATATATAAATGTATTTTTATAGACATTACGTTTCTACAATCAATGTACATTATTGGTGAAATGCAACTTCTAAGATATAAATATATGATATTATCAAATGTTAATGTGTAAATGAGTATTAATCATTCATTTAGTCATTTTTATTTGGGAAACTAATTATTTAGTCATTTTACTTATGATTTTACCCGATGACCAAATTGGTCATTTATTTAGTCATTTATATTTGTAGAACATGATCAATTTTAGTCTTTATTAGTCACGTGACTAAAAAAATGGTAGAACATGATCAATATGAAAATGCATGGAACCCTCATTTTTCCTCTTTGTCGCCAATCCTCTAAGCAATGAAGATGAATTTCTCCAAATAATGTAGTCAAATTTGAAGCAATAAAGACAAATTTTTAGACATGAGATGAGAAACGAATTTGAAATAGTAAGTCATGACTGAAATTTGTTTGATGAAAACATGCTCTTACAATAAAATGAATGAAATTGTGGAACCAAAAAGGAAAAACCCCTCAAACTATTTATTTAGTCATTTTACCCGATGACCAAATTGGTCATTTATTTAGTTATTTTACCCGATGACCAAATTGGTCATTTATTTAGTCATTTTATCTGATGACCAAATTGGTAATTTATTTAGTCATTTTAGTTGTGATTTTACCCAATGACCAAATTGGTCATTTATTTAGTCATTTATTTATCAAATATGATAAGTTTTGGTCATGTAACTAAAACTTTTAGTCACGTGACTAAAAATTTTAGTCACTTAGTCATTTATTTGCCAAATTCTACTAGTGTATGTTTATCTCCCAATCTCATAATGTAGCGGTTAAGTCTCAAAAAATCTAGAGATCAAGTGCAGACTGTTGATGCAGATTAGATCGAAGGGTTGTCCTTGAGTCTCGGGATGGAACTACAATTAAGAATTTCACTTGGCGACCCTGAGATTGCTTTATCTTTGAAACTCAGAATGAAACCTGAGTCATGCTGAGTCTGGTTAAGTCTGTCATTTAGAGATCCGGAGATAGTTGTTGTCTCTGAAACTTGTGATCAGACCAAGGTTAAGACGAATATCTAAAGACTTGGAGATATAAAATATTTTGGTACTCCAGGTTAAAGTCTAGGTTAAATATGAGATTCAGATGTGGGTTTGATTGGATGGTCGTCGCTTTGCCTCCATGCAGAGATCAAACACTAAGGATTCATTGAGGCATCTTGACCATTTGACACGTGGATAGTGGGGGCACCTTTCTTCAATGGATGAAGGCTTTTTAATCTGTAGACAAGTTTTGTTTGATCGTGTTGCTGGCACTTTGCCTTAAATTTAAGATGCATGAAGGATAATGATCAAGGAATTACGCCGTGAGGGCATGCGTCCTTCCCAGTTAAGTGGACCTACAGTTTCAATGACAAGGGTTAAAGTTAACGCCCATTTTATTTAGTGTTCATTGTGCAGCTGGGCTTCCTTAAGGCGAAGATGCTCAATGGATAGTCTTTGAGGCATTGTGCCTTGCCGCCATGTGTCCAGATCAGAGCTTGGGCTTGCAGGTAACTTAAGTAAGATCGATGATCCTTTTTTAAAGATGATAAAGGTTCAAAACTAAGCTGTTGATGAGATTTTCCATGCCACCTGTAACCGTTACAATGAAAATTTTCAAATATTTAAACTTTTAATCAGGGTTTTCATGGTGGTGGTGTCATTTTCAAGTTGCAAGCAGGGTAGATGGATCAGGCTAATTGTTCCCATCAAATTTATGATGTTTGGAGATGTCTCAAAGATATATCTGATCACTTCAGATATTCCTAAAGGTGCATTAATGTGCAAAGGTGACTATTTTAGGGTATCTAGTTATTTTAAATAATATCTTTTTTAACCCTAGGTTTTTTTGATCTGATTTGCATTGATTGCAGATTGACTCCCGAGCCTTGGTGGTTGAGGAGTTTGTATATAAGTAGTTTTTAAGATTTTTTAAAAGGAGGTTTGGCTTATGTAAAACTTTTTGTGACATTTTTCTTGTCCTCAAGTTTTCATTTGTTTCTAATTTTCACTGGGCTTTTGGTTTATGTAAGAACTTTCTGTGACATTCTTTCCTATCCCCAAGTTTTGTTTTCAACTCTGTAATTCTCACTAAAGCATAATACAGTGGCTAGTTGTTGGAGAAATCTTTGAGTTCTTTTAGTCATCTTTCTTTTGGTATTTTTTTGTACTACTGTGAATGATTGATAAAGATAATCTTGTGAATTTTGTTCATTCCTTATTAGCTTGTCTCATTTTTGTACCTATCTACTAGAGTGAATGTTTTCTTGCATAATATCTGTACCTATCTGCTAGAGTGAATGTTTCCTTACAGGTCATAATCTGTGTCTATCTTCATGAAATTTATTTTTGTGAAATCATTTCTTTCCTTGAGCAGTTTTCATCTTGGACCTCTCTATGAAACACTTTTGCAAGCCTATTTAGAAAGTTGCAATTGCTTTAAGTCAAATATTTCATGCTAAATCTTAGCCATTTTTGTTATGATTCATGTCATATCCTGTGTATCACCTAATAGATTAAGTTCTTTCTTTACTGTCTTTCAAATTCCTTATATCCCTTTTCCTCGCAAGTTTTATTTCAAGTTTCAAGAGCAAAATAGGTGATTATCCAAGAGGAACCGGCCTAGAATCCGGAGGTTTCACTGCAACTTTAGAAAGTTCCCACAAACTAGAATTGAATCCCATGTTATACTAGATCACTAGACTCTTGAGTTTAGTAGGGTGCAAATTTGGTGTATAACAGTTCTGGCACGTCGGGTGGGACACAAAAGAAGTTCATCTTTTAAAGCTATGTTGTCTCTAATATGCTGATTGTATAGTACAAACCTAAAAGTGTTTTTAAAAAAAATCATATCTAGCGACTTGACTGGTGTTTAGAGAAAGGAAAATCCAGTCCTACTAAGTTTTATGAGACAGATAGAAACAAGAAACTCAAAACCTTCTTAATTTGTACAGTTGTCTCCAACAAAAATAAAAGGGAGAACGTCCCAAAGGATACCCCCTACAAGGAGAGTGCAGACTACTCCACCTATTGTAGAAGAAAGACCCTTGTTATTTCATACATGAAGGAGAGGAATATATTTAAGAAAGGAGTTGTTAAGAGATTCAACTTCACATAATGGTAAGTCTAATCCTCAATCTTTATTTCCATAAGAGATACAAGTTTATCATTTCAAGGTACTTTCTCATCCACCAATACAAGTTCAAGTGAAACCCATATAGTAGTTGTTCAAAAATATTAGTCCCTATGATGGCAAGACAATTTGCATTTGTACCCTTTAATCAGGGTAGCCCATTAAATTTTTCCCAACACCATGATGTAGCTTTAGAAGCATTAAAAGCTTGTCGTATTTCATGGGTGAAAGTTGAACAACAACTTGTGAGCACATCAGAGATGTGGTTACCATCTATAATATACATCATATCACTGAGGAGGATGTGGCTACCAAGTTGTTGGCAGTATATTTCAAAGGCAAATCCCTGTAGTGGTTTAGAACTCTGGCAGTTGGCTCCATTGATTCATGGGCACACTTGGAGACTCCCTGAACAAATATTTCAAAGATAAATTAGACTAATTGTCCCTAGTAGAGAAACTCACTACTATTAAAAGAGCCCCTCAAGAACAGATGACAGATTTCAATAACAGATTTCTTAAGACATGGAATAGGAATCATATTTCTATAAGGCCTTCATCAGATTATTATTTTCTATATTTCCTAAAAAGTTTAAAGAATAATATATATGTCATGATCCAGTCTATGTGAGGTACCTCACTTCCCTTGGATTTTGATATAGATGTTAAAGTAGAGAATTGTCTGATTCAAGCTGGTATGATATCCTCAATGCCACCCATGCCTATCTTCCCTATTATTCAACCCAATATGCCTTTTCACATTCCTCCATTCACTCCTATACCCACTATAATGGCACCTCAAGCTAGTTCAAGTAATGAGGAATTAAAAGAAGACCCTTCCACAGAAATGAAAGAAATTAAAAATAGTCAACAAGAAATTAAGAGCTTATTGCAGACCTTTGGTAATGAGTTGACCAATATCAAAAGACAAAATCAAAGGGTTAGACCACCTTTTCAACAACAAAATCAAGGTCTTAGTCAACAGTATCAAGGGTCGGGATATCAACAAAATAGACCACCATACCAGAGAAATTACCAAGGTTGGAGGAAAAATTTAAATCAAAGACCATTTCAGCCTTACAACCCATTGCCTCTTAATTCTACATATCTAGTCAGAGATGTGGTTCAAACACAAAACTACCTAGCGTCATAAAATGAATGGTGTTTTCCTTGTAATCAACCTCATAATTAGGCTACATGTTCAAATGGGTTGATGAACCAACCATCAAGATACAAAATGCATCAAGTACACATTGGGATGCGTCTTCTAGTGGGTCAGTACCACAAAAAGATGCACAACCTAATGATACTGCATTCTTTAATTGGCAAGGAGAAGATTTTAGTGGTATAAATGGCGAATCTTCAATCTCAGCTAACACTCAATCCAAAAGAAGAGCTCTACACATGGAGAAAACAAAAGAGAGGGGAAAGACTACCACATCTATAGAATCATCACATACACCAACTATTGGCATACTAAAAATACCTCCCATCATGCCAATCGAGGAGGGCCAATTTCACAAAGATGTAGATCCCACAATAGTGAAAACACACCATAAAATACATACAACAATGTCATTCAATATTGTGGACAATATGAAGAAATGAATGTGACAATGACCATGTGGGATTCCTTGGCCATCTGAGGACAACTTGAGATCTTGAAGAAGGAAATGTATAAGGTAGGAAACCCAAAACAGTCCACTAATGATATTTCCAAGACAGTATTGGTTAATGATGATCATGAAAATAAAGCTCAAAGAAGCAACACCAAGGCTAATGATGATCAAGGTAAGAGCATAAAACCACCTCCCTTTTATGTATCATTGATAATAGGAAATTTCCTAGTATAGAATTGTATGGTAGATAGTGGAGCCACAAGTTCGATCATGTGTAAGAAGGTAGCTGACTAGTTATGACTAAAATATGAACCATTTCAAAAGGGGGTGATACAACTTGATGGTTCATCAGTAAATAAACTAGGTGTGGTCAAAGATGCAAGTTGTATCCTTCATGCTAGTCCTAACTTCTCTATCCATCTAGACATTTATGTCATAGATCTCCCTCCTCTTTTTTCCTTATGTCTATCACAAGAATTCACAGCCAAGATAGGAGTATATCTTTCTTCTAATTGGTCTCATATGATTTTTCATACTAGATATGGAAACAAAGTGACTATCAAATCTGAGTCATTAGAGACACACCATATAGAACCTTATGTTTCTAATGCCTCTAATGCAAGCTGCCTTGCATTTGATAATATTGATGTTTCAGTCATCAAGGGAACATATACTCAGATAGAAAAAATTCCATATATCTACCTAGATGAGTGGGGAGAAGGACATACTTTAGAGGCTTAGGCTAGTGTTGTCTGGGATGCTTGATTGGGGAACTACATGCTCCAAGAAACTAGTTTCACAATGCCAAATCTTTTCAAGGCAACCAGTGAAACATCAGAACAAAGAAATGAAGTTTGAGAGTTGTTCTTGGATGGTTCTAGAAGACATGGTTCTAGTGGTGGTGCAATTCTTGTCTGTCCTAAAGGTCATAAATACTATGTATCTTTTAGATTTAGATTCTCTTGTACAAGCAACACTGCTGAGTATGAAATTCTAACTAATGGACTAGATTGGGCCAGGAAAAGAGGATTTAATATTTGAAGGTTCATGGTGATAGTGAATTAATTTATAACCAATTAAAGGGTATAAGTGCAACTAAAAATGTTACTATGAAAGCTTACAAACATAGGGTGTGGGATGCAATTGAGGATTTTCATGCTTTTAATATAATTGCGATTCCTAGGAAGCTAAATCAATATGAAGATACGTTAGCTATCATTGGATCTCAGTGTGATATCCCTAATAACATTTAGGTGAAAAGTGATCAACAACATGTTAAGACTATTGTTAGGCCTTTCATTCCTAATAATGATGTCAATTAGAAAGTGTTTGAAAGTGATGAGCAAATTCTACAATTTTTTCTTGAAGAGGACATTTTTAAGTACAAAATCAAGATAGGTTGGAGAAAAACTATGATGATCAAGTAGTGCATCTCGAGTCCAATAAGTTGCCTAAAAGTATTTTATCCTTAGAATCATTATTCAACGCAATGATCAAGCCAGAAAGAACAAAAATAGCTTTCTAGTTTAATAAGAGCATTATGCTGATTTGGAGCTTGAACCAGGAAAAAGTTTAAAATTTGGAAAGGAAAGCACAAATTCATAAAATCAGTTTACATCTGCTTGTTTCAAGAGTTCAGTGATGTTTTTTCTTGGAAACATGAAGACCTGAAAGGTTTTGATCCAACACTTGCTCAACATACCATAGAATGGGAGACGAATGCTAAACCAGTTAGGCAAAAGAAAAGGCCTATTAACTCCAAGCTAGAGCCACTCATGCATAAAGAGGTTCTTAAACTAATTGAGAGTGGCATCATATATCCCATCAAGCTTACTAGTTGAGTGTCAAACCTTGTTCATGTAAGGAAAAAGAATGGAGAATTGAGGTTGTGTGTTGACTTTAGGGACCTAAATAGGGCATCCTTAAAAGATCATCACCCTTTGCCATCCATGGAAAATTTTTTGTAGTGTGGCTCTGGTTTAGATTGTTTCTCATTAATAGATGGTTATTCAGGATATAATCAGATCCTAGTCAATAAAGAAGATAAATGTAATACTGCATTCACAACCAAATGGGGAACCATGGCCTATCAAAAGATGCCTTTTGGTTTATCAAATGCAGGTGCAAATTTTCAAAAGGCTATGGACATGGCTTTCAAGAGCCTCATGTATAATCTTGTGCTAGTAGACCTGGATGACATTAATGTCTATTCTAAGCATGTAGATGATCATATTATGCACTTAAGAAAATATTTGAAAGGTGTATGGAGTTTGGAATGTCTCAATACCCCAAGAAGTGTGTGCTTGCAGTGCATGAAGGGAAACTGTTGGGCTATATTGTTTCCAAGAAAGGTGTCATAGTGGATCTTGGAAGGATTTCAGCCATTTTACAACTACCCTTGCCACCCCATAAGAAGAGTCTACAATCCTTTATAGGTAGAATTAAATTTGTAATTAGGTGTTTCTTGCCTAACATTGTAGTTCTTTTTAAACCTCTAACAACTATATTAAAGAAGAATACAATTTTTGGTTGGAGTCAAGAGGGGAAGAACAATTTCCAAGCCATTAAGGAGGCTTTGATAGAAGCTCTTGCCTTATTGAATCTTTATTTTAGAAAATATTTCATTCTATATGCTTATGGGAATTTTGAGGTCATCTCTACAATACTAACTCAACAAAAATCAGAGGGATTAAAGCATACCATTTTTTCTTTATCAAAGGCTTAGAGGAGTATGAACAAAGGTATTATTTTGTAGAAAAACATGTTCTTGCTGTTGTGAAGATCCTCAAGAATTTTAGTCACTTATTGACCCATAATAAAGTGTATCTAAGAGTCACCCATCCAGATGTCAAAGAATTTTTTCTTAGTAAAGACTTAAACAAAAAGAGATCTGGTTATGATGTAGACATTCAAGTTACCAAGATAGTCATAGGAAGGGGTCTTTGTGAACACATGACTGATGATGAAGCTTTAAAAGATAAAAACAAGATAGATTCATCCCTAGTTATATATGCAACAAAGGATCATGACAGGGTAGCAAGTTGGTTGCCAAATATGGTCCATTTTTGAAGATAGGCGAGTGTCATGCAGGGTTGGATTCAGCAAGGAGAAGGTATTATCGGTTTCATTCTATACATTTTGTGCTAATAAATGATGTTATTTTTACAAAAGATCATAGTGGTGTCCTTTTTAGGTTCATTGATTTTAAACAGATAGTAGATATTTTATATGAGTTTCATGATGGACCTTCGAGGTCATTTCTCTCCTAGGACCACTACTTTCAAAATCATGAGGGCTAGCTACTATTGGCCATATATCCTTAGGGATAGTAATGTCAATGTCTAGAAGTGCAGGAAATGTGCTATGTTTGTAGGAAAAGAAAGGCTTCTAGCTCTACCTCTAATGCCAATCAAGACAAAGCAGCGATTTTTGAAATGAGGAATTGACTTCATAGGCTCAATTATCCCCTAGCTAGTGCAGGACACAAATGGATAATCACTACAACTGATTATTTCACTCATTGGACATAGGCCACTGCATTGAAGGAGGCTAATGAGACTGTTGTGTTAAACTTTTGTGATGACATCATTCATAGGTTTGGGATTCCTGATTCTATAATATCTGATAATGCACTTGCTTTCACAGGATTGAAGGTCATTGACTGGGCATTTAGACATGGTATTTACCTTAGTACTGGGCATCTAGACATGGTATTTACCTTAGTACCAATAAGAATCTGATCAGAATAATCAAAAGAAATTTACAAGATAATCAGAGAGGTTGGCACTCCAAGTTGAAGTCTGCCCTATGGCTGGATGGTATTACCCCCAAAAAGATAATTGGGAACTCTCCCTATAGGATAGTTTATAGTAAAGAGGCTAATCTATCAATTTCAACTAAATTACCAATGTTAGACCTAGCTACCCAACTTTTTCTCTTTGAAGATGGAGATGCTTTGTAGGTACGTTATGCTTAAGGTATGGAGTTAGAATATAATAGATGCAAAGCTATGCAAAGAATAGAGTTTCAACAGATGCAAACCAAGAAAAGTTTTGACAGAAGAGAAAGATCAAGGAACTTTAAGGTTGGAGACATAGTCCTCAAGTGGGATGAAATCAAGAGCATACATGGTAGGCATAATAAATCTGATTCATTTTGGGGAGGCCCATTTGTGATCAAAGAATGCAAGCGTCATAATGATTTTCATCTCTCAACACTTGAAGGAGAAATCTTTCCAATATCAGTCAATGGTTATCACCTCAAAACCTATTTTAAGGTTTGTCCTGCCATGTAAGTAAGTTTTTCTCACTGCTAAGTGCTCTGCACTTCAGGTTAGGAGCTTTCATATTTTCCTCTATGTTTTGTTGCACAATTTGTTGTTGTATATCGGTCTCTTTTCCTTATTTTTTTAGTTTTCTTTGTTTCTTGTTTTTTTTCTCCTCTTTTCTTAGTTCTCTTGGTCCCCCGAGTTCTAAATTTTGTACTTCTTGTGACTCAATTCCTAATGGAATATCCAAGGTTGCTAATTTTTTATATGTCTAGCAGGCAGACATTCAACATAACTCGCCAAAATGTTACCCAAAATTTCCTATCCTACATGCTCTTTTGGCTTACAAGTGGAGTAAATGTGGCTCCCAAAAGGGTTGAGCCCATCTTTTATGATATCTATCCATGGTTTTGAGATCCTTGTCTTTTTTCTACAACATTCATAGGCCTAGTCAAACCCTTGTGTCATTTTAAGATCAAAACCCTTAAAACCCTAAGTCTTTGTGGCTCATTATAATTTTTCATTACCTTTTTATGCCACTTAAGGTCTTACTATCCATGTGCCATTTTAAATTATCTCTTAATCTCATAATGTTTGCGGTTAAGTGGATAGCATTCGATGATTTGATGACAAGGTTAGTGTTTGAATTTTATGCTTATCTCTTGATCTCGTAATGTAGCGATTAAGTCTCAGAAAATCAAGAGATCAAAACATACCATTGATGCAGATCAGATTAGAGGGTTTTTGCCAAGTCTCAGAATGGAGCTACAGTTAAGACTTTCACTTGGTGACCCCGAGATTGCTTTGTCTCCAAAACTTAGAATGAAACCTGAGTCATCCTAAGTCTATTAAGTCTTTCATTTGGAGATCCATAGTATCCTTTGTCTCTAAAACTTGTGATCAGACCAAGGTTAAGCCAAATATCTAGAGACTTGGAGATATAAAGGATTTTGGTACTTCAGGATAAAGGCTATGTTATGTTAATCTCTAAGTTTTTGTTGATCATTTAGTGTCCACACTTAGTCATCTACTCAGGTAATTTTGGTTGGCTACCACTGCGGTCGAGCTAAAATAGTATAGGCCAAGCTATCTGGAAATTCATTGCCGAGCATAATAGATCATAGATGCCGAGCTATTTGGAAATTCTATCTCGAGCGCCAGAGACTTAAGTGCTGAGCAAGACAGTTTTGACATACATGTCAGATATGACACAAACTTTAAGGTAATATGTTTGGGCCAACTTATGGGTATTTTGGGCTGACATATGGGAAGCATTTAATATTCTCTATGGAGTTAATTACGTATTTAATTGTTTTATCCTATGCATGAAATGTATCCTATTAGAAAATTGGAATACCTAGGAGGCATAAGTTTTATTTTTGATCATTGATCTAGATCTATTCATGAGATTCGAAGAGTATAATAAGATTGCTTCTTACCCTGATTAGAAGAGCGATTGGAGAGAACAGAGAGAAGGTGCATACATACATGAGAGATGTGTGTAGGGTTGTTTTGTCAAGAAGCATAGATCTAGCAGAGTAGAAGAGTAATGAGCAGTAGAGTAAGGACATATTAGATTAGAAGATCAGAAAAGGTATTTATAAAGAGGAGATCTGTTATCAGCATTAGAGTGCATATCGAGGATCATATCTTGAGACATTCTAACAAGTGTATCAGGTAAAATCTCTTAACAAATTCGTGCTAGCAGACCTTTCTAAATCTCTTAGCATAGTGCTTACTTTACTGTAAGTTGAAATCCTTTCACAAGGTAGATTGTAATGATCTAAAGCTCTTAACCATGAAGAACTTTAACCAGGTAGATTGCATATTGTAATCAAAATATTGTATCCCTAACATGCACACTTTATTGCTGCAGTAGTGAAGAATTTGTGGGTGTCATCCCCACCCGAGTTTTACCTATTTGGGTTTCTGGGTTACCAAATTCTGTGTATTGTGTTATTCATTTATAGTCATGGATGCTACTAGATATTAGATATATTACATATTTATATGATTGGAGATTAGTTTGTTTTAAAGTGATTAAAGTTCAAAATCTTATTCACCCCCCCTCTCAGTATCTTGCTTTCCCAATATTGTATTTCCAATAATTGGTATCAGAGCTACTTTTCCCTACAAAAGGTTTTAATCATCTTAAGAGTACAAATGTGGAGATGGAGATTTATAGATTGGGTAAAGTCATTGAGAATCAAAAGATTGAAATTCAGCTAGCATTACATAAGCTTGAGACAACTAGACAGGAATTGAGGAAGTCATTGATATCTAGGAAAGATTTGGCCAAACAAATGAATGATACTCATTATCAGGAAGAAGACACTGCAAATCTATTTCAGAATAGAGATTCTACTGAGAGTGGTGCAGCAATTGCAGATCTACTGGAAAAGAACAATGCACTGTGTGAAGAAGTCAGGAACCTGAAAAGAGAACAAGAAATTCAGACAGTAAGACTATGTGAAGTAGTGGAACAAAAGAAGAAAGCTGAAGATAACAAAGCTATGGCAGAAGAAGATAAAATAATGATGATTGGCAGACTTGATGAAAGGACACATGATGTGCAAATGATGACAAAAAATTAGGTTGACATGGAAAATCAACTACTACTTGTAAATCAAGAGATCAGTAGGAAAGACATGGAAATTATGAATCTGAGATCTGAGAATAGTCAATTGAAAGATGAAAGGAGATCTGAGAAAGAACTAAATGAAAGGTTGTTTAAACCTAATGAAGCCTTGACTCATTTTGAGAATCTAATGGAAGCATCAAGGAGACCAAAAGATTCTTCTGGATTAGGCCACACTGAACCAAAGACATCTACTAAGAAAGGAGAATCATCAAAGGCTGGTGAAAAGAGGAACACAAAGACAAAGAGAAACAAACCTGTATGCCACCACTGTGGAAAACCAGGACACACTACAAATATTTTCCAAAGCAAGAATGGTAAGTCCAATCCTAAACCTAAGTTCAATGGTTATTGCTTTAACTGTAAGAAATTTGGTTTCTTACAGTTAAAGAAATAACCATTGAACTTAGGTTTAGGATTGGATTTACCATTCTTGCTTTGGCAAAGATTTGCAGTGTGTCCTGGTTTTCCACAGTGGTGGCATATAGGTTTGTTTCTCTTTGTCTTTGTGTTCCTCTTTTCACCAGCCTTTGATGATTCTCCTTTCTCAGTAGATGTCTTTGGTTCAGTGTGGCCTAATCCAGAAGAATATTTTGGTCTCCTTGATGCTTCCATTAGATTCTCAAAATGAGTCAAGGCTTCTAAGGAAAATGATGCACCTCCCACATCAAGAATCAATGGATATTGTTACAATTGTCAAAAATTTGGACATAAGGCACAAGATTGCAGATCTAATGCTAAACAACAATGGACATCAAAGACACAAGCAAAAGCACCTAGAAAAGGCAACACTTACAATTGGGATTACAATACAAGGAAAAGTTGTCATTACAGTGAAGAATATGGACATGCACCTGAATAATGCATAAAGACACATTTCAAAGGAAGATCTAAGAGTTGGATAAATGGAAGCCTAGTTTTTTTTAGTTGTTTGAAAATTGGTCCTACTAAGAGAGAGTGCAAGACAAGAGTTCCTACTCCCACTATTGAGGAAATTAGAGCACAGATGAACCAGACATGGGTAAGGAAAATAGAACTGAGTATTAGTGAAACTACTGAAGCTGAGGTCACTCAATCTAATGGATCAGGTGATCACATAATCTAAAACTAAGCAGAAGAGGTACTTAAGGAACTATATTTAAATTTTATATCTTACATCAGTTCCTAATATATACTATGCCAAAGTCCATATTTGCATATGAAAAGATGCATCAGGACATATTGTAAAGATAAAAGTACAAAACAAAGTAAATTAAGCACTAGAGGTGCCGAGCATCAGTATTATATGAAGACCGAGCTCATCGGCATTTGTACCGAGCTAGTTTGGGTTGCGACCGAGAGATTGTCAAAGTCAGCCGAGGATAGTTTTTTTACACTAACTCCAACAGACAGAACATTTATTGCAAACCTACCTCAAAGCCTATAAAGGAATGAACCATTCATGATTCATTTCACCTTGCGATTTGAGATTTCTTGAAGTGTTGAAGCATTGGCAAACTTGATTTCAATAGAGATTTTCAAAGAATTTTATAGTGTGTCATCGACTATTCAACAAAAGTACGAGCTTTGATAGTTGCAGAGGTACTCTATTTCATCTTTGAAACCCTTTATCTTGAAATCATGGTTGCTAGTTCATCTACACCAGTTAAGGGAATGGATAAGGAATTGAGAGAAGTTCAATTGGTGAGGAGCAACACCTGTGCACCTCCCAAATTTCAAGCCATTCCTGAGAGCGCTATCAAAGGTGATTTGACTGGAGCCTTATCTTTGATCCCTCTAAAGGTACTCATGATTCATGACGTTAGGGCATGTTACATGTGTAAAATCACTGAAGTTGGAGACCACGAGCTGAGGGAATCCTAAGGGAAACTATGTATAGACGGAGCCTAAAACCTAAACATAATCATTTGGTTGAGAAAGTATTAAATTGAGCCCTAGAATTTTCAAGGAATTTTAGGGAAGAATGGATCATAATTACTCTTAGTAGGGTACATGATATGAGACTTTGGTTGGTGAATGGACCAGTAAATATTACCAAGGATATCATACATCGTGTAACTGGTTACCCTATAATCAATGGGAAAAGGACCATGAAATGCCAGAGTAAAGAAGACATAGAGAAGGTCACTAAAGCCGTATGGAACAAGAGAGGAATGACTATTTCCACTATTGGAGACCTAGAACTTGATTTTGCAGTAAGGGTTATAGCTCACAAGTTCTATTAGTCAAGCCGATTGGACAGCGTGCCTTGCATTGTAGTAGACCAAGCATGGAAGATCATCAAGAAGGATCACACATATGACCTAGCTGAGCTATAGCTAACACAGCTTGCCAAGAACCTTGCATCAATCAGGGAAGCAAAGAATTCTGTGTGTAAGTTCGGATCCTTTCTTGTATGCATATTTTTCTATGTTCAAAAGACTTTTCCTACCTATGGAAACATAGTATGGAAAAAAGATAGACCTTTAACCCAACAGATAAATTTACAAATTCAACAGCTAGGTGATAATTTTGATAATGTGATGGGAACATACTTTGTGGAGTTCAAGAAAAGTATGAGACTGAGAAGCAAAATTCCTAGTTCACTAGTGGAACAACATTATGAGGATGTGTGTTTTCTAGTTGACACAAATTACACTTATGTTCAGGCTGTAGTACCTAGGTTATCATGGTTAAGGCCATTACCTTATGAAGTAAACATGGATGAAACATCTGCAGCAATCCCAACACTCCTAGCAGAGGAAATTGACTATACTGCTAAACATTTTGGTAATTATGAAGAAGCCAAGGCCAAAATTTCTATGAACCTAAATGCTGGCACCATGGAAAGAAAGAGGAAAAAGATTGTCAAGAATTTTAAAAAGATGGTTGGCATTGCAAGTGATGAGGAAGCAAAGGATGCTTCTCTAGAAATAACTACTGGACAACGAGAAGACATACCTAGTGAAGAAGAGGAAGAAGTTGAGTCTGAAGAGGATGTAGTTGTTAAGGGGAAAGGGAAACAGCCAATGGTTGCCAAGGCAACCAAAGTAAGCAAAGTTAAACCTCAAGATACCCTTCTTGCTGTAAATAGACCAAGGACTAGGGCATCAACTATTTCACCTCCTATGGTGAGAACATCAATATACACAAGGAAGAATATTGCCGAGTGCAGTTCAGGGAAGAAGAAACAAGTCAAGACCAAGGCAGTGTCGAGTAGTTCTGCCAAAAGACCAAGGAAAAGGAGACTAATCTTGAGTGATGAAGAAGATGAGGAAACTGACACTGATGTGTGAAGTAGCATACCTACAACATCATTCAAACATCCTATATACATTGATGAGGTATGCAAGAATGATAGAAGTTCAATTGGGTTATCTGGATTTAAATTTATCAAATATGAAAAGAAAAGTATAGAGAATAAGGTCAAGTTACAAGAAGCTCTATTAGACATGATGAGTACATTCAAATTGACACCTATAGAGATAGGGAACAATATCCCTACAAAACTTTATGATTTCTTATCTAGTAAATGGGAATTTGCATTGATGACTGAAAGGAAAATTAGGGAAGCAACTTTGGATAGAGTCATCCCACAATTGACAAAGAAACAGAAAGAAATTTTTTTTGATCAATATAAGCAAAATTTTGTACCCAAATATAGATCTTATACTATTTTGAAGAATGACATTGAAGTAGTATAGAAAATTACTCAAATTTGGAAAGAGATTTTTGGGTTGGCTGTTCCAAAAGAGAAGAAAACAGATGAAGGAACTTCTAAGAAAATCACAACTGATCAAACAGAAATAAAAATTGAAACACAAAAGGAAATAGGTGATGAGAAAGTTACACACTTGACAATGGATAGTCCCATCGACACCACACTAGACAATGTTAGAAATGTAGATACTGAGGATCAGGATGAGTCGGTAGACACAACTATTGAATCATCTATCAAGGCTGCTGAGGTCGATGAAGAGAAACTGGAGAAGAAGGAGTTGAGAAAGAGAAACCAAAAGATAAAGAGGTAAATACTAAAAATCCACCTATTATAGAGGTTGCTCAGACATTGTCAAACAACAGAGACAAGATAGAGGTAATTGGAGACAAGCCTAAAGAACAAGAGGCTATACAAGTGTTGGTAAACCTACCACACTCTACTTCATCTACCCCCACTAGACCCAAAATGGGGAATGTACCTGACCAACAGGAAATCTTGATTAAGATGAAGTTAGCAACTGAATTGCTTACTGACAAAGGAAAGAAAATCATTGAAACTGAGTCGGTTGACAACTCACTTGAGCCTAAAAGGAGGAAGCTATATAAGAAGAAGTCACCAAGACTAAATGTCACATTAGATGAAGTAATTGTGATTCCTAAATGGTATCCTTAGAACTTGTCATATGAGTAGATTCAGACCCTTCAAGAACTATTGAAGAGGAAGAAGAGACAGGAAGAAATGAAGAGAGAACAGAAGCAGAAGCAAGTTCTGCATGACATTAAAGATATTTTTGAAAATGCATTTGATATGAATGATGTAAATGACCAGGCACCTATACTAGAATAGCTAGTTCACATTATACAAAAGGTGACTAATGATAATATCGAGGCAAATGACAAACTAATGCAATGGTCTAAGAGAAAGTTTGAGAAAAAAGTACTGGAAAAGATATCTGAAAAGATAGCTACAAAACAGGTTGAACTTTCCTCTCTCATTGAAATTTTAGAAGAAGTTGAAAAAAATGTATTTTATTTGTACAAAAGACTATGTGATGAATCTTTCTTCACTAAAGAAAATCAGTAGTTAATTGAGAAATTGAAACTAGATATGAAGTCAACTACAAGTTCACTGAGCATGGAGGATAGCTCTAGCTCCATTCATTTCAATAAGTTAACTCATACACAGAGGAGGATAGCTGAGATCATGGCTGAAGATGGCCGAATTAGGGAAAAAATTATTAGGATTTAGGCTAATTTGATACTTCATTGGGAGGTTATGCAGAAATAACTCACAGCTACCAGAGAATTGATAAAGAGAGACTCTCATCTCTCTATTGCATAAAGTTTGGTAAGTCTAGCAGCTGAGAAAGAAGTTAAGTTGGAAGTTATGAAGTTTGTTAAAGATAGTTGGAAAACTTTATTAGCATTGATTCTACAACTTCATAAACAATTTTTGGATAAGTATAACCTAACCCCACCAACAATCAGTGATAGAAACAAGGGGGAATCAGGAAAGGAAGGAACAGATGAGCTGAACCTGTATAATATGTTTTGAAGGCATGTATACTTTGTAAATAATTTATTAAGTATGGAGTATAATCAAAGGGGGAGTACTATATGTACTTAGGTAATTTTTGTGGATGTAAACAAAATGATAAGTGTTTTCACCACTAAATATCAAAGGGGGAGATTGCTAATCTCTAAGTTTTTGTTGATCATTTAGTGTCCACACTTAGTCATCTACTCAGGCAGTTTTGGTTGGCTACCACTCCAGTCGAGCTAACATAGTATAGGCTGAGCTATCCAGCAAGTCGTTGCCAAGCAGAACAGATCATAGATGCTAAGCTATCCAGCAATTCTATGCCGAGCGCCATAGACTTAAGTGCTGAGCAAGATAGTTTTGACATACATATCATTTATGACACAAACTTTAAGGTAATATGTTTGGGCTGACTTATGGGTGTTTTTGGCCCACATATGTGAAGGATTTAATATTCTCTATAGAGTTAATTATGCATTTAATTGTTTTATCCTATACATGGCATGTAGCCTATCAAAAAATTAGAATGCCTAGGAGGCATAAGTTTTATTTTTGATCATTGATCTAGATCTATTTGCCAGATTCAAAGAGTATAATAAGATTGCTTCTTACCCTAATTAGAAGAGAGATTGGAGAGTACAAAGAGAAGGTGCACACATACATGAGAGATGTGTGAAGGTTTTTTTTGTCAAGAAGCATAGATCTAGTAGAGTAGAAGAGAAGTGAGCAACAGAGTAAGGACATATCAGATTAGAAGATCACAAAAGGTATTATAAAGAGGAGATCTGTTATCAGTATTAGAGTGTATATCAAAGGATCATATCTTGAGACATTCTAACAAGTGTATCAGGTGAAATCTCTTAACAAAGTGGTTCTAGCAGACCTTCCTAAATCTCTAAGCAGAGAGCTTACTTTATTGTAAGTTGAAATCCTTTCAGAAGGTAGATTGTAATGATCTAAAGCTCTTAACCAGGCAAACCTTTAAGTAGGTAGATTGCATATTGTAATCAAAATTTTGTAGCCCTAATAGGCACACTCTATTGCTGCAGTAGTAAAGAATTTGTGGGTATCATCCCCACCCAAGTTTTACCTATTTGGGTTTCTGGGTTACCAAATTTTGTGTATTGTGTTAATTTTTTACTATCATGGATGCTACAAGATATTAGATAGATTACATATTTATATGATTGGAGATCAGTTTGTTTTAAAGTGATTAAAGTTCAAGATCTGATTCACCTCCCCCTCTTAGTATCTTGCTTTCCCAATATTGCATTTCCAACAGGTTAAAGATGAGATTCAGATATGGGTTTGATCGGATGGTCGTCACTTTGCCTCCATGCAAAGATCAAACACTAAGGATTCATTGAGTCATCATAACCATTTGACACATGGATAGTGGGGGAAACTTTCTTCGAGGGATGAAGGCTTCTTAATATGTAGTCAAGTTTTGTTTGATCGTGTGACTGGCACTTTGCCTTAAAGTTAAGATGCATGAAGGATAATGATCAAGGCATTGCACCACGAGGGTATGTGTTGTTCCTGCTTAAGTGGACCCGCAGTTTCAATTACAAGGGTTAAAATTAATGCCCGTTTTAGTTAGTATTCATCATGCGGTTGGCGTGTTTCCTTAAGGCGAAGATGCTCAGCGGATAGTCTTCCAGGTATTGCGGCTGCCTGCCACATGTTCCGATAAAATCTTGGGTTTGTGGGTAACTTAAGTAAGATCGACAATCCTATTTTAAAGATGATAAAGGTTCAAATTTGAGCTATTGATGAGTTTTTATGCACCACCTATGACCGTTACAATCAAATTTCTCAAATATTTAAACTTTTTCTCTGGGTTTTCAGGGTGGTGGCGTCGTTGTCAAGATGCAGGTAGGGTAGATGGATTAGGCTGATCTTTCTGGTCAAATTTTTGATGTTGAGAGTGTCTCTAAGATATATCTGATAATTTGGGATATTTCCAAAGGTTTGTTAATGTGCAGAGGTGACCATTTTAGGGTTTTTGGTTGTTTTAAAGAATATGTTTTGTAACCCTAGGTTTTTCTGTCTAATTTGTATTAAATGTGGATCAAATCCTGAGCCTTTGTGGTTGAGGAGTGTGTATATAAGTAGTTTTAAATATTTTGTAAAAGGAGTTTCGACTTATGTAAAACTTTCTGTGACATTTTTCCTATCCTCAATTTTTCATATGTTTGTAATTCTCACTAAGTTTTCAGAATATGTAAGAACTTTCTCTGACATTCTTTTCTGTCCCCAAGTTTTTTTTCATGTCTGTAATTATCACTGAATCATATTATAGTTGCTAGCTGTTGGAGAAATCTTTGATTTATTTTATTCCTATTTCTTCCCTTATTTTTGTGTACTATTGTGAATGATTGATAAAGATAATCTTGTGAATTGTGTTCATTCCTTGTTATCTTGTCTCATTTTTGTACCTATCTACTGGAGTGAATGTTTTCTTGTAGACTATCTATACCTATCTTCTGGAGTGAATGTTTTCTTCTAGGTCATAGTCTGTGTCTATCTTCTTGAAATCTTTTTTTGTGAAATCTTTTCTTTCCTTGAGCAATTTTCATCTTGGGCTTCTCTATGAACACTAGTAAATTTGAGCTCAAATTTTGACAAAAATTGGTCGAAATTTTGACAGTAATTGGTCGAATGCACGACCAAACTACGACCAAACCTTTCGTCGGTCTTTTTTTGTCAAAATTTCAACGTTTTTGTTATTGGTCGCAATTTTGACCAACATAAAGGTCAAAATTTTGACTATAACTCTTCATCAATTTGGTGGAAACTTCCGACCAGTATATGGTCAAAATTTTGACCAATATTTGGTGGAAATTTCCGACCAATATACGGTCAAAATTTTGACCAATATTTGGTGGAAATTTCTGACCAATATTTGGTGGAAACTTCCGACCAGTATGTGGTCGAAATTTCGACCAATATTTGGTGGAAACTTCCGACCAGTATATGGTCAAAATTTCGACCAATATTTGGTGGAAATTTCTGACAGTATATGGTTGAAATTTTGACCAATATTTGGTGGAAATTTTCGAGCAATATACGGTCGAAATTTTGACCAATATTTGGTGGAAACTTTCGACCAGTATATGGTCAAAATTTTGACCAATATTTGGTGGAAACTTCCGACCAATATATGGTCAAAATTTTGACCACCTATTGCAGAGATTTCAACGTGAAGGCTTTGCTTTCCACCAAGGTATTGGTCACAATTCCGACCAATACTTGGTGGAAATGAGTCTGTGCATCCGGCGAAATTGCGATCACATGTTCTAGAGATTTTGACGTGAATGCTTTGCTTTCCACCAAGGTATTGGTCAAAATTCTGACCAATATCTGGTGGAAAAAAAGGGTATTGGTCAAAATTGTGACCAACTCTTTGGTGGAAATTAAAATGGAATTGGTCGAAATTTCAACCATTTCCCTATTTTTTTTAAAAAAAAAAATTGTACCGATTGATTTTTTTTAAATTCTACTTGGATTCAATTGTGTAGTTTTTTGAGTCTCATTGGCTCTGGGTGATGCTCAAAGAGGTGAAGGACGGGGATTGACTTCCTGAGAGGTCACCCATCCCTGTACCACTCCAGCTAGAGCGCACTTAACTACGGAGTTTCCTCCATGGTTAAACCCACTCTGCTGGCATCCTCATTTGCAAAACCTTCACCAAGTGTTGTGCCTTATG
>MU224855.1:3676277-3691766 GCA_018584345.1 Thuja plicata | reverse complement strand
AAATAGCTGCTCCACAAAAATAGGAAATTTTCCTTTTTCCAAAGATTTTATTTTGCATGGGAACACTCTACTGCTTAAATTTAAGCAGAAAATTCATTTAAGCAGCAGCATGGGAACATGATATTAAACATGGTGGTAGAAGTTATGTTATGTTCTAACTTTATATGTACGTGTGTGTTTAATATCAAAGTCCGAGATTATTTTTGTAAGGGATTTTCTTAGGATATTCGCAGCAAGTACAGGATTGTCTACAGGTGAGCAGCATGAAGGAACTTTTTGAAGAGGCAAGATTACACAAGACATCAAGCTTCTTAATCCGGATCCACAACAAAAGGAACAACTTGGAGAAATCACAGCAGGATGCCTAACTTGCTCTTTGGTCCCTTAGACCGGTGGTCTTGGACGTCATGCTTAGATAATCAGCTAATACACCTCTAGACTTCTAGATTTGAATGAGTAGTTCTGTTAAAAACAAAAGCTTTATAAACTTCCAGTTTGTCACAGCAGTGCTGATAAAGAGAGATAATAATCATGTTTACGATGTGCGATGTCTGCTTATATCAATGTTTATAGACCATTCTGCCGTATTCTGATAGAAAGTGAGTCTGGAAAACAATAAATTTGATTAGGTGGAAATATACAAAGTGGAGGTGTATGTGGATTTGGATATCTGCTTTTTCACAACAGGCTTAAGTAAATGTTAAAGAATGATGAAGCAATTGAATGTTTATGCTGATCCTAAGAAATATCAAGCTAAAAGTATAACTGTATAGATAGTATGGGGATACTATCCCAACGTTGGTAAAGCTGCGAGTTTATTCTCGCAGCGGTTTTCTGATTGAAATGGAATTACCAGGTGGTTAAAATTTAAACATTCACCCTTTTCCTTGGAGAAGCATTTGTAAAAAGGAAGTGACGAGAGACCAACACAGTTGAGTTTTTAATTTGAAGAAACACGTGAAAGAACAACAGAACAGTGCATTGAGAAAATAAAATTTCCTGATTTTTATTCTTCCATCTGGTGTTTGCATAAATGGAAAATTGAAAATGATTATTGGCAAAAGAATGCATTTACTCTCTTCTGATAGTTATTGAAGTGAAAGGTAAATAGTAGAAAGAACGAATTTACGTTTCTAGTGTCATATGAGGTAACTGTTTATTAAAATTCTGGAAGTGGGTATAGTTCAAGACAATTGCACCTAGAGTAATGCAGAAAGATTATCTTTTGATAGTTGTTGAAGGGAAAAGTGTTGGCAACAGACACTGCACAGATGCCTGGATGTTGTCATTGATGGCAACTTATCTCAGTGCGCACATCCGCATGATAAGTTTTGTTCCAACTGGAAGTATTTTTGGAGATTTGGCTATAAGTCCAGTGAAGAACATAGCAGTCAAGTAGTATTTGACATTTGGTCTGGTACGTACTTCCAGTTCAATATTTTGTGGCGCGAATCTAAGGGAAGATTTTTGAATGTCTATTCTATCAAATTCCTGATTTGTGAGTTCTGATCTTATTGGGTGTGCAAGTTAGAAAGTTTTGTATATCAGTTTTTGGGTTAACAGTGAAGAACAACGGCATGGTGTAATAAAATGATCAAGGATGATCAGCCAACTTGTTGGATAGCGTGTGTTGGATTATTTTTGTTTGCATCGGTGTTTACATTCAGATCTAGCCGACTGATTGGACACGTTTCATTATTTTGATAAGTGTTCTTGAGGCCGACTTGGTGGATAGCGTGTGTTGGATTATTTTGGTTCTCATTGGTGTCTACATTCAGATCTAGCCGATTGATTGTACACGTTTCATTATTTTGACAAGTGTTCTTGAGGACGACTTTTAAACGGTATAATCTCTTGTTGCGGATATATAAGATGAATATGTTTTGTCATTTTGGCATGGATGATAGTGTGTAAAAGACGAATATAACGATTGTGCGCAGTTTCACGTACATAAGATAATGATTTGAGGTCCGACCAATGAAGTGTATGAAGTCGGTATTTTGTACTTAACTAGAACTGTACTTTGGCATTTGTAGATGCTATTTCTCAGTTCATCTTTTCTGTGACTCTGTAATTATCTTAAAGGGAATGAGCCTCTCTTTTGTATTTGAGTAGTGAGCTCTAGGCAGTGTGCCTGAATGCATGTGCATTCCTTTTGTAAACTCCTAGCAGGGTATAATACTTCTTGCAGAGTATTTTTCATTTGTGGGTTCATCCCCACCATGGTTTTTCCCTTGACCGGGTTTCCACGCTACAAAATCTTGGTGTTATGGTGTTGTGGATGTTTGCATTATGCTTTAGCATTTTACTTTTCATCATATGTGTTAAGTGGATAAAGATTTAGGTCAATAAAGTTATAAATTGCAGAACACTGATTCACCCCCCCTCTCAGTGTTCCTTAATTCCAACAAAAAGTATAAAGTAGAAAGAACTAATTTTCTTTTCTAGTATCATATGAAGTAACTGTTATTAAAATTCTGAGTGGCTATAGTTCAGTTTAATTGCTGCTAGAGCAATGCAGAAAGATATTTACAACATGCATAGGGTTAGACAATGTTTGCAGTACTCAGCATCTAATCTGAATTTTTATGTGCAGATTGATGAAAATGTGCTGAGGGAGATTACCAATCATCGGTCATTGAGGCATCCAAACATTGTCAGATTCAGAGAGGTAAGTATAATTGTTTTAAAACCCATGGAAGATCTGATACAGAAAACAATGAATTGAGTTCTGAATAACAGTCTGTAAATGGAACTATTGATTGACTACAGGTAATATTGACACCAACACACTTAGCAATTGTTATGGAGTATGCATCTGGTGGTGAGCTCTTTGAGCGTATTTGTAATGCTGGGCGCTTTAGTGAGAATGAGGTCATCTCTCTTCTATTAGGTTGGATCAGATACTTTTTATTTATTCAAAACTCCCTTTTGTTTTTGCTGATTTCAAGTGTTTTGCAGGCTCGTTTTTTCTTCCAGCAACTTATATCAGGGGTCAGCTATTGCCATTCAATGGTATGTGTTAAACTGCAGCAGGAATATGTTTCTGGTGCTTTGTTTTGGTTCAGTTTAGAGCCAACAATTAGGTCAGAATAAATTTTTAAATTGCCCTTAACTCTTAAATAAGTTGCAATTGGGTTTGTGCAGCAAGTTTGTCATCGAGATCTAAAGCTGGAAAACACACTTTTGGATGGAAGTCCTGCTCCACGGCTGAAAATCTGTGATTTTGGCTATTCAAAGGTTTCATATATTCCTTTGTGTTTATATATCTTTGATTACTGATCTCTGAGATCATTAACAATTAAAGAGTTCTACAGCTGCTAACAGAAATATGTGCAAACTGCTTTATTACTTGCTTTTCTGTTCAACATTTTGATCAAAGTTTTGACCTTTGATACAATAAATTTTTTATTTTGTTTGTTTAAACTGGTTTTGCATTTGATTGGATGATGTTTTTTCCTTGCAGTCTTCCTTGCTTCACTCACAACCTAAGTCAACTGTTGGTACACCTGCATACATTGCTCCTGAAGTGTTATCGAAGAAAGAATATGATGGGAAGGTAAGAGAGCTAATCCAAAATATTTAGTTGCATTCCAATTTGGTAGTTGGTGTACATGGAAATTATTCAAGTTGGTCATATGCTTTCTTTATTAAAATGGATAAATTCCTTAATCAAAACTTTCTGAATAAGAGTTTGATAATGGTAGAAGATTGAGATTAGCAAAAACTTGAGGTTATTATTTTCATAACTATTTTTTGGCTATATATAACTTTGGTTAGACACCCAAGAGTGGCAAAAAAAAAAGTGCCAAAGTGCTGGATTCTGGTAAGCAGAGGTTCATCAGACCCTCAATATTTCCAAATAAATTTATTAATTATCCAACCAACTTATATCACTAGAACTGGTTAGTTACTAATAATTGTTCTCGCAGTGTAGTTTCAGGGTTGGGCTAATTACACAAGGCCTTCCCTAACTGCAGATAGAACATCTGGAATTAACTGGTGTCCACGGGGAACTCTTTAGATCCTTCCTCACGACAATTAGTTGGCTCAATTTTTTTTGCAGAAGAAAGTGTCATATTCAAGCAAGCAACTAATTTTTTGTAAACCATGAATCAACTTACCTTGATTATCCAAGACTGTGTGGAAGCGTTCAATGCATTTCTCTGAAGGAGCTTGTTGCCATTGAAAGCATGAATGCATAGCTTAGAGAGTGAGCCACATCAAAAACATTCCTTACCTTAAGTGGCTGATAGGGATCTAATAATAAATCTTCCATGGCCTTGCAGATATTAACAAAGGGACGCCTGTCCATGTCCTTAGCAAGAGCCTACATCCTTGACAACCAAATGCTGAGACTGGAATTTGAGATTTCATTCAAGATGTAATCCACAAACTGAGAAGAAACCATAGCTGCATTGATTACTGTAGTCTCCTCTCTGTCCAGGACCACTGTTTTCTTTTCATCAAGTACCTGGGCTTTTGTTCTCCCCTTTCTTCCATCCATCTCCGAAGTGGATGCCATTAGACAGGGCTTCTCTTTCAAGCTCCAGAAAATCATCTGTAGCTTCAAATGCCTTGTTTAAAATTGCGTTCACACCAAAAATTATGATGGTGATTATACCTGGTGCACATGTCCAGTTCACTTAAATGCAGTGGGCTCTAAATCTTGTAAACTTTCTTTATAATCATACCTCCCATTCCATCATGCCTTTCATCTGGTCCATTATCAGGCTATTACTGTCATAATTGATTACATATGTTTTTTAACAATTCACAAATCATTGTACAGATTATAAAGTAACTCTCGTTTTGAATTGTTTTTTTAAGTTGATTACCTGGTTCTCCTTTGTACCTTCTCTCAAGATCTGATAAATGACTCGGGAGATTCTTCTGTCAACTATCTCCTATACTCTCTTGCCTGGCGATGCTAACTGCGCGGAAAGGTTTGACCCAAAACAAGCTTGTCATACATGTCAAATTAAGTATATGATGTCTTGAAATAAAAGCCTATATCTTTCAATCTGTGAAATGCAAATGGTAATGGAACAGCTTTATTCCTGGTGTTATAATTCTTCCAAGGTTGTTTGACATTGTCATATCTGTTAGTGGTTTACATATCCTTTCTATAATGTAATTACCTTAATAAAAAATGTTTGTATTGCTTGATGATGGAGACCAGTTGTGGCCATTTTAGTGTCAATGTCATTTATATAAAACGGGTCTAAGGACTTTTGTTTGCTTTTGAAACTACTACAGATATTGTCAATGAATGAATTTTTCTCTTGAAAATGTTGCCATTGTATTTGGTATGTTTGATTCTTCCATCACATGGTAATGCATAATTATAGGAGATCTGTCCTAAAGTTTTAAACCGTGGCACTAATATGAAAATATTGTTTGCATTGTTTATCCAAATTTATTATTTTTATAGGTATCCCATTCAAATATAAATCTAAATGACAGATTTTAAATTACCTTTGTAGCGATTTGTATTGAAATCATCTTGTTGGGGGCGTGGGGTGATGGAGACTTTAGCACATTAAGAAAGTTTATATGTATATGGTACAAACACATAGATTACTTAAGTGAAAAAATAAGTACTTTTTACAACATAATTTATGTTTTATAACGTTGTGTTGTATGCATACAAGTTTTTTCATATTGTCTCAAATTGTGAACCACATTATAATTGTTTCTTGTTCGTGAGACAAATCTTAAGTCCTTTGTAGTCTTAAAACTTTGTAGGGCTTATGAGTGGAGGGTTCCAGCTTGTTGAACAAGGCTTACATACAAATTTGAATATGGATTATATGATGAAGGCAAGGAAGTGTTAAGGCAGAGGAAGGATCATTAAGGTTTCCAAGACTCATCTTGACAAAGGAAACGGTACTAAGAGCTTCATCTCTTCTATCCAACTGTTTTCTCTTTTCTTCAGCACCTACATGTTCGGGATCTTGGCCATATGTAATCCTTTGCAACTTCAACTTCAACAACAAGATATCCATTTTGGGTTTCCACTTAGGATAGTTGTATGGAGTCAAAAGCTCAACTTTAGGTAAATCCATCATAAAATAAGAGAATGCAGCTGATTACCCCTCACAATACAAACAATCAACCCCTTTGTTCACAAGAAATTGACACTTTTTGCAAAGTCACAATGATGTATAAAAAATGTACCAAACTGGCTTCAAAATGAAATTCTGAAATTTTGGAAACAAATATGCAAAAAGTGCATGAACTGAAAAGAAGTGCTCCTAAATACCTTTTTGATGCCGCTTGAATCACAAAAATTGGAGCCTGGAGCCAAAAGTGACAAGCTCAGGAGTGCAAAACTAAGATCTGGCTTCAACTGGCGAAAATCGGCGTCAAGCAACAAAACCACTAAAAGGTACCTGTACCATTGTGAAGTTGACGGAGTCATCTTTCTGTCAATATCTTATTTACGAAGTCTCACCTCTGTATGAGCAGATTACACCAGTTTGCAAAAAAAGACCTATATTAGGCACTTTTGGAGCAAGTCAAGGTCCTCCGGGGGCTAACACTTGGTCACTCACGTGACCTTGGGTTGAGTCAGAGCAAAAAATAAAATAAGCATAAAATGAAATGGCACATAATGTAATGTCCCTTGGTAGTTTAGGACTTGAAGTTGCCACAAAGTACTTAATAAGCTTACGACCTAAATTGACAAGATTATAAGATTATAATGATTCAATCTAGATAATCAAAGTAAGGGAATTATTCATTCATCTAACCATATTAAGTCATCTATATGCAATTATTAACATCCATATCCACCTTATTACTACTTTAGCTTGAGAAGGAAGGTTTAGAAATGCAACCAAGGTGCCTAGAGACCAATTACAATAGGCTCCCTCAAAGTTTACAGGTCCAAGCCCGTATCTTATCTTGGGACTTTGCCCTCAAAGCTTCCGGGATGCTGACCCCTACCCTATCTTGGGACGGATGCTATTGATTGGATTTAGACAAGCCCCTCCTTGGAAACATTGCAGCCCTTCCCTTTCTCAGGCACTAAAAGTAGTAACAAGTTCTCAGCGTAGGAACATATGTTCTAACCATTCATTCTCATTATCATATATTTATATATAATCTAAATATATAATTCTGATTGGGTTATTAGTATCTTAGCTATCACATTATATATATATATATATTCATATATCATATAACTATATTTAATTATAAATCCAATCTTATATATATACACAGGACCGTATACTGGCTTTTCATTCTTAATATTATAATATTCTGTAAATCATTATCTTATTTATAGATAATTTACAGTATACCCAGATGGCAGGTCTGAGCTATAGTCTACACTTTCCTTATTACTTTCTTGTTCTCTACATCTCATGATGATAACCAAATATATTTATAATCTCTGTTTCCCTGACCAGTACCAAATTGTATGTTTCATATTCTCGTGTTCGGTCCTCCCTTGAATGGGGCAGAATACCTTCTTATATATCGATGCTGAATTGAAAAGTTACATTGTCAACGGACATGTCTCATGTCCTTTCATGAGGAGGTGTATCTCTTAGTAGTGAACAGACACGTCATTATTGTCATTTCTTTTCGTTAGTGATAATCGCACAACTAAGCACTACATACACAACCAATCTGATCTAACGATTAGCTTCTCACTCAATCGTTATCTCAAGGCAAATTAATTATCTTCATACCAGTGGTTAGTCATTGATTAGATATAATCATTGTTTAGTTGACATCGTTCCTTTTCATAACATATCGTTTGATTATCAACTTGATTTGCATATTACCAATTAGTCTATCCATCAATAAAATATGCTAGATTCTGACTGATGCCGAGAGGAATATTATTTGATTAAAAATTAATTATAATACAGATCGATATTTTTATGTCTTAGTTGATCCGTTCCTTCTATGGTTGATTACATTCCTTGTTACAACTTCATCGATGACATGTCGTTTACCATTCATTTATTTATTATTATGATATTATATTATTATATTGTATATTCATTCATTAATATATAACATTATACTATTTTAATTTATAGATTCTTTCATTATTATTATATATGTAATTTAATAATAAATTACATTATAATTTATTATTATTTATTTTCTTATTAAATTATTTTTATTAAATTCTATTTCGGAAAGGGGACATCACACATAAATCGTTTCCCACATGATGCTGACCACTAAATAAAGTGAGTCGACAAAAACACTCTCCATGTGGACAAAGTATTAAGGACCCAAACACGTCCCCCAATCATATACCAACCCGACCTTCAGTGAATGGCTTGGCCACAAAGAAATGCGAGCCGACAAGGAGTACAATTGGCCAATCTGCTGGGCGATCAAACAAGTCTTTGACCACAAGAACCAGCTCGCTGCCGTAAAGGCCGATCACGGACCAATCACAAAACCCAAAGCAAACAAAAAACTTGCAAATATAAATAAAATACTGACTGTGAACCAATAAACTACCATGTTGGAGTAATTAGGTGACTCCACAACACCCCCAAGATCCTTGAAGATCAAAACAACTTCCGCAAGAGAGAGTGGCAAGAAAGATTGCTTCAACAATACAAGATTGATAGAAATGATAATTAAGCATACAAAATGTACGTGGGAAACCGTGCTTATAATGTCAAGGTGATGAGATAAGTTTACAACTACCCTTGATACAAACATTAAATGCACTATGCAAATATTAAATACTATGTGGCCATAATAAATAACGAGACATGGCCTCATTATAAGGAACTTCTAGAATGCCACCTAGGATAACTAGCTTAGAACAATTATACTCAACTTAGGTCCTAAGTAAACTTAAGGTTTGAATAGGTTCCCACTAAGAACTAGTTAGATAATAGCCTCGTTCACACTGACAAATATAACCTTTTTATGATGGGTGGGATGAGGAGGAGCACATAAATCAGCCAGGGCTTTGAGATGCATGACCATAGACTCATGTTTGCAGATTGAAGAAGGCTCTTTATAGTTTGAAACATCTCATGCATGTTACTCTAGGATCAATAAATATTTTCCAGGCACTACTTTGTGGGGCTATAAGTGTAGCAAATTTCAGGTGAAGTTTTCCTTGGACAAGGAAAGTATGAAGTCAAGCTTCTAAAGAGATTTCAAATGATGGACTGCAAGCTCATGGCTACTCCCATGGTAGCAAATTTGAAGTGTGTGTGATTCAGATTTAGGTAAATAAGATCCATTTATGTATAGACAATTGATAGTTTCCCTCATGTACTTGGTACACAACAGTCTTGACGTTTGTTTTACAGTCAACACCCTGAGTCAGTACATGGTGCAGCCCAGGCAGGTTCATTGGGTTGTTACAAAACATGTCCTCTGGCATTTTGGATGGAGATATGTTGTTGAAGACTTGGTACGATATCGTTTTTCAAAATTTATTGGGTAGGTAGTGCTAGTGATAGGAGAGCACTTCAAGTTATTGCTTCAGTTTAAGTTCAGGTATGATTTCTTGGTATAGCAGGAAATAGTCTTTTGGAGCACTTAGTTCAACAGAATTAGAATTAATGGCAGCCAATTCTGTTATCACTGTGAAGCTGGTTGGCTTTAAGTTACTAGTAGAGTTGAAAAAATAGACTTTGGCTGCTATTATGATCTACTTCAACAATTAAAGTAGTATCAAACTCTTTGAAAATCCAGTATTTCATTATCAATCATATTCAGTTCAGTTACTGCTTCATCAGAGCAAGGTTCAAAAGGGAGTTGTGGTTTTGCAGTACATTTCAACAGAAAAAAAAGTTGCTGATATCCTGACTAAGCCTCTTTCAAAAGGAAAACTTGAGATGTTTAGAGAATTTGACATGATGGAGAATACTTTCCTTGGTAAGAGGGACTGTTAGAATATGTAGTCTACCTCAGTCAGTGTTCATAGAGAGCAATAGTCAATCTTTTTCAGGAGCCATGGTTAACTTAAACTATGGTTTAAGTCTAAGTTAACTAAAGTTTGAATTCAAGAGAGTGCTTTTTAGATAGCTACTAAATAAGATTGGAGTTCAAGGTTTGATTGCCAACTTTAGATAAGTTAAAATAAGGTTATCTCTCAACTTCAAGCATCAGATTTAAGTGAAGTCATATCTTCAGTTTACTGTTCTTTTGTTTAACTGAGTTGTGGGTAGATTCCAAGTGACAATTATCTTGTGGAGGGCACTATCTTACCCTCTCATGCAAATCCTTAGTTTGAAGTTGAGTTTGTCGTGTGATAACTCTTATTCACACCCCTTGTTAGATTTGTAAATTGAAAGGGCATAGGAACATTATTTTGAAAAGTTTTATTTATTTTCTGTAGCAAATTTATGTTCAAAATTAATGAAACAATGACAACGTTTTTGATAGTCATTCATTGAGATTTTTTTTTTTCTATTGTATTGTTAAATGGATTCTTGCATTTGAGAAAAAGTTTTGTTTTAATAGTTTTAGTTTCAGTTTTATTCCTGTAGGAAAGAGATATCAAGTGCAGAATCAGTTCACCATGATTTAGAGAATTAACAGTAAATTCAAATTGGTTGAGAGGAGAAATAGTAAGGCACCCTGTTTCTCATGAAGACGAAACACATCACCATATCCATATACTAAACCATTGCTTACAATAGAGATCTGGTTTTCATAGTGCTTAAAATATTTTGCAATATCACTATCATAGCACCTTTTGATTAAAAAAATGCTAGAAATTTCAATGATTGACAAGGATAATCCAGGGTGATTCACTTGCAATTTTACTTACTGGGTCATTTTGTTGTCAACAAAGCATCCAAACACTTCATTTTTTCACAATTTTTCTCACGAGTACTCACAAGTTGGCAATTTTTTAATCCATGGTGGTATATATCATGGGCTTTGTCAAAACAAGATCAGAATAATATCAGAGACATTGACTGCTTCAAATACATAAAACAAATGTTTCATCTTTTGGTCAAGTAAAGCCTGATGTCTTATGAGAGGTTATGGCTCCCCTTCTTTATATGAGGAGTGACAGTAGAATAGTAGGTGGCTGCAACTGTAATTGCTACGGGCCACTATGATCACTATGATTATGAAATCACGATGTCTGAGATTTATGATTCACATGACTCAATTGTTGAACTTGACATTAACTACTAATAATTAATAAGTATGAACGTATGAAATATGATATTATGAAGTTTTATGGTTTATCATCTATGTTTGTTAAGATTATTAGTAAACATGTCTTCTTTTATGTCTGGAAAATTTTGAGTTTTTGCCAAGTCTGAGTCAAATCTGGGTCTCTTGAGTTTTGTTGGGTGATGAGTTCTTAATCTATGATAACACCTTTGCCTAGAGATGTATAGAGTATTGACAATTCGACACAACTTGTTCTTACATCCATTGATTTTATGGTAACATATTTCACAAGAGATGTGTAGGGATATTGACACAGTTCACACATTTTTTCTTCCATTGGGTACTGACGTGCACAACAATAGCAAATTGTGCAGCAATTGTGCCTTGCACAACAAGTTTGCAACACAACAATCGCTTGTTCAACAACTACTTGCATAGCAACTGTGCTTTGCAAGTATCTGTTGTGACGTAATCACACATCCCTCCATTGCTAATGGAGACCCTCAGTTTTTCGCTTTTTGAGGTTTTAGGTTTTAGTGTCTTTGTTTCAATCTTTGGTCTTTTGCCAGTGAAAGTTTAGAGAGTGTTAGGAGTTTAAAGTTTTTGAGTTCAATTTACCCAGTTCAGGGGTGTCATCAAAAAGTAAACAGAAGATAGCATGACCAAATGAGTATTTTGATATTGCAGAAGTGTTCAAAAGGGCCAAGGGATGAAGATCGACATTGCTTGAGGTCAATTATGGCTACTTTTTAGGAAAATTTCTATTTTCTACTTTTTTTTCTTTTTTGAAAGTTTCATTTTTGGCACTTAGGGCAGGTCCCATGCAGCTGCTAAGCTTATTTTGGCTAGCAGCAACTGCTCAACATTTTTAGCAGCAATTTGTGAAGCTGGTGGCCCCATGCATAGCAAAATTTGCTGCTTATTTTTAAGCAATACTCTTAAATGATATTTTAAATGAGCATTTTAACAATATTTGTTGCAAATGAAATTTAGAAGCAAAATTTTAGGCAAATAAAAAGGAGAGGAAAAAAATGGTGAAGACATGTGGCATTTTTCCAATAAGCAGTTGCTGCTTATTTCCAGCCCCCCCTTTTTTTCAAAGCCTATTTTTGGTTTTTAAGCAGCTGCTGCTCCATTAAAATAGGAAAAGATTCCAATTTATCCTTTCCCCGTAATAAAAAATTTACATGAACACTGCAGCTGCTTAAATTTAAGCAGAAATTGTGCATAGGCAGCCGCATGGGGACATGGGGTTCTAGGCCAATCGGGGTTCACCTCTTTTTTTGCCAATTTTTTTGCTTTTTAATTTTTTTTTGAAATTTGACTATCTGAAAATTTTTAGAATCTTCTAAAATCTAGAATCTCCGTTATGACTTCTAAATATCGAAAACCACTCTCAAACATCTTAACAATATATACATAAAATATAACTTGAAGTATAAGTCACATTGACTTATACTTAAATGTTATATTTATAATTTTATGTATATATTCTGCCCTCCAAGCTCGAAATTCCTTAAGTCAACACCAAGTCCGCCCTGTCAAACTTGGAAATCCTCATTGCAACATGATGTCCGCCCAAGTCTAGGAATTTCAAAAATTGAGCCCAAGTCTAGGAATTTCGAAAATTGACTAAGTGCAGATAAATCCACAAACACAAGCAAAGTCCGATTACCCTTGTGAAGTTCTAGAAGAAAGCAAGATAAAGGTCGACACATTAGAGAAATTCTAGAAGAAAGCTAAGAGATTGACCAAGTATTCATAAAGTCAACCAAGTTCATTGAAACTCAAAGAAAGGGAAAATAAAAAGGATAAGAATAAAACAAAGAGATCGACCTATTTATGGCTATATATATATGAACTTGGCATTTTATTCATTCACAAGTTGGAAATCGCACCTCTGGAGTTGAGTTCTTGGCAATTTTTATTCTGATTTCAAAGGCAAAGTGTAAACACTGGATGACTTTTAGACTGAATGTTGGCACAAATCAAAGATTTCTTATCTGCTGAAAGTTTTCTTTTCAAGAATCCCAAGTTTTTATTCAGGTTTAGAGGCAATTTTCCTAAATTTCTTGAGAAATTTCTTAAGGTTTTCTAATCTGATTGACTGGTTCAGAATGATTTTATGCAGACTTGAAAGAAATTTTCAATCCAAATTCAAAATTTCAATCTGCAAATTCTCACAGCTGGGGAAGATTCAACGTCATTTATTAGTTTAGGACCGAATTTTAACGAGTGTTGAGCTTATTTATCCTTGCTTTTTCATATTTACATTCCTAATTCTTGATTGAAAACTCAAATGTATGAAGGATTGGAGGAGGTAGATGTCAATACAATGAGGAAAATACAGTGAAGAAATTTCTCAAACCAAGATAAAGTCCGCCTCGAAAGGACAATAAATTTGTTTAAGGCATGGCAAAATTCTCATCAAGGCATGAAGTCTGCTCAAGAATTCATGGAGATTCCTCTTTCTAAAAGAAGTCTGCTCATGGAAAATTCCTGTTTCCAAGCCAAGTCTGCCCAGCCTAGGATGACTTCAAATTTGGCTAAGTATTGTCAAGTTTTAGGAAATTCCACAATTCTACATGAAGTCCTCCCAAGGAAAAACAAGGAAAATCCTAAATCCATGATGAAATCTGCTCTAGCAAGGAGGGAGAAAACAGTTCTAAAGCTCCAACATCTTAGTACTCATCTCACCAACAACAGGTTGAATATCATTCTTGTCTTCAACTTTGAATAACCCTTTATGAAATTGTCTTTCCTTGTTCTTATTTGGTTTTCTCAGTCTCTCTTTCTTTGTCATAAGTTTTTGAGACTCCAAGTTTTTTTTGTCATGCAAGTAAAATGCTCTTCAACCTATCAACCTTTCCCTCAATGCTAGATATTTTTGCGATATCATCCTTCAACTTGTTGAACTGTTTGTCTACATTTTTCTCCTGTCTTGCCGTTGACCTAGCTTCCTTGTCCACTAATGCAAGCTCAGGGTCAAAGGAGATCAATTTATCACTTCCACTTGATCTTGTGATGCCACAATTTGTGAAATTCTTGCAAGGATGTCTATAACTTTTCTTTAATACCGTTGACCTGTAAGTTGCTGGAGAAGCTCTCCTAAACTCATTTACTTACAGATTTCTCTATTTCAACTCTTCAACATTGTTTTTCCACCCTGCATAGATACTTAAATAGTTTTAAGAATCTCTCCTAAACTAATTTACTTACAGATTTCTCTATTTCAACTCTTGAACATTGTTTTTCCACCCTTCATAGATACTTAAATTGTTTTAACATGTTTATCACATCAACTTCATAGGGATGCAACACAAAAAGCAAATAGTGCAAAGGAACACACAAAAATGAGTGAGGCATGTAGTTACGCTCGGAGAAACCTTCGAAAGGAAAGAAAAACTTAAGAAGAGTGGGCTCTTGTTCCTTGTGCCACTTTCTTTTAGTCTTTTACAAGTGTATACATTCATTACGTACAACTAGCTCAATATACCTGCAACATGCTCTTTCATTACAAAAGTCATCCTTCTCTACTTACAATAGTTACAAATGAACAAACATAAATGTTTTTCATGAAAACTTGCCTGAAATATCTTTTACGAAGCATTTATGTCTGTCACATGCACTCCTAAGGCACCATGTGGAAGATCAAATGTCAAAAATGCAAATTGAAAAGTTCAAAAGGCTTCACATTCCATGCTTTGTCTGCATAGTGACAACTTCAGCATTTCTGCTAGGAGATGATTTCGAAATCACCATGGTGTGAATTTTTTTCTGCTGAGTTACTGGATTCGGACCCCGGATCTGGGTACGGGTCCGATCCAGGTCCGGATTCTCCTCCCAGTCCGTGTGGGATCCGGGCAGGGTCCGGATGGATCCGCGATCTGCGGATCGATCCGGACCCTGCCCGGATCCCACACGGACCGGGAGGAGAAAACAAGGATCCTCGAGGATCCCACGCAGATCGCGGATCCATCCGGACCCACAGGTCCAAATCCGGACCCTGCCCGGATCCCACACGGACTGGGAAGAGAAAATGAGGATCCTCGAGGATCCCACGCAGTTCCGCGCGAATCCACAGGGACCCGCTGCCAGCCAAGATGTAAAGTGGTAAAATTAAGATGTTCTTTTTGCCTTGATAAATAACTCTCGGAGCCTTTATAAATTAATTAAAGTCGGTTGAGCTTTCGGGGGTGCTGCCCACGAAAACCCCCACGGGGGCGCTGCCCCTCGACCCCGCCCTGTACTGCTGCCCCTCGACCCCGTCTTGGGGGCTTTGCCCCCAAACCCCATTTAATAATTTGGGGTGGAAACTACGCCAATAAAAGTGGGGAAAAATTAATCTTTGAG
>MU224855.1:3661046-3674968 GCA_018584345.1 Thuja plicata | reverse complement strand
TTATACTTCTTATATTTTGTTTGATGCCACAGATTTCATCATGCATGAGTATTGTAAGCCTAAAATGCTTGACAGTAGTTATATATATTTTTGTTTCCTTTCACTCAAATCTTCTTTTATACTTATTTTGTTTGATGCCACAGATTTCATCATGCATGAGTATTGTAAGCCTAAAATGCTTGACAGTAGTTATATATATTTTTGTTTCCTTTCACTCAAATCTTCTTTTATACTTATTCAATCATTATTTTCTTGTGTATGTGATCAAAGTAGCTTCTATTTGATTAGTTTATTTTGTTTTTAAAGTTGATTTATTTAAGGGTGCATAATAAAAGCTTTAAATTCTTAAAAATCTCAATATTTCATGAATTTTTCAATTTGCCAAGTCCAAGTCAAAATCAGCCTGTCGAGTCCAAGTCTTGTAATTAGGATTGCTACAGAACAAATGGGCACATCAGCTGGTATAGCGCATGAGCTGGTATAGCTCAATGCCTATCTCTAATAAATTATTAAATAGCATTATATGAGGATAGTATGAACAGATTTCAACAGTTAAAAGTCACCTGATTCAATAGAACATATCACTTGGCTGATTTATGTAGATAAATATATAATTTTATCATGCATACTGTATTGATGGTATTTTAATTAATAAAGGACTTACTACTCTCAAACTGCCAGTAGCGATCAGTTATTTAATTTCTAGTTTCTGACAACAGAATTCATGGAGCAACTGCCAAATAATAAACTTTCCAAGATTCAAATGATGTAATAATATTCTATACTCAAGATAAAATGATTTGGTCAATAACTTGTCTAATCCCCAAAGAGGCTTCTGTACTAGTAGCCAGAGCACAAGCCACAATAGACAGCAATAATCAGACTCAAAATGTGATAAAGCAATATTGGAAATTAAGATAGCAGCACAAATTTTAACCCTCTGCCAGTAATGAAGATGTTCATAAAAATCCTTTCAAATGGTGCAACCGAGAGTAGATTTGAATCATCTGATCTCATAAACAGCCATTTTTTTTCTTTTGGGCCTGGTATTAGGACTTTGTCAAAATGCATTTGAACAAATTGCTCCACCAGAAACTTGCTATACAGTAGACAATGTCTTATCTTTGACTACAGTTCTTGATGATCTAAAATTATAACAGTTTGGAAGTTGGCGATTGCCCATTGAAATACACAGTTATTTGTCAAATCTCTGTTCAGTGAAGGTCAGTGCTATTATTTCAATCTATTTCTTGCAGTGAACTGAACTGCAACAAGCAACATTGAAGTGATTGATGCTTAATTACTATCATGCCTTTCAATCTCCAATAACTTCTTTCAAGTTTTTATTGTCCTAATAATTTACATGTTTTCAATCTATTCTTATGCAACTGGTTGCCTTATAATATCAATGTTGGATGTCCAGCTGCTATCATGGGAATAACAATGTATAATGAATGGTTCATAAGGCACAACACTTGCTGAAGGTTTTGCAAATGGGGTAGCAAGCTAAGTGGGCTTAACCTTGGAGGAAACTTTGCGGTGAAGCGTGCTTGAATTGGAGCAATATTGGGATGGGTGACCTCTCGGGAAGGCTCGATGCTTCATTCCTGTGAGCATCACCTAGATGCAATGAGTGCTAAGTGATCCATTCATTCTCATGAGAGATGGGTCCTTGTGAAGAACTAGTCATGATATATGGGTCAATGAGTTTGACTTGAAAACGACACAATTGAATCCTGATAGCAATATTACAATGACAATGTAGTTTCCCAAGTGAAGCAACAATGGATGGTCTATTATTAACATGAATCAAGTATGATTTGTGAGCAGTATAATGAATGGTCATAAGGCACAACACCATCTGAAGGTTTTGCAAATGGGGTAGCAAGCTAAGTGGGCTTAACCTTGGAGGAAACTCTGTGGTTAAACATGCTTGTGTTGGATCAATACTAGGATGGGTGACCTCGCAGGAAGGCTTGATGCTTCACCCCTGTGAGCATCACCTAGATGCAATGAATGCTAAGTGTTCCATTCATTCTCATGAAAGATGGGTTCTTGTGAACCACTACTTATGAAACATGGGTTGATGAGTTTGACTAAAAAACTACACAGTTGAATCCTAATAGCAATATCACAATTAACAATGCAGTTTCCCAAAAGAAGCAACAATGGTTGGACTATTATTAACATGAATCAAGTATGATTTGTGAGCAGCTTGTTGATGGTGTGTAAACACTTGATTTAGTCATACTGCAATTATATACATCCAGCATTTGATGATTGATGAGCATGTTCATGGCAGGCATCAATTTGTTTATAATGGCTGGTAAACTTTCCCATAACACAATGTCTTTCCAAGTCTACCACAAAAAAAACCTTCGACATCTGCTTGTCTTGGGCAATTCAAAAAGACTTGATCCATTGCAAATGGCACCATATTGTAGCCAGTCAAACTAGAAATGCTTTGACTGTTCTAAGCATAAGAATTACACAGATGCATAATTATAATGGAAGGGGATGGCAAATTTACTGTATGAGGGAATGTGAATGTGAAGGAATGAGCCTGCAGGCATTAAAGGAGCTGGCGAATTGTAGTGCTAGGGCATCGCTTTCATACACAATGATTACTTGATAGTCCTTGTGTGTTTATCCATGCTTAAAGTTAGTATACAGTTAGAAGCTATCTACACAGCCTCCCATGTATCATATTACTAATATTCACATTTTAATTAAAGTTCGGGTGAAGTGATCAATACTCCACACTTGTGTTACCGGATACGTGCGCCCCACCCCTGCCTCCAGATGCGGGTGCGTCTGGGCACGGATGTAGAGGTGGGGTGCATGTGGATGCTCATAGGGAGCACATCCACTCCCTGTGGGTGCATCCGGATAATTTTGAAGACACGGCTATAGTCTCTCGCGGTAATATTATTCTTTAACCTTATTAAATGAATTCCCAGCAGCCACGGCAAACTCAAATAATAATTTGCACCTCTGTAAATCATTATCAAGCAGTGATACCCCGAGTTTCCGAGACAGGACGTCAGGGGACGGGTTTCTGGGACGACAATTTTTTTTGCCAATTTTGGGGACGGCAGGGGACAGCAAAGGAGACATCTATATAAATATAGGGAAATTTTCAAATATATAAGGAAATTTTCGATATACATTACATTCGTATGAAAATATGGACAAAGCAAGCTATTTAAATTAAGTTGCCGATTCGGGTGATGTGGATGTGGATGCGGATGCGCGGATGAGTGGAATTTTTTTGGGGGGGATGCTGATGCGTTTATATATATATATATATGTATATATATATAATTATTTATATACTATATATTATATATGCAAAGAAATGTACAAAAATAAATCATTTGATGGTATGATACTTCACCATTGATCAAGATTCAAGATATTTCATATTTGATAGTTCAACTTAAACTTCACAAACACAAATATTTAAATTGAAATAAGTTCAATAACTAATTACTCATGTTCAAGATTCCAATGCAATTTGAACTACAAGATCAAAACTTAGTTCATGATTCAATGTTCATCAATCAAGAGTCAAGACTCAAGATTCACTAATCAGATTCACAATCATAAGGATTCTCAAGAAAATCCGCATTCTCATCATCTCCAACATGTTAATATATTCCTTAAGTGCCAAAAAATAGTTAAAAAAAATGTTTTCTGGGCATGGGCCCACAGATGCTTCCGGATAAGCTCAGGTGCCCTATGGATGCCTGTTGGAAGCTCATCCCAGACATTCAGATGCGTGTGGCATCCCCACGCATCCAGATGCTTGGGATGAGCTTCCGGCAGGCACCCACAGGGCAGCCGCCCCCAGATCCACATCCGTAGGCATCCACATCTGCATCAGGCCTCTACCAGCACGCATCAGTATTTTAGCATTTAAACATCATAGAACATTAAGATACAACATTTCAATGCCATTTAGTAAACAGTAACCGATTCAATACTCAATAGGTATTAACTATAGTCTATTATGCATAGTAACGGGGTGGGGACGTCCCCCGTCCTGGAAACATCCCCGTTCCGGAAACAAGGGATTTTAGGTCGGGGACGCGTCCCCGGGTAACATTGTTATCAAGCCAACTATAGGAATCACTGATATATTTTCAATGAAAGCTCCCACAAACATTAACTCCGTTTCAGGCTCGTTAAAATATCTAACCTTCAGACGAACACCCATATTTTATATGCTTCACGGCAGAGCCTTGCAAAGTAAATGCTTCAACTATATATGAATTGCTTCCAATATCGATTTGGGACCCACAACTCATTTGCCCGTAATTCTCAGAATATATAATATTCGGGATATAAAATATTCATAATAGAATATAAATCTACAATAAGCTCACAACCAAAACATAAATATTCAGAATATAATACTTTTTATTTTCATAAGAGAATATAATTTACTCCAGAATGCAATCAATCCCACTACTTCAAATGATTTAATTCTGCACATTTCTTGCTTTTTTTTTGTACGCTCACCCAAACGCATCCAACCCCCCCCCCCCCTCTTCTCCGCCCCCCAAANCCACCCCCCCCCCCCCCTCTTCTCCGCCCCCCAAAAAATAAAATAAAAAAATTCACGTATCCACATACCGGGTCATTGTACCAGCATCTGCATCCGGATTCAAACCAGTAACTTAGCTCCACGCATATGTAGTCTTTTCATACAGCAGGTTTGAGGCACTGTTTGAACTTCATCTTGAAACTGTGCTCATCTTTGTGGGTGTTTGGGTGGTTTTTTGTGTGGATGAAACTACAGCTTTTGTAATTTTCTGTATCTTGTTTGTTGCATTTTTTTGCACCTTTAGTTTTAAGGAACATTTTAGCTATCAGCCTACTAGGCAGTCTTGGTTGTGATGTCCAGTGAGTGCAGCCACCCATATTGCCCTTTTAATCATTTCTTGGTTGAGTGCAATGCCTGTTCTTCTCAGTATATAAAGAATAACTTTTTGGTGATTGTTTTCTTCTGTTGAGTGCCCTACAAAAAAATTCTTGAAATAATTATCTTGTACCTTCTCTCTTCTTGCTTTTGAGGTGCACAGGGACCCTCTTCCTCATCACATTTCTGTATAAACTAGTGTATGCTTAGAGTTTGGTATCAGTTGTGATACCATATGTTCATCTGATTTATCACCTTAGGTAGTCCAGTAGAACATTTTTTATCGTAATTGATTTAAGCACTGAAATATATAGTCAAAATATTTATGATCATTACATAGAGGCCCAGGACTGCTTATTTACTATTGACTATTAAGTACAATATACAACCAATGGATTTAAATCTAGTTCATATTTATTGACTATAATTACTTATCATAAGTCTATTGACCATATATTCTGCTTCATGCCACTGTGATACCATATAGTCAACAGTCCTAATAAAGATACGTCGTGTCATAAATCTGTTGAAATAGTAAATCAACTACATTTGTGGATCCTAATTACCCTAGTAAAACATTTCCAAGGTTGTAAATATTTCGTGAAAAAAAGCACCTGATGGTTTTGAGCTGCCTGCAACTATGTGAAATTTTGAATTATGGTAAATGCCAAGAAACGATTTATAGGACTGAGACAGTTCACCCCAAGGTGTAGAGACATTGTAGTAAATTCTAAAGGGCCCATATACCATTATTCAGGAATTCTTTCAGTGGAAAATAAGTTTTATCTTGTTGATGATAAATGCCCTTGTGTGTTTCAGATTGCAGATGTCTGGTCATGTGGAGTTACTCTTTATGTTATGCTAGTAGGAGCATATCCATTTGAGGATCCTGAGGAACCGAGGAATTTTAAAAAGACTATCCAGGCAAGATATGTTTTGCATTCATATATATTTTTCATGTAAACTTCATACGGCATGCTTTTTTTAAGAGATGAGATGTTAGTACATGGTTAAGGCTGATGAATATTGATTGTATTTTTAATCTTGGCCGCAGCGTATACTGAACGTGCAGTATTCTATTCCAGACTATATTCATGTTTCTCCAGAATGTCAACACCTTCTCTCTAGGATTTTTGTTGCAAATCCTTCAACAGTAAGTTTTATCTATTCTTTATTAAGTATAAGCTTAATATTATAGGTTTTCTATGCTACCTTTCTAGAATTGTTATATTTTCAGATTTCTAATACTGATGCTTCAGCTTCTGGTTGATGGAAACAGAGAATATCAATTCCTGATATACGGAACCACGAATGGTTTTTGAAGAATTTACCTGAAGATTTGGTAGATGCAGCTGATACAAGTGACAATCAGTTTGATGATTTGGACCAGCAACAGCAAAGTGTTGATGAGATTATGCGAATAATTGCTGAAGCTAAGATACCAGCACCAGGGGTTGGTGGGATTGGCCATTACTTTGGAGGAAGCCTAGACTTTGATGAGATGGATTTGGAGAATGATGATGCAGACCTGGATGTTGATAGCAGCGGGGAGTTTGTTTGTGCCATGTAGCTCTATGGCAATGGATATTTTTTGTGGTGTTGCAACTACACTAGTGATTGCATCGCTTAATTTATATCATGCTAGTGAGACTCAAACTTTCCTTTTGGTATGATAAATTTCCTGGCGGTTTGGAGATGTGAACCATTATCTAGTAGCAGCTGTTTGCCACAGTAGCTTTGTAATTGCTATTTATTGGAATATGTGAAGATTTTCGATTGTTCATCTGTAAGTGAATTGCTATATGCCCTGTAAAAATAGAACCAAGGCAGTATATTTTGAAAATAAATTCCAGATGTGTTGTATGACGTCCTATTTTGATGTTTATCTCACTTTTGTAAGGAGAGAAGGCACAGCATATTGTTATATAGGACATCCTGGCCCTGGAATCTGATGGAATCTTATAACTGTAGTCATTTGTTTTGTAATTTATATAATTAACTGGTCCTAATATGCATCTGTTCTTCTGAATTGCTTGATACTTACAACCTATCAATATCTGTCTAATATACTATAGCGTTATTTTTTTTTAATCTTTGGTTAGCTACGGTAGGACCATCCATCTTTACAGAGTTGTGGATAAGTTCTTTTCCCATACAGATATGTGATTCGGTGTGCAATTAATCAAGATTTGAAATCTTTACAACATTGATTGTAGTTACTACGTATGGATTCATGTTTCTGTGTAGATCCATTTATCAAGCTTGCACCTGCATGAATGGGTGACTGGCATTTCTAATAGTAAGTACATATTATTTGAGAATTCAAACTTCTGCAATAAACACTGTTTAGAGAGATTCTTGAGATAAACTTAGCAAAGTATTCCGGGTTGATTTTTTGAATCCTTCATCATGATGAGTTATGATATTGCAAATTTGATCCCATATATAAGTAAGTATACTATGAGCTGTGAAAACATTGCGAGCATTTTATGGGAATGAGAAATGCATCAACAAAATAATCAAAGAGTTTATATAGCCTGCATGGAACAGTGCTTTACCGTATATCTACCTAAAAGTTTTGTTTGTTTAATTTGCTTTTGTGGAAGTAGCAATGTTTCAGTTGTTAAATGTTAGAAATGAATTGTGGTGGACTTTGCAATTATAAATGTTAAATTGGAAGTGTGTTGCTGTATAATTTATCGACAATGTTTTGCAATTTACTAAATGTGTGTCACTTCAAAGGTCATAACCTTGTGATTGTAACTGTTCATTTGTATTGAAATGTGGTTCCCAGTAGAACTTAAGTATCCTACTTGTAACACGGGGATAATGGTTAGCTGCAGAGTACTTAAAGAAAAAAATCTTATATTATTATGATTTATTGAGCAGAAGTTGTATTAGAAGCTGTGATGTGGACGTTCCATTCCCTCTGCCAGTTAGATTCATTTTTTAATAAATCTCTAGCTATTTGAATATCCATTTAACTGTCATTTGCTAACCCAATTAATTCTCATTGCCTATAGATTATGTTTTATGGATGTGCTGATCACAGGGCATGCGATTCTCACTGCCATTAATTCCAGTCCTTAAAATCATTTTCTATGTTAATGACTTCATTTTCTTTCAAATTGACTTGGTTATCTTTATCAGATGAAGCTTGCATGCCATCCGAAACATTTTATTGTAGAAAAGCCAGTCATAGTAGAAAAGCAAGTCACAGTGGAGAATGCCTGCGAAATATTAAAAGCAACAGAACAGCGAAGTTTGGTTTGTTAATTTAGTGTGTGATTGAGACAGGGTTACAAATGAGCTGTATTTGAGTCTCATGAAGAACTTACCTTCAACAATTTCATAATAGCTTCAAAGGATGACTTGCTCTGTGTCACTGAAAAATAAACTTGCCCCTTGGTACAGGATACAGTTTACAATCCCAAAAAGCTGCCTTTTGGTAAAATAAATATGTTGATTTAATTAGTCAAACAAGAATTAAGTAATAATTACAGCTAGCTTTAAGGACACGCAGAAACGAGACCAAGAACATATTTTCTGGAAAACTGATAAAGAAAATGTCTCTTCTGGGGTTTGAAGGGGTCACAAATTTACAGGTATCACGGTCATTTATTTTCATCTTTTCGTATATCACTGCGTAAAGTGTTGATAACATGAAAAGTTGAAAGGTTCTGCTGGATACAATGATGCAAAGAAATTAGAATAAGCCAACACTAAACTCTAAAATGTCCCCTAGTTGGAATTACGAGATTAAATCCATTGCTATGAAATCTGATTTTAGTTCTGAAAATTAAGTTTTATGCAGATATAAAACATTTAAGATTAGGATTCCTAATTTTGTAGAATATCAAATGCAGAAAATAGAACGAACAAACTCCAATAAACTCAGATTTATGTGGAGAACCCATTGTAAAGAAACTCTACCAGAAACAGAGAGTAAGAAATATTTCTACTTCAATATATGAGTCCAACAAACATTCTTTCTCAATGCTCAACAACCTGTAAACAAAATAACTCTTCGATCTGTAAAATACTCTCTGAATCATAACCATCATTTCCCCTAGCACACATATTTATAGCTCTCCAACTTAGGTATTTAGAGAGTCATTGGCAATGTGAAGTTGAGAAGTCACTTGTGTCTTTTGACCTTCCATAATTCTTCTTTAAATCTAATGCTCCAATTTATGGAATTAGAATATTCGGGTTTTCAATAGTCATTGGATTATCCAAATAAACATAAACAATGATTATGAATCTTGACATTAAAACAAAAATGGGGAGAGTATAGATCTAATAAAATAAAAATGCTCAAGTCAATAGGACATTATAGGTAAGTGCACCAAGATGGTGTGTAAAATGTGTGCACCCACCAAATTTTTTTTCAAAACACCTTTAACTCAATTAGGTTATTTTTAATTCAAATAACTTGATCGGGTTATGGTTTGGTACATTTTCAAGCCTAAATTTAGATAACTCATACTGATTTTTATTAAAATCAAATTGTGTTTTGTTTATAATAAATCTTTTTTACTATTAATAATAAAAAGTTGTTATAAATTTGTATGAGTTTTAATCTTATAAAATCCATTTGCGTTATTTGTCCCTAAAATAAGTCCTAAATAACAAACAAGGGAAGGGAGGAGAGAGAATGGATAGAGGGGAGAGGGGAGAGAGATAAGTGTTATGAAAATTAAAAGTGTAGAAAATTACAAAGGAGCAAATACACAACACAAAATTTACGTGAAAAAACCTAGTAAAATTATACTACGAAAAAAATGATGGACAAATATCTTTCAATATTATTTTCAAGAATTTTCACAGTTACAACAATCTTCAAAACATATTTACAAACATGACTTCGAGTTGCATATGACAGTCGAGTTATAGAGTCCTATTTTAGACCAAGGGTTTCAGGTCTCTTCAAAACTTGTTTTTGCCTATTAATCAAAACAATCGAGTAGCAAAGTCCTAATTTTAGACCACTTACTAAATTTAGTAAGTATGACTCGTACAACTACATGTACAACACTTGTCAAAATTACTATTTTTGGTAAGTCACCAAAAATGGCTTACTATTTATAGTAAGTTAACTCAAATAGTATCTATTTAGTAAGTCCAAAATTTTTGCTCAACCACATTTGATGACTCGACCACAACTCGACAATTCTCCATGACGACTCAACCACTGCCAGTGGGTTCTCCATGATGACGTCACATTCCAACATTCTCCCATTTGAAGTCAAATTACAAACTTAGGAAATTCCTCTACTGAAAGACCATTGCCAATGCTACATGTTATCAAGTAATTTGCAGACCAAAAGAAGATCTACACCAAATAAACTTCTCTCTACCAATAGCTTTCGTCATTATATCTACAGGGTTAATATCAGTGTGAATCTTGGCCAAAGATATATGTCCTCCTTCCACCACTTCACGAACAAAGTGATATTGAATTTTATCCCGTTTTACTTGTAACTCACCCAAAAGCCTATGAAGTTAGATTGCCTCCTTGCTAGCCCGTGTTGTTTGTAACTTTGATACCCAACTAATAACACCTCTAGCTAAGGAGAAAACATAACTTGTAGTAGGCTTTCTCTTATCTTTGTCTCCACCAAAATCTGAATCCACATACCCATCTACTTGAAGACTACACTCACTGTAACAAATAGAAGCATTTGAAGTACCTCTTAGATATCTAAGAATCCACTTCACAGTTGTCCAATGATTAATACCAAGATTTGCCATGTATCGATTGTCAACTCTCACTGCTTGCACAATCTCTGGTTTGGTGCATACCATGGAAAACATAGGACTACTAATTGTTGATGAGTACGCTACATGAGACATCTTTGCCTTCTCTGCTTGTGTGCTAGGGCACTGTTATGAAGACAACTTAATGTGGACAAGAAATGAAGTACTAACTGGTTGTGCATTCTGCATATTGAAGCGTTGTAGAACCTTCTCCACATAATTCTTCCATGACAACCATAATTTCTTCTTATTTCTATCTATATGTATCCTCATTCCAAGAATCTGATTTGCACTTCCTAAGTCCATGTCAAACTCCCTAGCAAGCTGAGTTTTCAAATGAATGATTCTATCTATGTTGGGACCTGCAACCAACATATCATCTACATACAAAAGTAGAATGATGAAACTATCATCATCATACCTCTGAAAACAAGCACAATGATTAGCCTCACATGAAGGAATCAAACCGCTTGTACCAACACCTTGGCACCCATTTTAAACTATACAATGATTTTTTCAAACTGCAAACAAGACTCTCCTTTCCTTTTTCCTTAAAACCTTCTGGTTGCTGCATATAAATCTCCTCATAGAGATCACCATGCAGGAAGGGTGTTTTACCATCTAACTGTTCTAACTCCAAATCAAGACTACCAACAAGAGCTAAAACAACTCTTACAGTACTCAAATGTACAACAGGTGAAATTTTTTCATCAAAATCTATACCAGATTTCTGAGCATACCCCTTGGCCACCAACGAAACTTTATATCTCTCCAAATTATCATTTAAATCCCTTTTCAGCTTGAAGACCCACTTGTTCCCAATAGATTTTCTTCCTTTGGGTAATGGAACAAGCTCCCATGTCTTATTTTTATGAAGAGCTTCCATCTCCTCTTCCATAGCAACTCTCCATTTGTTTGCACATTCTGCTTCACAAGCCTCCTGATATGAATTGGGTTTGCCAACATTAGTTAGTAATGCATAAGAAGAGTTACAAGTAGAAGAGTACCTCTTAGGTGCTTTGGATGCTCTGTTGGATCTTCTTACAAGGGGTGATATTTCACCCTATGGCTCATCTGGTTGTTGTTCATCTGGATGATCTTGTTCTAATTGTTCTTCATCTAGTACTTTTAGATTATCTCATGTTTTTCCACCTCTATTGGAATAACTTCAGTACCATGTTGTTCTTCACCTCTTTTCATTAAAGAACACATCTCGGCTAATTATAATCTTGTGGGCAACAGTATCCCACAACTTGTACCCCTTTGTAACTTTCTACATAACCAAGAAAAATACATTTTGTGGAATTCTTGTCCAATTTATTTCTACTCTTTTTAGCAATATGTACATAAGCATCAGAACAAAAAACACAGAGAAATGCGTAATTAATTGGTTTACCTTTCCAAAATTCTTTAGGAATTTTATTATCAAGAGCAGTAGTGGGTGATCTATTGATCAAGAACAAAATTGTGTTTACAACCTCACCCTAGAACTTCTTCTCTAACCCAACAGTGCTCAACATTCATCTGGCTCGCTCCATAATTGTACAGTTCATGCGTTCAACAACACCATTTTGTTGTGGTGTCTTGGCAACTGTCGATTGTCTTGCAATTCCATGTTCACTACAAAACTGGTTGAATTATGCTAAACAAAAGTCACCTCCTTTATCTGTTCTTAGACATTTGATTGTCTCACCTTTTTAATTCTCTACCAGAGCTCTTAACCTCTTGAAACAAGAAAATAGTTCAAATTTCTTCTTGAGAAGAAAAAATCCACTCCTTACGGGAACAATCTTCTATAAATGAAACAAAATATGATGAACCTTCAATAGATGTAACAAGAGCTTCCCAAGTATTTGAATGTATTAAATCTAAAACATTTTTGCTTTTGGTAGTACTTCTAAAAAAACTTAGTCTATTCAGTTTTCCAAACAAACAATGTTCACAAAAACTCAAATCTTCAGATTTTGCACCAGAGAGAAGATTTATATCTAAAAATACCTTGAGACCCCGTTCATTCATATGGCGTAGCCTTTGGTGCTAGGTTGTTAATGACTCCATCTTTGCATCAGATACCACAACAACCTCTCCATAGTTTTTCCAACCAACCCGTAGAGATTGCTGAATTTTTCTCCTTTTAGCACAACCAAGGCTCCCTTTGCTACCTTCAAACAACTATTTTCACCACTAAATCGAAAACCTTGTTCATCAAACACTCCAAGTGAAAGCAATTTAAAAAAAAAACCAGGTACATGTCTAACATGCTGAATAGTTCTAATTACTCCATCAAACATCTTAATTCTTACCTCTCCTTCACTAATGGCTTCACATAGGTTGTCATTTCCCTTGTAAACCATACCTCCATCACATGCCCGATGAGTAGAAAACCACTCTCTATGAGGAGTCATATGAAAGGAAGCACCATAATTGAGAATCCAAACATAAACTAAAGAACTTCTCAGATTAGCAGTTAATACCTCTTTGTCTTCCAATGGTGTTTGAACTTTTGCAGTGTTTTCTTCATATGCAGGTGTACTAGGATTCTCCTTCGTTGCTTTTGGCAACCCGCAATCCATCTTGACATGTCCATTTTCCCACAGTTCCAGCACTTTACCTTTTTTCGTCCCTTGGATTTGGATATGGTTTGTCCATGCTCAGTATTAGTTCTTTGTTGAGTTCTGCTTCTAGCAACTAGGACATTGTTTGAAGAGGATCCTTGAGATGTCTTTCGCCTTGAATCTTCAGAGATTAAAGCAACTACCACATCTTAAAATACCAGCTTCCCACTCGGTGCTAATTTACTGAGAACCATAACCAACTAATCCCAACTATCAGGCAAGGAGCAAAGTAAAATTGTTGCCTTTCCTTCTTCATCAATTTTAACTCCCATTGAAGCCAACTTGTTAGTGTGTTAGAATCATTTAGATGATCTGTGACTGATAAATTGTCATGCATCCTCAAATTATACAATTGCCTTCGTAACAAAATTTTGTTTTCCATTGAATTCGTCTCATACAACTTTGCAAGCTTATTCCAAAAGTCATGAGCAGATTTCTCCTCTGCAACATTAAACATAACTGAATCTGCTAGAGATAACTAGACGATTCTCCATGATGAATCAACCCCATTTGATGACTTAGCCATTGCTAGTGGTTCTCCATGATGAATTCACATTCCAACAATAAGGTAGAGAGAGAGAGAGAGAGAGAGAGAGAGAGAGAGAGAGAGAGAGAGGGGGGGG
>MU224855.1:3615605-3660926 GCA_018584345.1 Thuja plicata | reverse complement strand
GAGGTGAGAGAGTGAGAGGGGTTAATTAGGGGGAGAGAGATGATATGGAGATGGTCCCAATGTCTTATGGGGTCCTACAAGTGCCTTAAGTGGTCGAAAGGGGTCGTCATACGTATTAATGGGGCGTAGGATATATTAATGGGTCCTAGGGGATCCTTTAGATATATTAATGGGTGTGAATGGGTCCTAGGACACATTGATCAGTCAAAAGGCATCCTAGGATACATTAAGGGGTCTTATGATGTCTTAAGGGGTTCTAGGTGTCTTAAGTGGTCATAGGGGGTCCTATGATACATTAATGGGCCTAGGATGTCTTAAGGGATCCTAGGTGTCATAAGTGGTCCTAGGATGTCTTGAGGGGTACTAGGTGTCTTAACTAGTCCCAAGGGGTCCTAGGATACATTAATGGGTTCTAGGATGTCTGAAGGGGTCCTGAGTGTCTTAAGAAGTCCTCGTATGTATTAATGGGGTCCTATGATACATTGATGGGTTCTAAGTGGTCCTAGGATGCATTAATGGGTACTAGGATACATTAATGAGTCCTAGGATATCCTAGGATACATTAATGAGTATTGGGGATCCTAAGTGGTCTTAAGTGTCTTAGGTGGTCATAAGCGGTCCTAGGATACATTAATGGACCCTAGGTTGTCTTAAGAAGTCCTAGTTATCTTAAGTGGTCCAAAGGGATCCAAGGATACATTAATGGACCCTAGGTTGTCTTAAGGGGTCCTAGGTGTCATAAGTGGTCCTAAGGGGTTTTGGGATACATTAATGGGTCCAAAGGGGTCCTAGGATATATTAATGGTTGGTAAGAGTCTTAAGGGCTGCTAAGGGGTCATAGGTGTCTGAAGAGGTTCTAAGGGGTCCTAAGATACTCTAATGGGTCTTAGGATGTCTTAAGGGGCTCCAGGTGTCATAGTTGGTCCTAAGACACCTTAGGATGTCTTCGTAAGGTGTTCTACGATGTTTTAAGGAGTCATAGGTGTCATCAGTGGTCCTAAGGGGTCTTAGAATAGTTTAATGGGTTTTAGAATGTCTTAAGGTGTCCGAAGTGTAGATGGAGAGAGGGGGAATTAAAAAGAGAGAAAAGAGTAATGATGGAGATGGTGAGAGGGGAAAAGGGATGGGATGGTGAGAGGTTGGAGGGGAGAGAGTGAGAAAGAGGGTAATTAGGGGGGGAGAGATGTGAGAGATAAAGTAAGAGAAGAGTGAGCGGGTAAGAGACATGAGGTAGAGATAGAGGGTAATNGAGAGAGAGAGAGAGAGAGAGAGAGAGAGAGAGAGAGAGAGAGAGAGGTTTTATCTTGGGAATGTCCACTACTCCTTGAGCGCATTACTCATAAAAAACTCAACTTATCCACTAGTATTTCCGAATGGATGAATTTTTTCATAGTTCCACCGCTGTCAAGGCATTTCCCCATTTCTAAAACTTCATCACCAACTAAATATGATGACCTAACTCTCTAAGTTGATAAATAATACAATTTGCAATGATACACATGCGCGCACGCGCGCCTGTATTACATATATATATATATATATATATATATATCATGTAATAATATGTATATACATACATATCATGTACACACACACACACATATATAATATGGCCATATATGTGTATGACTTTATGTCGACATAACTTGATCGTATTTTTAATATTTAAAACCTGATCGCATTTTTTAATGTTTAAAACCCGATCACGTTTTTTATGTTTAAAAACTCCAATCACATTTAGCCTAGGTAATAGGCTTGGATAACACGACTAAGGCTTGGGAGCTTCATTTTCCTCCATTTCCCTCTTTTTTCACGTGTTTTATTCTTCCAAATTGGTTTCTCAATTTCCTCTTCATCAGGTTTACATGTCATCAATTGGGTATTTGTAGAATTACTGCCAAACTTTCACACGTCTTTTGAGCTTTCTAACCATTTAATGTTTTCTATTTTTGGACAATATTAACATATAAAAGTTTGATTTTTTAACCAGTGTCTCCATAGTTCTTAGAGACATGTGTACCATTTTTTTAATAACTTTTGATCTACTCGACCAAATTTAAAATAAATTATATATTATTGGTTTGCACTTGATTCTTTACACTTAAAAAAAATATATTTTTTATTATTTTGATGTAAGTTATGTTTTGCGCATGAATAGAAATTTATTTTTCAGGATGTGCCCACTTCAAAAAATCATTAAAAAAATAGTCAACAAAAAATTACAAAAAATAGACAACTCCTAGCTCTCACTCTTAACTATCTTTCTCCCAAACGATTTTTGAAAATACTAAATTTAACTGTGACTTTTTTTATGCACACGCCATACACTATGTTATATTTTTGTTAAAAATTTGAAACAATTTTCCATGTGTAAATGATTTGACCCACTTAATCTTATCCATTTTTTTTAAAACTTTAGTAGTTTAGAAACTAGATTTAGAGTACTATAATTCTTGTTCTTTTCACATCTTCTAATTATGAGTGCATGATTCTCAAATTTATCTTCCAAGTTCAATTTTACCTAATTTTAGAAAAAGAGTGACCACTTATACCCTCCGTTTTGCATATCATCTTGGTGCACTTACCCTTATAGAATACATATTGTATTAAATAAACTACTAAAATACAAGGGCAATGCATAGATACAAAACCATTGTGTAGAGAACATCCAAAGGAGAATCTTCAAGAAATTGTTGGGGAGTTACACCCTTGTTGCAGATGATCAATAGACTAGAAAAAAGAAACTAAAGTGATTTAAAAATAATCAACCATATTTGAAAAATCTAACAATTTTCACAGAAGTAAATGGAACAATACACATTCAAAATATTACATAAGACAAATATATATGAAAAACCCATACAGAAGAAAACCCACCATTAAAAGGCATTCATAGTTATATTATTCAAGATTACTAAACAATACAAGACTTTTTCATTTATATAGTCTTACTCTACAACACACTTCTTTTGTAATCACTCTTAGGTCTCACATCAAAAATGTTCAATCCAATGCTAACCTTTTAGTCAATACAACAATCCAATCTTAATGATTTCACATGAAATGATATAATTTGATGCATACGAGAATTCTAACCATTTAACTATCCAAGCAACATGAGGAACAATAAGTTTTAGGCAACTATATTTTGACCATAGTATAACATTAACATAACACACATAGCCAAATATGATGTCTCCAAATGGATAATCACCTTGTGTATGTAGTTTTATTATACAATACGAATGAATAATTACTCAACTAACATTATTGGTGAGATCACTTTTTCTTGTATAGTCACCACTACTAGTGTCATACATGCAATAACACATGTACAAATATAACATCAACTTTGACTACCGCTGGTATCTTGTGCCATCTTCTAGAATATTATTCTAATGCTATAACATGAACTCTAGCTTTGCTTTGAGTACTTATGTATTGTTGTTCATATTTCTAGCAAACATTGTTTTCCATAAATTTCAAATCACTTGTGGTCATTGCCACAACATCACCACATTAAAGCCAACATATATATTGTACTATTACATTTGAAATGTACTGCATATCATGACATTGTATTCTATAAACAAATTCTTCTTATAGAAACTCTTTGTAGGTGAATATCACCGAAGTCCCAACATTCTCCCACTTGATATTTAGTACAAGTGAGATTGCAATAACCCAAGAACTTAACATCGTGATTGAGAATGGAACAAGTCCATCCCATCCCTACAAGACACAAATTTGGCAAAACAAGTTTTGTCATAGAACAAAAAAAATATTTAGTTGAGTGTCAATTTTATCAATTTGGACCTTCCTATTCTCAACCACCTCCATCACGATACTAAAGAATGATATGCTTGGTTCTAGAATGGTAAACAAGATTTCTAACTAGATAATTGCACTGTATGAATCATATTTCACCACTACATGAATCTTACAACCAATAAAATAACTTAACTTCTTTGTAATGAAATAACTTACACAATAGAAAAATTATGAAATATGATGCAAATACTTGATAATTATATGACACTTTGAGGGGGAAACCTCCTAATCCACTTTGAGAGGGATACCCTCCAATCAACTTCAACAAGAATTCAATACTCAACATGTTAAAATAAGACACACTACCTCCTATATATATCATCTTTATGTTTAATATAACGCCATGGCTGACCTAAATATGTATACAGGTCTAAGCATGGCCCAACTAACTAAATAACAATGTAATAATGATAATATGACTCAATTAGGTGTTAAGGTAGCCACAAGTCAACTAATCATAACCATATGTGTACTCTAGGATCAAGTGCATGGAATTTCCCCCTCTTTACAAAAGTATTGTCCTCAATGCCAACTAATTGAGGATTCTTCAAAATAAACTCTTCACCTTCCCATGTGGCATCTTCAACTATTAGATTATTCCATTGAATGAGATTTTGGTTGAGTGTTCTAGACCTTATCTTCTTTGTATGTGTTTGGAGAATGAACCTTGGTTCTATAATAAGATTCTTCCTTCTTCGCCAAGCTATGGTAACACTGTCCTTGTAGGGATGTTACTTCCTATTATTTCCTTCAAACAAAAAACATGAAAAACTAGATGCCTCTTTGTTCTTGGCATCAATTCCAGCATGTAAGCAACACTTCCTATCTTTTGCATGATCTAGTATGGGCTATACTATTTTGGTGACAATTAGTATTCTTTGATTGTTCCTTCAATGATATTTTCTTATAAGATTGCAATCTCAAGAATACTCAATCCCCCACTCAAAAGCTTCTTTCACTATAATGTTGATATGCTTGCTGCTTCATTCAATTTTGTGCCATGGCCAAATTCTCCTTGAGTTTTTGTGGGGTGGTAAAACCAAAAAGTGTATGAAAGAAATTATTGGTTGAGAATCATCTAATTCCTTATCACTTTCTAAGAATGATTCTTTCTCTTCTTCCTCACCTAGGCCTTCAATATAAAATAACTTCTTTTCATTGCATTTGTGTCCTTGACTGTATTTGCTATCACAATAAAAACATAAACCTTTTTATCTCTTCTCCTCAATTTGTCGTGGTGTTAATCTAATGAGTTGAGGATGAGAAGGTGTTGAGAACTATTTCTCTCTTATCCAACTAACACCTTACTTTCTTGAGCTTAAATATTTGTCCTCTACCCTACATGATGAGATACAAGATTCATTTTTAGAGATAGGATTAAACATACGTACCTAATGTTGAATGTGGTCTTTGAGACCTCCCAAAAATAAGCCATCCAAGCTCTCCTCTATAATTATATCCACTATCATAGATAGATTTTAAATTTTTTGAATGTAATCCCTTACAAATCCTATTTGTTGAAGTTTACCTAGTTGGTTGAAGAAGTTGTTGGTCACACTATTGTTATATTGTGATTATAGATCCTCTGTAAAAATTGACCATGAGACTAAGAGACCCTTTTTTTCGTTGAGTACACAGCCATCAATACCAAATAAATTGCTTTGGATCCAAATATAAGGATGCTATAGTAAACTTTTGTCCACCTTGTATTTGATGTACATAAAAAAAATTCTCCATTTGATTCGTCCATGTTAGTGGATCATTGCCATCAAACTTGTGCATATCCACTTTTGGTATCCAATTCCTAGATCCCAAATGAATATTACAATTTGAATCAATATTTTTTTTGACCTGGATGATTCACCTTCTTTTCTTCATACATCATTTCTTGATCCATTCATATAATAAGTTAACTTACTCTTTATGTCGAGTAAATCTATCCCCATGGTTTTCATTTCTCCTTGTATCTGATCTATGTCCCCCTTAACTGATGTTATTTCTTCCTTAACCTTACTTATTTCATCATTAGGAATCATATCCTCACTTGTTCCCTCATCCTTATCAAGAGTTTTTTCCTAGGATGACAAAATTCTTTTAGCCCCTTGTAGCAAGCCCTATCATGGTAGAAAATAATAATCTTGCAATAAATCATAAAAATGAAATAGAAATGATCTAAAACTTATATGCTAGTCTCTTCAATAACCTTCACAAAATCCCTTTAAAAATTAGGAAGAAATTCACTTATATATGAAATATATGTGCTTTTAAATATTTTGGGTAAGACCCTAATTATGCAATAAATCACTCAATTCTATTGTAATTCACCTAAAACTTGGACTGAAGATGCTTTAATATGGTCTTAAAAAACTCTTTAAATATCAGAAAAAAAGATCAAATCTAAAAAAATATGTGATTTCCAAAACAATCTTCAAAATTGATGAAAAAGCCTTGCCTTCAAGGTGCCAAGATTATGATCTGGCACCACTTGTAATGAAATAACTTGCACAATATAAGATATAAAATGAAATGTGTTGTAAATACTTGATAATTATATGCCACTTCAAGGGGGCAGCCTCCTAATCCAATTTGAGAGGGACAACTCTAATAATTTTCAATGAGAACTCAATACTCAATATGTTAAAATAAGGCACACTACCTCTTATATATACCCTCTTTATGTTTAATATAACACCTCGGTCAACCTAAATATGACTCTATAGGTCTAATCTTGACCCAGATAACTAAATAACAATTTAATAATGATGAATGACTCAATTAGGGGTTAAGATAGCCACTTGTCAACTACTCATAACCAGATGTGTACTCTAGGAATAAGGGCATAAAACTCTTCAATCACATTGCTTCCTTGCAAACATGTGTTGCAACCATATATTCTGCTTCAATTATGAGTAATAAAACTATATATTACCACTTCCTTATCCAATTCACTGCTCCACCAAATAGAACAAAATCTTAAATATTTGTTGACCTATGATTATCAAGTTTTCCAACCAATTTAAAAGTTGTATATCCTTGTAAACTCAAAATGTTGCATATGTCATTAAATACCACAATAATTTTGATAAATAATATATTTTCATGTACTTAAACACTCTCTTTGTTGGGATATTGTTGGATTATCATGCATAAATGTCTTGAGATTAATTTTTTGTCATTGATGTCAACATATTTCTACTATTTCTGTCAATGTTTTAGTATGTTCAGTGAGAAGATTGGTTTGGTATGGCTACTGTATTGAAGATCAGATGTATCAAATGTACAAATAGTTTTAGGGATGTTATTAGTTGAATTATTTCAATTTATAGAGGTTCACATGCTTATTTGAGTGAGTTATGGGTGATTGATTAGAGACTGGTATTTTGGATGTTTAGGAAGAGACATTGTTTCATTGTTTGGATCAATGTGGTTTGATTATGCAATATTTCTGATTGCTAACCCAGTGGTGATTTTAAGACATGGATGTGTGTCCTCAAATCGAGTGGTTTTTGATTTGGATGATGGAAAGCTATTTTTATTAAGTGATAGAGGTTGTTGATTGGTGTTCCTGTTGAACAGTGCAAACATAATGGTGAATTTTGAGACAAAGTTGTTTTGGTTGTTTCTAGGGCATTTCACATTGCTTGCTGATGTTTCTAAATCATGTCCTACTCTTTTTTCTAGATCACATTGAGTTATCTAATTATATTTGGTGATTTTCTTGTGGAGTGTTGGTGTTCTTATTGTTCTTGTCTGACATGGTGGTGTAGTGTGTTTCTATGGATTGATGCATAACTTATGGAGCTAGAGCATGTTCAAGGAAGAAGATTTGGATCCTTACTATGTTTTTTCTAACATGTTTTGGATTGCATTGATGATTGTATTGTATTTGATTAAATATTTGTAAATTAGGTCCTTGGTTGACCGTGAAGAAATAAGTTGATTAATTGTATAAATATAATGATGTAATATCCCTTTGTGGATAGGATAGTGTATGTGAGAGAGATTGTGCGAAGAGGTATGAGTGGAATAAATAATTGAGGCAGAGATCTGATAAATTATGTACTTTATTTGAACTATATTGGAATAACAAAGATGCTCTCAATCATTTCATGATTAGTGGATTTTAGTCCACACTGGATTGTCCATATACTTGTTGTAAGGAAGTGAGTCTTCCTTTGGGTTGTATCCCTTGTTATATTTGAGCAGTGAGATCTGGGAAGTGTGTCTGAATGCATGTGCATTCCCCTTGTAATACTCCTAACAAGGTATAATTCTTTTAACATAGTACATTATCTTGTGGGTCAGATACCCACCATGATTTTTCCCAAACCGGGTTTCCACATCAAAAATATTGGTGTTATGTATTGATTAATGTGTTGTGATCTTGCTTTAATGTTCAACATACATATCTAATATTTACAGTTTAAAAGTTGATTGAGGTTTAAGTTTTGGGACACAACTGATTCACCCCTCCCTCAGTTGTGTGTGTTGTTAGGATTAAGTAATACTGAGAGGGGGGGGGGGGGGAATCAATATTACAACACTTTTTATATAAATTTAACCAATTCAAACTTAACCAATCAAGTATTGNGAGGTTTAAGTTTTGGGACACAACTGATTCACCCCTCCCTCAGTTGTGTGTGTTGTTAGGATTAAGTAATACTGAGAGGGGGGGGGGGGTGAATCAATATTACAACACTTTTTATATAAATTTAACCAATTCAAACTTAACCAATCAAGTATTGAAATAATAAGAATAAGCACATAAAGTAGAAAACTCATAACACCATAATCATGAGGAAACCCTGGCCAAGGGAAAAATCTGGTGGGGATGATACCCAAAAATGATGCACTAATAAGTATAGTGTCCCTGTTAGGAGACCTAGCCCTGTTAGGAGCTGAATATGACATTTAGTACATTTTCATGTTAAAAGATAGAAACCCTGTTAGGGGTATACAATGAGCACACTGCTCTTACATGTAATCACCAAAAAATGGTCTAGTAAACCCATAGCCCCCTTCTCTCAAATATTTGGTCTTAATAAATCCTAAATCTAAGACATTATCACTAGAATCTAAATTATTGAGCATTTAATCAAACTTGCTTACATAATTTTAATCTTAACTTGTTGAATCAAATCATCAAACATCAAGGCCTAAACCCAAAAAGCATAAACATTGAGATAAAATCAAAAATTCCTAAGTCTCAAAAGGTGTACCCATTCACACATGGGTGTGCACTCAAAAATCAAATAAAATAAATAAAAGAGAGGAAAATACCAATTTTGTCTTATTCTCCCCATAAGTTGACCAATCAAAATTACCTTCTCATCTCACATGGATTGAGAGGAATTGCATCTCCACCATTGATCAAATTATTTTGCCTCTTAATCTCAATCACTATTCCTTGGAATCTATTATAAAAGGGATAGCTCCCTTTGCTCATGGCTAGATTGGATAGACTTGATAGATTTTGGAGAGAGATGCTAGTAGATTACAAGAAGATTTGGAGTAGAGTTATGATGCTATTTTCATCTTAGATTTCATAGTGCATTCATAGTTTATTTACTCTCATGCTAGTTTCTTGCATTCCTTGCATTGTTAACTTCATTTCTTAGTTTAATGACATTCTAGTTCTCATCTCATAGCTTAATCTAGATGCATTGTTCTTTCCATTTCTAGTTTAATTCTTGCATTCTAGTTTCATTTATCATAGTTGCTATGCATTTCATTGGATAGTCTATGCATTCCCATTTTCAAGATTTCAAGAGCAAAAGCATGCAAGTCTATGCATCTTGCTCCATATTGTATTGAATCTTTCATTTTGGAGTAGTTAAGTCACTGATTTCTCTATGTCTAATCTGATGGACAAACATGAGAATCACACTTGCTTCAACTAGGAAGCAATAAGCCGATTTCTAAGGGTTTTGATCATGCTTTGAATCTTATGTTTTGCTAACCCCTTTTGATGTAATGATTTATTGAAGTGTTTGGTTACAGATTCTAGTTACACATTTTACCACACATTTTTGACGCCCACCGTGGGGTAGAAAGTTGCGTTTTGCTCCAATTTTATGATTTCTTGCATATTTTTGACGAAACTGCGCTTTTTGTCATACTATTCTCTGTTCTCTGTCATACGAAAAATTGTAGATTGGTACTTTTTCGTAGGAGAACAAGTATATTGTCGTATGAGCTTTTATAAATTGTCTTTTTTCGTATCCAAGCATTAGATTTGTCGTATGAGCTTTGGTGAGACTCTGTTTTGTCGTATGACACCCTGTGTTTTGTCGTACGGGCTTTGATATCAGTCTGTATTTTGTACTTTGTCATTTCAAAAACAGCAAGCATTTTAGGGTTTCTATTGGGCTAATTTCCGCTTTCTAATCCTTGGCATGTCTTCTTTGATCTTTTTATTATCAGTTTTTGCAGCCTAACTGGTTTTTTGCACAACATTTTGTTATGCCCTACATACCCGTCCCTACATTTTGTGTGCAAAATGTTTGGTCCCCTCTTTTTGCTTTGGCTCTTGCCTTGTTTTCTTTGTTTTCTTCTTTGGGCTTTCCCTCCCGTGAGGTTTTTTCTTCTTTCTGTTTCTGTTTCTTGTGTCTCTGAGACCCGGTCCCAGAGTTTGTCTTCTCTAGTGATAGATTCTGGACTCCGAGATTCTTCGCTACGATGTCTCCTTTTTGCGAGGAGGTATGGATGCCTAGAATCCCTAGGCCCAGAGTCTGGAGGTCGGCCTATTCTAGAGTCCGCGGAAAAGAACGCAACCTGTTTTACCCTAAGTATAAATGGAAGTTATCTGTCACTTTCACAGTCATCGCGATTAAAACACTTGTGCAGTCAGAGTGAATCAAGGTGAATTAAGGCAATTGTAAACTTCTTTTGCTCCCGTGTTTAGTGGCTGAATACCAGTGGTTTTGCGGTGATTGTTCGCGGTGATCCTTAGGGTTAGCTCATTGCAAGGTGCTTCCCATGCCAACCTTCTTCATTGTTTCCGTGTTTCAGGTAAGCTCTTGGCCCTGGTCTTGTCATTTTTTTTTGGGTTTTCTGGTTTTGTGCTTCTGTTTTTCTTTTTGTTTTCTTTGTCTGGTTTTGGCCCATTGTGTTTTGCCACGTCTCGTGGCGCTAGTCTTCCGTCGCCTCCCGTTGGTGGGTTGGCACTCGCAGAGGGTTGTCCGCCCTCTGCACAGTTGTAGCATAGGTAGTTTTATTGTGTTGCACATGGCGTTGGTTGTTTGTATACTATGTAAATGTCTATAAACAATGTATATATGTTTTGGCCCTTGGCCCTCTGTACTATATTGTTTTTTTTGATGTATATCCTTCTGGTTTTGTGTCAAGATCACCGTGCATTTCTCCATGTTTCTTGAATTTCCAAGCTCACCCACATGACGAAATACCGCCTGGTTCAAACTTGGCTCCGTACTGGTTTGAACCATGGAAGTTTTCTCTCTCCTCCATTGAATTAGTCTTAATAGCAAATTTATTTCCCATGCATGCATTCAAGTCCAGCCAAGTGGCTTCCACTTCGCGCATGTTCAGACAGTTGTCAGCATTATTGCCATAACTCATATTTATTACATGGCCATGTGACACCCACGTCAGCCTAGTATGGCTCATCTTCAAGCCATGTCACCCAACGATTAGTTTTCGGACTCTGGGTCTTATGATCTCATCCAGCTCCCACTTCACCTATATCGTATGTACAGGAATCCCTGAAGGCCCGGATGTTGGTCAGTTCCTCAGTTTTTATTATACACATCTTTCCAGGATTTGACAAACTAACCCTTGTAGGTGCGGATGCGACGGTAAGGTCTCCAAAATATGGAGTAGCATTTTATCTTATGAAAATTCTGACAGTCGCCTTACCTTGCAGGTTTTCAACACCACACTCATCATGTCGGAGGCATCTGCATCTTCTCCACTCGGGAGTCCAGATCTCCCCACCACGATAGTCACCAGGGCAGCCGTCAGAACTAAAGTCGAGAGGGCCCTGGAAAATCTTCCTCTAACCATGAAGTACTTGAAGGAGAAAACTATCACAGGATCAAAAATTGAGTCCAAGGTGTAGTTGATCATTAATACTAGTGTTGGAATGTGGGCAGAAATGCAAGCCCTGGTAAAAATGATGCATATCCAATGCACGTCTGGAGACCCATTGGCCGTCAATGTTGGCAATTTCAGGATCTTGAAATCTGCATGCTTCCTGTGCTCTGTGCAAGCCCTGAAACTTATTCTTACTCTGGCCATGCACTTTAATTCATTCGTCTGAGCCGTCATGCTCACTGTCTCGGTCCCGACTAGGTACCCAACTCCCATGGCATCTTTGGATGCCGCAAATTTTAATTCAGGTTTGGGAATTCCCCAGTTCGATGATGTAGCCATCGTCACCCGATCCGAGGCGCTGCAGGAATTTTTGGCCTTGGAAAAAATGGCCCGACAATACTTAAACAACAACTCGCTGAAGATCCCAAAGAAAGATTCCAAAAGAATGAAGCTGGAAATCCCCCGATCAGAATTCAAGGAAAGCATATAGATGGGGATCATAGCATTGTGCAAGATCTTTGGACAACCCCATGCTCGGGAGTTTGTGGCATGGATGTACTACTTCTTTCTCGATATCTCTTCCAGTGAGCAATACCTTGATTGGGCCACTATCATCTCAAATCATGTGGACTCCCAGCTCCTCCAGGTCATTCGGACCTCTAAATTCTATATGACTTCCTACGTTCTCTGGGCCCTGGCACAATAATGTCCCGTCACAAACGGGCTACTCACAACAGGCGTACTCGGAGTCGGTCTGGGCCAAAAGGCTCCCTAGGATTATTTCCCACAAATCCAATGGGAGGCTAGTTTTCTCAGCTTCTGCCGAGTAAATGATGCCTTCATCTACTACAACCTCCTCACACCCACCCGGGATGCCAAGTTCCATCTCTCTGAGGAGGCAATGGATTTGGTCAGAATTTATGGCCACTACTACATTCAGTTCCAGCAACACACTTACATTCAGGTAACCGGCTTCTCTGGGAAACCCTATTTGTTTCCCAAGCATTGTGGGAATAAAATAATCCTTTTGTAATACTACCAGAAGATTCTGGAACTGTACGCCCTCTACACGGTGAAGAAGGTAATAAATGTTCCATTCCCAATCACCTATGGGAATTACTCATTTAGTCTGACCGTGGAAAGAGAGGCGGATAGAAAACTTAAAAGTTTGGGCCTAAATGAATTTTATCTAGAGAAGAAGAAATTTGATCTGCTCGGCAAAATAGCCACGACACTTCTCCGGGTATCAGAGCCCCATGCATTTCACATGGAAGAATTTTGGGAAGATTGTCAGGATGATTTTGAAGTCTGGAGCCGACACTTCGTCCGGATGACAATGGGGATGATGGAAAGGTTAAAGCTTTAGAAATTCTTGGATGACTTCTCGGACACCGGGTCCACAATAGACCCGCAATAAAAAGAAAAGGGAGTAGATAAGATGGCCCTCCCTCCTGTAGACTGGAAATCCTAGGAAGGTCTGACAATTGAGGACCTCACCCGCGATGTGGTCAAGCGCAGCCATGCGTATTTTAATTAGGTCTGCCCACGAAGTACACACAAAGTTGGCCTGTTAGTGCGGGGGTCAACTTCTGGGGCTGAAACTTCCTCACAAGTGGATGACAGAGGAAAGAGGATAATGGGAGCCTCGTTGCAAACCCCATCTGTGACCCCCATAATTGATCAAATGTAAGAGATGTTGGTGGTCTCCGTGTAGATGAAATATAAGTTAATCACGCGGTTGGCCACCCCAACATGTATGACCGGACCTGTTCACCCTCCTTCTTCCCCTTTGTTGGTAGCATTGATGGTCCAAGCAACAAGGACTGGAGCGAAAGAGGAGCAGGAAGCTATAATGGATGCATGGCCCCCTTTGATAACTGGGAGAAAGAAAAAGAAGACTAATTCTCAACCAAGGGGAGAGCCATAACTTGGGGTGCCAAGCATCCAAGAAGTACAAATCCTTTCTTTTGATTCTCCAGAGTTGGACAAATCTCCTGAGGGTATCCAGGAGAACTCCCCTCCCCATGATGAATTTGATGATTTATTTGGAACTGATGAATTTGGGAACTTGCAGGGAGATATCAGGAGATCGGTTGAAGAAATCACTGCCCAAGAGGAAATGACGCCCCCTCTTGAAAGAAATGTCTTGGAGAAAGAAGCTGCCCAAAAGCAGGAAACCCAGGTAGAGGGAACAAAAGAACAAGAACAGGTGAACATCTTCGAAGTCCTAGAGATGTAGGTTGCAGGGACCACGGGAGGCGGGCAAGAACAGGACAAGCAACTGGCATTAGTTAGGGGAACCAGACCAATAGGATCAACCGTAACCCCAACTGCCATATTCTAGATGCCACCTCCAAGGGTAACATTCGATGAGGTAATTAGAGTGGCTCAAACATTGAATCTTGGCCTGGTGCCTCCATCGCCTCTGCAAAATGCACCAATTGAAGAAGATATTCTAGCAGAGAAGGCTAATGAAGAACAACAGCAGGGTGGGAACTCGATCCACGAGGAGGCAGATAATGATCCCAACACCGCTAAAGATGCAGACATTAGGGAAAAAGACATAAGTACCACCGAGGTAGATAGTGCAAGAGAGCTCAAAGATATAAGGAAAGAGTCTGGGATAGCTCAGAATATCGGGGAAACCCAAAAAAACCTTGGAGGGGAGCCACAGGAACAAATTCTGGAAGCAAAGCCACCCCTACCGCCATAATGGTTGGTAGAGTCGCGAAAGATGAAGGCCCCAAAAAAACCCAAGGCCCATCTCTCATTGGCAGAGATGATGGCAGAAATGCAAAATCCTCCCAAGGCCAAGAAGGCTCGGATAGTCCATACTCTTCAGACTAGGCCGGCCGGAAAAATAGTTGCGGTAATCGCAACACCTTCCCTAGATGTAGACGAGGCCAAGGCTAAGGCCAATGAATATTCTATCACCGAAGTACCACTGGGGAAGAGAGGAAAATAGGGCGAGCTAGACTTATTGAAAGAAGCGACCAAAGCATTGGAGACTCACTACGAAAAGGAAGCCTAGAGGTTAAGGGCTGAAAAATAAAAGAATGTAAACCTCATGGGGCTGCTAACAGAGTTGGCATAGCCCATTACTGCCATTCCCCTGGACGCCTCCACATCTGGGATGAAAATTCTGTAGAGTGACATAGATTCACTAAGGGCGATGAAGAGAAAATCCCAGGTAGTTGATGAATGGGTTATGAAACAGGTGGGAAACGTCCGACGTTTCTTAATATCCACACTCCCAGACTTGTATGCGGCCATCAATGTTCTACATTGGGCCAAAATCACTATCTCCATCTGGGAGGGAGACATTGAAAAATATGAAGCATGGAAGGTTGAGATGGAAGAAATCATCAGCATTGGAGAAGAAATTATTTCTAAAGCCGAAGTTTTAGGAGAGGAGTCTTTTGACTTTGTCTAGACCCAACACTCCAGACTTGACCTCACATTGGGGATAATCAAGCAACTGGTAGGGGCTATGTGTGACAAAGTCCAGGAAGTTCAATATTCTTTCAATTTGTACAAGTCATTCATCTCGAAGGACTCCAGAGTTGATCCCTTCAGTACTAAAACATGCACTCTGAAGGAATATGTCCTAGGAAAGTTTGACGAGCTAATGGAGTCTCGGTATGGATCCCCAGAGGAAATGGATGGAGCAAAAATGGCAAGGCTCACTCGCATGATGCTTCAAAGTCATGACGTGACCAAGATGACCGTGAATTTCAAGGCAAATATTCCAGATTTGGGCGAGCAAGTGGAGGTGGCCAAGTACTGCCGAGTTGGCCTTAAGGCTATAGACGAGGACGGGATCGCCTGACTCCTGCAGACCTTCAATGATAATAAGGAACAATAAAATCCTCTAGGCTCCAGAGATGATCGTCAAGAGATGCAATTTTTTTTCATTCATTCATTCTTTGGGGCGCGAGCTCCTCGATCTCGGAGTCCTGGATCCAATATTATTTTTGAATTCTTTAAAGTGACTCGTGTCCTGGTTCCCAAAGCCAACCGGTCACTTTCAAGGTAGTTAATAAAGGGTGTCAGAAAGTAGGTAACCGCAACAAGGCACGTCGGCTCGACAAGAAGGTTCTGACAGATGGTCTTCCCAAGGCGTCGCTCCAACATAACACCTGTGCATCAAAGAGAGTGAGCTACTCTCCCATTTATGAGGCATGTAGCCTCGATCCTTGGGGGATCAAATTTCTTCTTTTCTCCTCCCAACCCCCTTCTTGAGGCCAGTTCTTCCACTCCTCTTTTCTTGTCTTATTCTTCTGACATGTCAGACATTTTTCATCTCGAGGTATTTTGTAGCGTGGCGCAGGTAGTACCGGCCACCGGAAATAGTATTATACTGATAAGTTTAAAATAAGTTAGGTTAGTTCTAGGTCAAAACTTGTGTATAAATAATAAGTCTGACCTCATTCCAATGGTCAGTGAAATTGATGATTTTGCAGTCCATAGATAATAACATTTTGGTTTTCTTTGTTCTTAGTTGCAGAGCTCAATGCTCCTTAGTTTTTAGAAGCTTTCAGTAGTTAAATGCCCCCTTGGAGCCACCATTGTTATACGCACCAGTGCTTTCTGGAAACTTGTTAATGAAGAAGGAAGGATTCTATCAATGAAGTTGTTAGCATTCTGATCTCCGAGTTAATGGTATTTTATGTTGCATGTTCTTTATGTCCCTTGCTCTGATCTTTTAAGTAGATTAACGACCTTCTTTTCCTCCGCTATTGATTGAATATGAACTGATGGTTTCGTATTTCTTCAGTATTTAGTGTAGCATGTTAGAGCTTGGTTGATGTTTCAAATGTTTGGCATGACTATAGGTAGATGAAATATTTCTAACTCTACAATATATTTTGAAGTTTATTTGGTAAAATTAATGAATGCTTGCAAGAAACCCCACTTGCTTAAATCCCCAGAGAAGACGAGCCAAGATAACCAACTATCCCCCCAAACAAAAAAGTCACATTCCCAACTAAGCTCCCACACTGTCGAGACTCGACTCTCACGTGCTTGAAGGCCTGGGGAATCTCATTTCCCCAAACAAACTTTACAGGCCTAGTTGGCCGGTACCCCGGTACCCAGTGACAACTTACATTTATTGGCAGACCTGGTCACAAAGACCCCTCAACAAAAACTGGTGCTAGAAGGAGGGCATGAACTTGTCCCCCTCTAAGGATTTAGATTTTACACTGCCCGAGGGTTCCCCAAGCCATAGTTTTTGGAGTCAAGCCTTTAGTGGGATCAAATCATTTTCACTAGAAAGATTCAAAAGAGTCCTTAGATCAACTCCCAATCCTGAAAGGTTTGTCAAACTTGAGCCCCCCGCTCAAAAGAAATGGACCCCAAAAACCAAGTTAGCCACCATTGTCTGGGGATCTAGCACATCCTAGAATACCTAAGTCCCCTAGATGACCCTGGAAATTAACGCTCCACCCAATCAAAATCCAACACCCCCGATGGCTGCTTATTTTGGAAATACTGGGTCCCCAATGGGAACTTTTCTGGGTGCAGCCAATGATCTACCTTTGCACCTAGAAAAGATTTGTCTCTGATATGAGCACTTAGGATCGCAAACCACAGAAGAGAATCTACAGGAATACAAAGATGCCATGAACCGACACTAGATCCAATATCAAGATGTTGTGACCCAGATGTTCCCTCTGCCCTCTGTCCCTGGGACAGAATAAACTTAACTAGTACCTTAACCTTCCTACCAATTCCATCAACAATTGGCAGGACATGGAGGACACCTTCCTGGCTGCCTTCCATGTACATGTGGACCCAACATGGTCCCATAACTAGTTCATTTCTATCAGGAAAGAACCAAATGAGCCCCTTGCAACATTCAACCACTGGTTCCAACGTGCCTTGAAGTGGTGCATGGGTCCCTTCATCCCATCTGTGGATGTGACTATTTGGACCTATCTTAACGCAATGGACCCCTTCATTGCCACTCTCCTCTAGAGAACTACCACCCCCGGTGACCAGGATACTTTGGCGAAGATTTAAAAATTGGCCTTGGAATTGTCCCGTGGTCTTAACAAGTCTCCTGGCAGGATTGGGCAGAGCATGCCATTTATGATGATAACCAGCGGAACTTCTTACGCCAGGGGATATAACCCCAATCAAGGAATGAGTGCCCCCATGATGGCCATGAATCCCCCACTACCACCGATAGACCAGAAGGCCCAGTACATATATCCATCTCAAGCCCAGACAACATCGGGTCTGGAACCTTTTCCTTGGAACCCGCCGCAGAAAATGCAACAACCATAGACACAACCATCTAGAGTGCCTTTCTTTTAGTCATCTACGACTGGAGGATTGCCACCCTCGACTCCAGTGAATGCGGCCGCTTTCCTGAGAAACCAACAACAACAACCGTCACATTGTGACGTGAATACCCAGCTAACCGCCAAGGTTGAATCCCTCTAGTGAATGTTATCTACCCTGACTGTGGACATGGATCAGCTAAAGATGGGGTCCTTTTCACCCCACAACACCAATTCCCAGAGAGGGAATATTTTCTGCGGCCAACAAAACAACAATACCGGAGGAAGAAATTTCAACAATGGGCCCCGATCCAACCAACAATAATGGAATAACAATGCTAATACTGGAGGTCCTCCTCCAAACCAAAACACCAATCATGGTAGCACTGGACCTTCCAATTTCATGCTTGTTGCAGACTTCCAACCCATGACTAATTGGTGTAGATTGCATGACACAAGCTCCCATAACGAGGTGAACTGTGCCACGTTGGAGAAAGTCATCATGATTTCCTAGCTGGATAGACAACAAACTTCCGATCCCACTCCCCCAGAGCCTCCTATACAAGAGCCCACTCATGGTGCATTCACCTATGAGACTGTCTTCTTTGGAACAGGTAGAGAAGACAAAGAAGAACCTAAACTATAGTGGTTCTTCAATGAATCTATTCTGGTCTTTGAGGCCAACGCCTTCACCAACCCACAGACTCCCTACAACACTCAGAGTTAGGTTGGTAGAGGACCAGTTTACATGCCCACACCTCCCAAAGACACTCCTCCCCGGGACAACATGACTGATTGGTTTATCCCTCCAAAAGGCCCTGGCTCTAACCAAGCTAAGGACCCAACCGAGGGAAGCCACCAATTCTTGGAAGGAAGGTTTGACATCATGAAGGAGTTAGAAAAAACCACCACTTCCATGACCTTGATGGAGGTTTTGCTGAACTATCCCGAGCAGAAGAAGTCTCTTTTGAAGCTCTTGGGAAACCCAGAAGCCGTCAGTCACCCACCCAAGACTGTCTCTTTTGAGGACACCAATGCGGCTGTCTTCTAGGGCAACACTAAGGATCCTCCTTTCCTACTAGGCTTGAACATACAAGGAAAGAATATACAAAATTTCCTGGTAGATTCTGGGGCTTCGGGAAACATCATGCGTTTATCCATATGCCAAAAGCTTAGATTCTGACCCACCCTGTCTAACGGTGTAGTAATCCAGCTAGATAAAACTACTATAAAAATGGTGGGTGAACTGAAGAACCTCTGGATTCAACTCATCTAGGACCCCAGGATAGCTAGCACAATCGACATCCAAGTGGTGGATATCCCAGAGGCTTATGGGATGTCACTAAGTTGGAATTGGTCCAAGTCCCTGAATGAATATTTCTCAACTGACTTCTCCCACTTGTGGCTCCCCTAGGAAGGAGAATCTAACCAGATCCAGGTTGAAAGCAAGCCCCGGATGAAACAGGCCCTCACCAAAGTCGGGAGGGTGAATGAGTCCTCTTCTCTGAGACTTCCCCCAGGGTGTACCAATGCCTTGAGATCTTAACATTTGATTTCACCCCCAGGGAGGACCCCATAGTTTTACAAAGAACCCAGGATCTAGAATAAAAATTGAGGGTTGAGGTTAACTCTCAGGGTGCTGCAGCAACCCTCACTACACTCTTGTCTGACACTTGGTGCCGGGTGCATTACCAGAAACATTTGGATCTAGAGTGTGAGCCTTGCCTTATCACTGCCACCTGACACATGAACACCCTCCAGGAGGAAGAACACATAGCTGATTCCTTGGGACCCATTACTTCTATTGGCAATGCCTCTTCAATGCTATTTTTCCAGGAATCCTAACCAGAAATCTCTCGAGAGGCAAACCTCACCTGTGTGCCATCAGCACCGGAGGAAAATCCTCCCAACCCTCCCAAAATAATCCAAAGACCACTTCATCTTCCTAGCCCCAGATAACAAACGATGACTTGTGGACCCTTAAGTTTGATGGGTCCCAATCGAAAAAAGGCTATGGGGCCGTAGTGGAATTGATCAACCCACGGGGGAAATCCTTCCTTGTGTCCTATAGGCTATAGTTCAACTACATGAATAACATCATGGAGTACAAGGCTTTGGTCCTTGGACTCCTATTTTCACTAAGGAAAGGAGTCACTCTCCTCTGGGCCCTAGGTGATTCAGAGTTTATTGTTAAACAAGGCTAGAGTCAATACACCTATCACGATAAAAGGTTGGACGCATACTACAACTGAGTGTGGAGCCTTATTGAGGATTTTGATACCTTTGACATTGATCTTATTCCCTAGAGATGGAACTATGTCCCAGATGCCCTTGCTATTTCTTCCAGCATGCTTGAGCCAATGACTGGCTCGCGACTCCTGAGATTCTCTATTGAGATGATCCCCACCCCATCCATTCTAGACAATGTCACTCATTTTCAGGTCTTTGAGGATGATCAAAATATCTTGGCCTTCATGGATAATGTTGGTGTCTTTGAAGATCAAATAGTGGAGGAGAGAGATCACGATGATACCAGATAGGGTGATGAAGATGATAGGATCATGGACCTACCAACCAACACCATCCCTAAGGGGATGGTCGCGCTTGAATGAATATTTGACTCAGACCCTCGGGGCCGGGAGAAGATATCATCCTCCTTTGAGGGAGGAAGATTTGAGAAAGAGAACATCGGCCAGCCCAGTGAAGAGAAAATGATACACATTGGCACCTCCTGCTCCCTTGAGGAAAAGGAGAAGATTCTCATGGTTCTCCAAGAATACATTGATGTAATTACATGGGGGTATGAGGACTTGAAAACCTATGATACATTCATCATGACTCATACTATCCCAGTCAAACCTGATGCTAAGCCTTTCCAACAAAAGCAATGACTGGTCAACTCACTGATTGAGCCTCTAATTTATTAGGAGGTTCAAAAACTACTGTCAGCCCGAATAATCTTTTCAATCTGGCATACTACGTGGGTTGTGAAACTTTTCCCTATGAGGAAGAAAAGTGGCGAGATCCACCTTTGCATGGATTTATAGAATTTGAACAAGGCCTCCAAGAAAGATAATCACCCTCTCCCCTGGTTGGATGAGGTATTGCAAATTGTGAACGGATCACAAATGATGTCCTTCTTGGATGGGTACTCTGGGTATAACCGAGTCATGGTTAAGTATGAGTATAGAGACAAAACTATGTTTACCACCAAGTGGGGAATGCTTGCCTACCGAAGGATGCCCTTTGGCCTGATCAACATAGGGGCCACATTTCAAAAGGCCATGGACATTACGTTCGAGGGCCTTTTGAACCGGTGTATAATCATCTACATGGATGATTTGACCATCTTTTCCTGGGACAGGCGTGGTCATTCCACCCACCTTGCCCAAATTTGTGAGAGATGTCACCGGTATGGAATATCCCTCAACCCTAAGAAATGCATATTCGGGGTAACTGAAGGGAAGATGCTCGGGCATATTGTCTCCAAGAAGGGTATATCCATTGACCCTGAGAGAGTTGAAGCGCTGCTAAACCTACAAATGCCCGACAGCAAGAAGAAAATGAGATCTTTCTTTGGGAAGATCAACTTTGTCTGGCGATTCATCACTGGATTCGCTGAGATCGTTAAACCACTCAATGAGATGATGAAGAAAGATACTAAAATCAAGTGGATCCCTAAAGAAAAGTGGGCATTCACCCATATCAAACAAATGATAATGGAGGCCCCAGTCTTGGCTAGTCTGGACTATTCCCTCCCCTTTTAAATTTATTCCTTTGCTTCACCGCATTCTATCGTGATAGTTTTAACCCAGAAGGTCAAAGGGGAGGAATGAACAATATCTTTCATGAGATCCCCCTTTAAGAACACCAAAGTCTGGTATTCACCTTTGGAAAAACATGCCTTTTCTCTCGTTCATGCCGTGAATAAATTCTAGCATTACATTCTCCGTAGCAAATTGAATGCTATTAGCCCAAACTAGGAAGTCAAAACTTTTTCTGATGCAGAGTGAGTTGGGTGAGAGACGGGGGAAATGGATGGCCATCCTCCAGGAATATGATCTAGAAATGCAACCCATGAAGATAGTCTGAGGCCAGGGACTATGTAGAGCGATGGCAGAAGAGACTCCACACATCTAATGTCAGACATATACAGTGGAGTCCGTCACTCAGGATCCATGGTACAAAGACTTGGTGTACTTGTTGTTGAATAAAAGATTCCTAGAAGGATTACCTCCAAACAAACATCATGCCCTATGGTTGAAAAGCACACACTTCATGATAAAAAATGCCACACCATTTCATAGGAACTATGAGGGAGTGTACCTCTGGTGCATTGATAGGGTTCAAGCTGCAAAGATATTCAAAGAATTTCACGGGCAGTTTGGAACTAGACATGGCTCAGCTGACACCACTTCCCATTAGATCCTTCAGGCTGGATACTATTGGCCATGTATCTTTAAAGATGTCTACACTCACGTCAGGAAGTTCCATACTTTCCAAATTGTGGCACATCGTGAGCGGAACCTGTCTATGCCTTTACAGTCGGTCTTCGAAGCTAGACCTTTTGCCCAATGGGAATTTGACTTTATCAGGGAAGTCAACCCCAACTCATCTACCAAATCAACCCTAACTTCTCTGCCAACCACCGGTACATTCTAACTACTACCGACTACTACATCCGGTGGTCTGAAGAAATACCTTGTAAAAACAATATGGCAGATGTAGTCATAAAATTCCTAGAAGAAAACATCGTCACAAGATTTAGAATGCCCTTTGTTATAGTATGTGACAATGGTCTGGTGTTTTCTTTGGCACAATTACTTGAATGTACCTATGATAGGAAGATCACTCTGAAGTTTTCCAGCAACTATTACCCCTAGGGTAACGGGGTTGCTGAATCAACCAACAAAAATTTGCTTGAAGAGATCAAACATCTATTAGAATAGAATCCCCGGTACTGGCACCAAAAGCTGAGATTCACCCTCTAGGTGGATCATATTAGAATTAAGGCAGCCCTAGGGACATCCCCATTCCATCTAGTCTATGGCCAGAACCCAGTATTCCCCATTAACCTATAGATCCTAGTTTTACAGTTCATGCATGAATTCAACAACCGGGACAACATCATGGAGGTTTGGCTCCTGAATCTGGTGTGAATGGAAGAACAAAGAGACGCAACCCTTGAACATTTTTCCCATTATCAAGCAGTAGTGAAATGATGGTTTGACCGAAGAGCCCAGTATAAGGCCTTTCAGATTTTGGACTTAGTCCTTTTGTGGGACAAGGCCCGGGAAAAGAAAGGAAGACACACCAAATTCCAACAGCTCTGGCTCGGACCATACATGATCTCAAAAATCTACGGGGAAAATACCTATCACCTTAGTACCATGACCGGAGAAGCTGTTCCATTTCCTTTCAATAGACAATTTCTCAAGCACTATTTTGAATGAGGTATGTTTGTCCAGAATTGTACTATATGTAAGTTTCTTGCTTGTAAATATTTCTCCCAGTGCTCCGTTTGGGGTGCCTTGTCTTGTAAATAGTTTTGTTGGCTGTCCTCCGGGACCGCCCCCCTTTTTCTTTTTTTTGGCTTTGCTCTTTCTTTCTAGGTCCCCAATGTTTTTCTCCCCCTTTTTGTAGAGCGGTATGCTTTGCATAACATCTAGTCATTGGAATGGTACCTTTTGCATTTTTGGTGAATTCAGAATCTATTGTTAGCATGGTGGAATTGGTCCGCACCCCAGAGTTATTTCATAAGTTGGGTAAAAAGCTATGAGTAATCTTCATCAGATTCATCCCCGTAAGTCTGGAAATAAGTTAAATCAAAATTAAAGGAACAAGTAATCAGACACACCGAGGGTAGATCAGTCACACTAGCTTATCGGCCCAAGTATGAAGATATTTAAATTATTTCTGGGTCCAGAGTTTCTCTCCCCTATCTAGCAATTGGAAATGGGTTGAAAGATGAAAGAAGTACCACCGCTAAAATTATCTAAGCTTAAGGTTAATGGTGAAAGAAGTACTGCCTTCCCATCTAAGAAAAGAAAGAAATATAAGAAAAGAAAAGAATGGAGAAATTCTAGTACCCAGAGGAAATGAGAAAATTTGATGACTTCAGTTTGATATATTTGGTGTCTCTTCTCTGCTTCTCCCAGAGGTCATCGACTTGATTTTCCTTTCAAAGCACACACTTCACAATTGACGAAGGACCAAGGATTGAATCATGTATGGGCCAGATTTTCTCAGATGCTTCACACCTTGCACGTAGGATGCTCCAAGTAATGATTGATTCTGGTTTTGCTAACTAGAGATTCTGTAGTTCTCGAATGTGCTAAGGCATTCTTCCCAGTAGAGTCACCATTTGTTATGCCCTGCATACCTATCCCTACATTTTGTGTGAGAAATGTTGGGTCCCCTCTTTTCGCTTTGGCTTTTCCTTGTTTTCTTTGTTTTCTTCTCTGGCCTTTCCCTCTCGTGAGGTTTGTTCTTCTTTTTGTTTATGTTTCTTGTGTCTCTGGGACCCGGTCCTAGAGTTTGACTTCTCCAGTGCCAGATTCCTGACTCTGGGATTCTTCACCATGATGTCTCCTTTTTGCGAGGTGGTATGGCTACCTAGAATCCCTGGTCCCAAAGTCTGGAGGTCTACCTATTCTAGAGTCCATGGAAAAGAATGAAACCCATTTTACCCTAAGTATAAATGGAAGTATTCTATCAATTTCACAGTCACCGCGATTAAAACACTTGTGCATTCAGAGCGAATAAAGGTTAATTTAAACTGCTTTTGCTCCTGTGTTTAGTGGCTGATTACCAGTGGTTTTATGGTGATTATTAGAAATGATCCTTAGGGTTAGCTCATTGCAAGGTGCTTCCCATGCCTACCTTCTCCATTGTTTCCATGTTTCAGGTAAGCTCTTGGCCCTGGTCTTGTATTTTTTTTTGGGTTTTCTGGTTTTGTGCTTATGTTTTGTTATCATTTTGAATTTTGTTTTCTTTGTATGGTTTTGGCCCATTGTGTTTTGCCACATCTCATGGCACTGGTCTTCCATCACCTCTTGTTGGTGGGTTGGCACTTGTAGAGGGTTGTCTTCCCTCTGCGTAGTTGTAGCATAGGTAGTTTCCATACGTTCTGCATGGCATTGGTTGTTTGTATACTATGTAAATGTCTATAAATAATGTATATATGTTTCGGCCCTTGGCCCTCTATACTATATTGTTTTTTTTGATGCATATCCTTCCAGTTTTGTGTTGATCTCATTGTACATTTGTCTATGTTTCCTAAATTTTCAAACTCACCCACACGGTGGAATACTACCTGGTTCAAACTTGGCTCCATTCTGGTTTGAACCATGGCAGTTTTCTCTCTCCTCCGTTGAAGCAGTCTTAATAGAAAATTTATTTCCCATGCACACATTCAAGTCTAGCCAACTGGCTTTTGCTTCACACCTTCAGACAGTTGTCAGCATTATTTCCATAACTCATATTTATTACATGGCCATGTGACACCCACGTCAGCCAAGTACAGCTCATCTTCAAGCCATGTCACCCAACGATTAGTTTCTGGACTCTGGGTCTTATGATCTCATCCGGCTCCCACTTCACCTATATCGTATGTACAGGAATCCATGGAGGCCTGGATGTTGGTCATTTCTCCATTATTTATTATACACATCTTTCCAAGATTTGACAAACTAACCCTTGCAGGTGCGGATGCGACGGTAAGGTCTCTGGAATGTAGAGTAGCATTTTATCTTATGAAAATTCTGACGATTGCCTTACCTTGCAGGTTTTCAACACCACACTCATCATGTCAGAGGCATCTGCATCTTCTCCACCCGAGAGTCTAGATCTCCCAACCACCGCAGTCACCAGGGTAGCCATCAGAACTAAAGTCGAGAGGGCCCTGGAAAAGCTTCCTCTAACTGTGAAGTACTTGAAGGTGAACACTATCATAGGATCAAGAATTGAGTCCAAGGTGCAGTTGATCATCGATACTAGCGTTGGAATGTTCACAGAAATGCAAGCCCTGGTAAAAATGATGCATATCCAACACATGGCCGGAGACCCATTGGCCATCAATGTTGGAAATTCCAGGATCTTGAAAGCTGCGTGCTTCCTGTGCTCTGTACAGGCCCCAAAACTTATTCTTACTCTGGCCACGCACTATAATTCATCCATCCAGGTCGTCATGCTCCCTGCCTCGGTCCCGATCGGGTACCCAACTCCCATGGTGTCTTTGGATGGCACAACTTTTCAGGCAGGTCTCAGAATTCCCCAATTTGATGATGCATGCATCGTCACCCAATCTGAGGTGCTACAATTTTTTTTTTCCTTGGAACAAATGGCCCGACAATACTTAAACAACAACTGGCTGAAGACGCCAAAGAAAGATTCCAAAAGAATGAAGCTAGAAATCCCCTGATCAGAATTCAAGGAAAGCATATAGATGGGGATAATAGCATTGTGCAGGATCTTTGGACAACCCCATGACCAGGATTTTGTAGCATAGATGTACTACTTCTTGCTCGACATCTCTTCCAGCAAGCAATACTTTGATTGGGCCACTATCATCTCAAATCATGTGGACTCCTAGCTCCTCCAGGTCATCCGGACCTCTAAATTCTATATGAATTCCTATGTTCTCTGGGACCTAGCACAACAAGGCCCTGTCACAAATGGGCTACTCATAGTAGGCGTACTCAGAGTTGGTCCGGGCCAAAAGGCTCCCTGGGATTATTTCCCACAAATCCAATGGGAGGCTAGTTTTCTCAGCTTCTGCCAAGTAAATGATGCCTTAGTCTACTACAACCTCCTCACACCCACCCGGGATGCTGGGTACCATCTCTCTAAGGAGGCAATGGATTTGGTCAGAAGTTATGGCCACTACTACATTCAGTTCGAGTAGCACACTTACATTCGGGTAACCAGCTTCTCTGGGAAACCCTATTTGTTGCCCAAGCATTGTGGGAACAAAATAATCCTTTTGGAATACTGCCAGCAGATTATGGAACTGCATGCCCTCTACATGGTGAAGAAGGTAATAAATGTTCCATTCCCAATCACCTGTGGGAATTACTCGTGTAGTCTGACCGTGACAAGAGAGGCGGATAGTGAACTTAAATTTTTGGGCCTAAATGAATTTTATCTAGAGCGGAAGAACTTTGATCCGCTCGGCAAAATAGCCACGACACTTCCCTGCGTATCAGAGCTCCATGCATTTCACATGGAAGACTTTTGGGAAGATTTTTAGGATGATTTTGAAGTCTGGAGCCGGCACTTCATTCAGATGACAATGGGGATGATGGAAAGGTTAAAGCTTTGGAAATTCCTGGATGAATTCTCGAACATCAAGTCCACTATAGACCTGCAATACAAAGAAAAGGGAGTAGATAAGATGGCCGTCCGTCTAGTAGACTGGAAAGCCCAAGAAGATTTGACAATTTAGGACCTCACCCATGATGTGGTCAAGCGCAACCACACATACTTTAAGAAGACCTACCCACAAAGTAGATGCAAAGTTGGCCCATTAGTGCGGGGGTCAACTAAGAACTTCTGGGGCTGAAACTTCCTCACAAGTGGAGGATAGAGGAAAGAGGATAATGGGATCCTCGTCACAAACCCCATCTGCAACCCCCATAATTGATCAAATGCGAGAGACACTGGCGGTCTCCCAACAGATGAAAGATAAGTTAATCATGCAGTTGGGCACCCCAACACGTATGACTGGACCTGTTCACCCTCCTTCTTCCCCTTCGCTGGTAGCATTGATGGTCTGATTAACAAGGACTGGAGCGAAAGAGGAGCAGGTAGCTATAATGGATGCAGGGCCCCCTTTGATAACTAGGAGAAAGAAAAAGAAGACTAACTCTCAACCAAGGGCGGAGCCATAACTTGGGATGCCAAGTGTCCAAGAAGTATAAATACTTTCTTCTGACTCTCCAGAGCCAGACAAAGCTCCTGAGGATATCTTGGAGAACTCCCCTCACCATGATGAATTTGATGACTTATTTAGAACTGATGAATTTGGGAACTTGCAGGGAGATTTCAGGAGATCGGTTGATGAAATTGTTGCCCAAGAGGAAACAATGCCCCCTCTTGAAAGAAACGTCCCGGAGAAAGAAGCTGCCCAAAAGTAGGAATCCCCGATAGAGGGAACAAAAGAACAAGAACAAGTGAACATCTTCGAACTCCTACAGATGTAGGTTGCAGGGACCATGTGAGGCGGGAAAGAATAGGACAAGCAAGTGGCATTAGTCGGGGGAACCAGACCAATAAGATCAACCGTAACCCCAACTGCCATATTCCAGACGCTGCCTCCAAGGGTAACATTCGGTGAGGTAATTACAGTGGTTCAAACATTGAATCTTGGCCCGGTTCCTCCACCACCTCCAGAAAATGCACCAATTGAAGAAGACACTCTAGCAGAGAAGGCTAATGAAGAACACAGTAGGGTGGGGAATTGATCCCTGGGGAGACAGATACTGAACCCAACATCGCTAAAGATGCAGACACTGGGGCAAAAGACAAAAGTGCCACCGAGGTAGATAGTGCCGGAGAGCCCGAAGATATAAGGAAAGAGTCTGGGACAGCTCATAATATCAGGGAAAGCCAACAAAACCCCAGAGGGGAGCCACAAGAACAAATTATAGCTGCAAAGCCACCCCTACCACCGCAATGGTTGGTAGGGTCACGAAAGAGGAAGGCCCCAACAACACCCAAGGCCCATCTCTCATTGGAAGAGATGATGTTACAAACACAAAATCCTCCCAAGGCCAAGAAGGCTCGGACAGTCCATACTCTTCGGACTGGGTTGACCGGAGATACAATTGCGGTAATCACAACACCTTCCCCAGATGCAAACGAGGCCATGACTAAGGCTAATGAATATTCCATCACCGAAGTAGCATTGGGGAAGAGAGGAAAATAGGGTGAGCTAGACTTATTGAAAGAAGAGACCAAAGAAGTGTAGGCTCGCTACAAAAAGGAAGCCCAGAGGTTAAGGGTGGAAAAAGAAAAGAATGCAAACCTCATGGGGCTGCTAATAGAGTTGGCACAACCCATTACTGCCATTCCCCCAGATGCCTCCACATCTGGGATGACATTTCCATAGAGTGACATAGATTCACTAAGGGTGATGAAGAGAAAAGCGCAGGCAGTTGATGAATGGGTTACATAATAGGTGGGAAACATCCAATGTTTCTTAATATCCACACTCCCAGACTTGTATACGACCAACAATGTTCTACATCCGGCCGAAACCACTATGTCCATTTGGGAGGGAGACATTGAAAACTATGAAGCATGGAAGGTTGAGATGGAAGAACTCATTAGCATTAGAGAAGAAATTGTCTCCGAAGCTGGAATTTTAGGAGAGGAGTCTTTTGACATTGTTTGAACCCAGCACTCTAGACTTGACCTCACATTAGGGATAATGAAGCAACTGGTAGGGGCTATGCGTGAAATTTTTTAGGAAGTTCAATATTATTTCAATTTGTACACATCATTCATCTCAAAGGTCTCCAGAGCTGATCCCTTCAGTACTGAAACATGCACTATGGAGGAATATGTCCTGGGAAAGTTTGACGAGCTAATGGAGTCTCAGTATGGATCCCCGAAGGAGATGGATGGAAAAAAAATGGCAAGGCTCACTCGCATGATGCTTCAAAGTCATGACACAACCAGGATGGCCACGGAGTTCAAGCCAAATGTTCCAGATTTGGGCGAGCAAGTGGAAGTGGCCAAGTACTGCTGGGCCAGCCCTAAGGACATAGATGAGGATGGAATCACCCAGCTCCTGCAGACCTTCAATGATACTAAGGAACAATAAAATCCTTCGGGTTTCAGAGATGATCGTCAGGAGATGCAATTTTTTTGTATTCATTCATTGTTTGGGGTGCGATCTCCTAGATCCCAGAGTCCCGGATCCAATATTATTTTTGAATTCTTTAAAGTGAATCGTGTCCTAGTTCCCAAAGCTGATCGGTCTCTTTCAAGGCAGTTAATAAAGGGTGTCAAAAATTAGGTAACCACAACAAGGCACGTTGGCTCGACAAGAAGGTTCTGACGGATGGTCTTCCCAAGGCGCTACTCCAATGTAACACCTAGCACATTGAAGACAACGAGCCACTCTCCCATTTATGAGGCATGTAGCCTTGATCCCCGGGGGATCAGATTTCTTCTTTTATCCTCCCGACCCCCTTCTCGAGGCCGATTCTTCCAAGCCTCTTTTCTTGTCTTATTCTTCTGACATGCCAGACCTTTTCCATCTCAAGGTCTTTTGTAGCATGGCATAGGTAGTACCGTCCACCGAAAATAGTATTATACTGATAAGTGTAAAATAAGTTAGGTTAGTTTTAGGTCAAAACTTGTGTATAAATAATAAGTCCAACCTGATTCCAATGGTCGATGAAATTAATGATTTTGGAATCCATAGCTAATAACATTTTGGTTTTCTCATTTCTTAGTTGCAGAGCTCAATGCTCCTTAGTTTTTAGAAGCTTTCAGTAGTTAAATGCCCCCTTGGAGCCACCATTGTTGTACGCACTAGTGCTTGCTGGAAACTTGTTAATGAAGAAGGAAGGATTCTATCAATGAAGTTGTTAGCATACTGATCTCCGGGTTAATGGTATTTTATGTTGCATGTTCTTTATGTCCGTTGCTCTGATATTTTAAGTAGATTAACAACCTTCTTTTCCTCTGCTATTGATTGACTATGAACTGATGGTTCCATATTTCTTCAGTATTTAGTGTAGCATGTTAGAGCTTGGTTGATGTTTCAAATGTTTGGCATGACTATAGGTAGATGAAATATTTCTAACTCTGCAATATCTTTTGAAGTTTATTTGGTAAAGTTAATGAATGCTTGTAGGAAACCCCACTTACTTAAATCCACAGAGAAGATGGGCCAAGATAACCAGCTATCCCCCCGAACAAAACATTCACATTCCCAACTAAGCTCCCACACTATCAAGACCCGACTCTCACATGCTTGAAGGCCCAGGGAATCTCATTTTCCCAGACAACCTTTACAGGTGAAGTTGGCAGGTACCCCGGTACCCGGTGACAACTTACATCTGTTGGCGGACCCGGTCACAAAGATCCGTCAACACATTTTTGAGGAAGATTCACTTGCCAAAGCTATACTTGCACACTATTTTTGATATAACTACTAACGGTTTGTGCTTGTAGGATGCTTGTCAAAGAAAGTTTTGTAATTACTAATGGTGTTTGCAGGTTGCCTTGAAATCATAATCAACCAAATAATCATGCTTGTTAGGATTTTCCTTTGTTTCAATAGGCACATAGATTAATTATAAAGATCTTTTTGTTTGGCTTGAGGCAAGTGTTAGGGGAGTATGCTCTCTTCCCTTTGGGAAAATCAAAAACCTAGACTCACTTTTTGCTAAGCAATTAAATATTTGGGAAAATAACTTAAAGCATGCCTTGTGTGTGTGTGGAGAAAATGATACTGGATAGGAGAGTATGCTCTTTTCCCCTTTGAGGAAAAATCATAAATCTAGACTCCTTTTGTCACCAATCCATTTAATTTTCAAGCTAATCCTTTAGAGGGCCTATCAAGGGAGTAATATCCTAGGAACGACCTAAGTAGGGAATAAGCAGACCTGGCTACTTCCACCCCACTATAATCAAATGCTTCCTTCAATCAAAAGAGAGGGAAGACATGGCTAGTTTTATCTTCAATGCTTTCTCATTTTTAGGGCCTTATTGCCCCAGTCTTGCTAAGCAAGAGCTACATTTGATTGGGCGCTTGTAGGGCCATTTTTGGTCTCAATCTTGTTTACAAGAATACAAGGGAGATACATTCAACTTGTGTAGGGCTGAGAGGTCTCAATATTGCATGCAAGACTATACATTTTGGGTTCTTGTAGGGTTATATGCCTTAATTTTTCTTGCAAAACTACATGGGATAGTCATGGACGGATGAAATTACTACACACCTTTAGATAGAGGCTACCCGATCTACCTTTGAAAGTATCATAATCTTTGTGCAAGGATCGATCCAAGTGGAATTTACCTTGATCACCCCAAGATTTTTACACCCAACATATGTATTCCCAAGGACATTTGAAAGCATGAATGTGGCATGGGGGAGCTTATGCGATTCGATCATTGAGTCTCTTTCCAAAACCCACAACGTGCCTAGTCCTGGCAAAAGCCAATATCACTTTGTGTGAGGTGAAGGAATATCAAGCATGGGAAAATATTGTGATACTAAGCCAAATTGAATATAAGGTAGAAAGTGTTTGGTTCTTTACATCTTGTGTTTTATGTACATGTACACCTTGAAACTTGACAAATATCTCTCAAACATAAACACTTTGACAATAGACAAAAGCAAAACGTCAAGACTTTCACCTCAAATTTTAGAGAAAATTGTCCAAAAATACTGGCAAACAAGTGGAAAATTTTATTAAGGTCTTTTGTCATTTCAGACTATTTCATTTTCCATATGGGAAAATATCTAGAGGCAACAAATCGTATGAAGAACCCTGTATTATCGTATGAAGACCCCTATATTGTCGTATGAAACTTAAGTTGAGAACAGTCCAGCAATTAAATCTTTGTCCCTTGGTCACACCTTTGTAACAAAAACTATCACATCTTGTCATGGTCATTTTAGCTCTCAAATCTGGTGGTTATACTTTTCATTTTATTTTTGTCCTAGCATTTCACAAATCTCTCAATCATATTGGCTCTTTATCTTTGGTTCTTTATCAACTTTGTCACAAGTGTCGTCTCAACAGGTATTCAAACGTCAAATGCATGATATCTTGCACAAGTTCAACAACCAAACCATTCCTTTTTCTTCATCAATCAAATCTTTAAGCTTTGACAATCGACTTGAAATATTGATCCTCTAGCAACTTTAGTCACAAATTGTGGTACATGGTCCAAATAAGAAGTTAAAAGGCCAATCTCAATTCTAAGGGAAAAGCTATAGACGACTTTACTCAAGACTTACCTTATTGTCAGAAACCCAAGATAGACCAAGAGATCTCACGAAAGGACATTCTAAATCCTCAACCAACAATACCATTATTTGATTGCTCAAACTTGGATGCCCACAATGCATCAACTATGTCGGCCTACGATCATGGGTCTCAACATGAACATCAAAGTCAACATACTAGTGCTTCTTATTCTATAGAATAACCCACTTCCAAAGAGATTAGGAAGTTCCAACAAGACAAACATTTCCAAAAGATGATGCAAGCCATCATGCAATTAGACAAGGATAAGTATTTTATGCATCTAGCTTCAACAGGTGTCAAGCTTCCACTTGACTTCGACATTGAGGGACTCATACAACAAGAGTCACCCATTACTATACTTAATCAACAATTGTAGGATATGAGATGCGAATTAAGGGAACCCAAGAAGGAAAAAGAACAACCTCTCAAAAAGTACTCATTGGAGTCCATATGCCCGTTCCCATTTGCTAAAAACTTGCACATGCCACCTTTTCCTCCAAAGGTCAAAATCACCAAGTATGATAAATACAATGGAGAAGGTGATCCCCAAGATCATGTCAAGGAATTCTGCACCCTTAGCATGGATTTTATGCATGAACAAACATATTTGATGTGATTATTCCATTGAAGTCTTAGCGGCCACACTCTAGAATGGTCACAAAGCTCACGCTAGGCATACAAACGTTCAACGAACTGGTTCACAAATTTATCCAACACCACTCTTACAATATCTTACACACAGTCACTATGCTCAACATTTGCAACACCAAGTAGCATGTGGGAAAGCCTTTTGTTAAGTTTCTCCAAAGATGGAGAAGGGTATTCGCAAGGTACCCTAGACAAATACCATAACCTGAAAATTTTGACATCTTCATCAATAATCTGGTTCCTAAAATGAACTATGCAATGCAAATGAAAAAACATACTTCCTTTAGCGACTTGGTTGACATTTCCAGAAGAATCGAAGATGTTAAGGACAACAAATCAAACAACAATAACAATAATAAGGAAAAGAGCAAATACTGGAACAAGAATCACAACATAGTTAATAATGGCATTGTTGATTCCCCTGAAATCAAATCTAATGAACCAATGTTCAACCTTACTACTAGCATACAGGGAGCTAGGTAGAGTTTAGTTACTCCTAAAAATTTGAAAAGCATTGAAGGTGCACAGAAGGACAAGGCACCATAGATCCCTCAACCAAAATGAAATTTCACTCCTCTTGGAGAGTCCTTAGAAGACGTGCTAAAGATACCGGTTGCTAATAAGATTATTATGATTCCTAATTCAAAACCATGGGAACCTGAGGTAAAACCTCGATGGTGGAATGCTGACCACTACTGTGAATTTCATAAGAATAAAGGACATTTGATGAATGAGTGTATGAAATTGAAACATGTGATACAAGATCTGATTGACAACAAAACCATCACGGTCGGTACCCATGGCTCGAATGATGATCACAAAGCTTTCAAGAAACCTCTTCCATCTTATGAGAAGGGTGAATCATCACAAACTGTAGGAGCTGCTATCAATCACACATCTACCCACGCTGACAATGTGATTCACATGCTTGAACCCTCAAACGAATTTGTCAATGTGATCATTATCAAAGATAAGGAACCTAATTCTGCTAACGCGGTTACTAGAGGTCAAAGGGAGTGGCATCCACATCTAAACAAACAATGGTGTGCGTGTAAGATTAACACCTTCATGAAATTAGGATAATAAGCAACAACTCTATGGAAATAAAATGCTATTTAATCTAAGAATTGAAGTTTAAAACCCATATCATCTCATGGTTCTCTATCTAAGCTTTGTTAAGAGAGCTCTCAGTCTTAATCTCTCCCAAGGACAATCCTAGAATGAGAAATAAAAGATAAACAATGCTCTAATCTAGCTCAAAATGCTCCAAGATGTGTTATAAAACAACAAATGCTCCTAAACATGATATTCTAGAATGCTATGCAAATGCTGAAATGTGATCAAAAGCCCTCAAATGCTCTCCAAATGCCTATAGTAAGGATGATTTTCTCTTGAAATTCTTGGATCCCAAACACAAATGAAATGGCTTGTATTTATAGCATTTTTCCAAGGGTAGGGTGTAGAGTGAGTTGATCATGATCAAACTTTGGTTAAGTCAAAAGCTTTGAGGTGTTCTCAAATGGAGGGAAAGTTGGTTGGTTGTCTCAAAGAAATTAGGAATTAAATAGCTCAATCATTTAATTAATTTAGCCATGTAAGGGTGAATGGGTTGGATTTGATCTTTTTGATTTGAACTATACAATTAATTTATTAAAATCAATTGCATAATTTTGATTAATCCCTTTAGGCTTGAATTTAATTATTTGATTTCATGATTATTTGATCTTTTAATTTGATTTGATTTTTGTCCACTTGATTTGATAAATGTCCATTTTATTTGATCCATTTTCATGCATTTAGATGAGATTGGAGGCATTTGGCTGAGATTTACAATTTTGAATGCTTTGGATACACCTGGTCAATTTTAGGTGTCTACAAATGCCCCTCTTTGAATTGATGTGCGAAGCACATTGATTCAAAGAAAACTTGATGTCCTGATCACTGGTTTGATACTGATGAGCTGATTGACTAATACGAAAACCTGATATGAAACCCTGATATGAAACTCTAATTTGAAACTCTGATTTGATGCCTTGATTTGATAACTCTGATTTGATGCCTTGATTTGATAACTCTGATTTGATGCCCTGATTTGATAACTCTGATTTGAAACTTTGATTTGATAACTCTGATTCGATACCTTGATTTGAAACTCTGATTTGATAAATTGATTTGATACCCTGATTTGATAACTTGATTTAATATCTTGATTTGATGCCTCACTGATAAAGTTTGAAATTTCAATACCCCAAATTTGATATAAGATATGATGCAAAATCCTAGTTAGATGATATGATGATGCCCCCTCAGAAATGAAATCATATTGATCTTAGGTGTGAAAATTTTGATGAGTACTACTGATAGAATAGATCTAAGATGATTGCATTTTTGATAAAAAATGATGCTGAAAGATGTCGAACAAATACCCTAGTGTGCAAAATACGCTGATTTGGTTTGACTGGGTAAAAAATCTCACAAAATAGGGTAAAATAGCTTAAGTAGGTTGAAAAACCTAAATTTACTATTCATTTTCACTTTTTACTATTGAGATTTTGCTCGGATCCTCTGATGATTGATAGTGATGGTGGTCCCCATTCGAGAGCATAGGTTCAAGTGAGCACGCCGATATCAAAGACCTCCTAGCTACGGGCCTCCGGTGAGTGGTTTGAAATCTCCTAGTGCATTTATTGCTCTTGAAATAGTATTTAATACATGTTTTTAATGCTTTCTAGGTAAAATTTAGTGAAAAGCCACGTAGGATAGATAAAGAGCCACTTAGGGCTGAGAAAATCTGCCTCCATGTGTTGAAAAGCCACATAGGAGCAATCCTTAGCTGCCTAAGAATTAAGGCAAAATTGCAACCCAAATAGCCAAAAATCTGCCTAAAAAAAACCCTAGTTTTTAAAGGCAACTTATGATATTTAAAAAGCCGCGTAGGACTTTAAAAGGCCGCCTGCTTAGCCAAGCATCGCCTCTGATGATTAAAGTGCTGCGTGTAATGATTTAAACATCGCAGGGCTTGAAAAGCCACATACACTTATTAAAGTGCCGCCTACCATGAAGTTTGAAAACTGAGATAGAAAAATAGATGAATTCCTTTTGATTGATCATCCATATAACTCAATTAGATTCCAAGCTAGAAAATGTTTTTCCAGATTGTCACTTAGTGTTTAGGATATTAGAAAATTCATATTGATGAATATTTGATAGGTCAATCGGTTTTGATTGAAAATGATTACAAATTGTCCTTGTGTCTCATGATATAGCGGTTAGGAGCAATAAGTTGATGCGCTCAAGTTAGAGCAAAGATAGATTTAATGTGTTTGATTGACGTAGAATGGTTCACCCATAGAAAGACTAATATGATGCACTTTGTTTCAAAATGTAGGAACATTACCATAAGCTACGGGTGCGTGGCTTAGTGTCTTGGATTTTTGATTTAGTTGATGAGCTTATAGTGCTTGAGCGATGGACTATCGAGACATGTGGTCTCAATTTTCTTCTAGATCTCTCTCGATTTCAGGTGAACCAAGGTCTTTTGATAGCTATGGTAGAGTGATGGCACTCTGACCATAATACATTTCATCTACCCGTCGGCAAGATGACTATTATGCCCAAGGATGTTTATCTATTATTGAGGATCCCGACTCATGGAGAGCGGGTGTATTATGATTCAGTTTATGATAGCAGTGTATGCAGATGGGTGTTTGGAGACAACACCATTGCTAATGTTTGTATTACTTGGGCTCAGTTTGCCTCTTTCCCTACTTTTCCAACATTGTTAGGAGCTATGATTAGAGGATTACTTCTTCCAGATAGGAGAGGATGTGGCTTTGCGATCAGATGGGGATGGATATTAGAGGACTTGATTGCACATCCGCAGAGATTTGATTGGGGTTCTTGCATATTATCTCAGTTATATCATGATTTGCATGAGGATGTTTATAGGTGCAGTACAACTCTTTCTGCAGGTGCAGTGGTATTACAGTTAAGGACCTGGGAGCATATCCCTATTACAAGACCAGTTTCATCACGAGTGCGGGTCTGTGGATATCCGTATGCATTTTTGTATGATGGCATGGTTGTCCAGCATCGTCTAGGCAACGTTGAATTTTGGAGATGGACTATTGATGATATAGATCAGGTCATATGGAGGCCATATCTACATTATGAGAGCTGGCAAGAGGATGATGATGAGCTACCATATATTTTTTCTCCTCGGTGGATGATCGGTCGATCACCATTAGTCATTGAGAGATTTTGCTTTGGGAGAGTGCTCTGTCAGAATGACTGAGTTTAGGACATGCCTCAGGGTATGGCTCTTTATGCCAGGGTATAGACAGAGAGATTGATGTGGGGGGCATAGGTGGACTATCGGTTGGCCTATTTACAGATTGATCAACTGGGCTATGCTATGTGGGATATGATGACGCATGTTGCAGATGCAGGCATGTTGGCTGAGTATCGAGAGTGGTTTATGCGACATCAATTTGTTTGATTTATAGATCCAACATAGCCTATTCTTGATGTGGATGAGCTATTAGATGATGATGGAGATGATGGTGATGATGGTAGGAGACCCCAAAGATAGAGGGTTCAGAGGGCACCTAGGGCTCCTCGAGTACAAAGAGCTACAGGACCTCGGATGAGAGGTGGAAATGTTAGGGGCTGAGGGGGTGGATTCAAGCATGCTAGATAGAGATTAACATAGGTATAGGTACCTTAGGGTCAGGCTCCTTTGAGAGTTGGTGCATATTGGTCCAGATAGAGACACAGACGTTTCCAGGTGGCCAGAGAGGTTCCAGTGCATGGACAGACTCCACAGGTTGATCCATAGAGTAGCACAACACTGGTGATACCATAGATAACATTAGTGCCACAGGAACCACATGCTCCTCTAGAATCACAAGCACCTCTAGTTCCTCCCATTGTGGATGGCTTAGTGCAGGATGTTTGGGGTTTATAGGCAGGGATGACTACAGTTACTGTTTGATTGGATCAGGTTTCTACTATGTTGCAGTAGTTTTTGATTACTTTGGCTTAGTTACCTACCAGTGCGAGCACTAGTTAGGTACCTCCCAGTACACAGGATAGATAAGGTTATAGGGATCTCAATGGTGCAAGGGGGTTCAAGCACAAGTATAGCTAGAGATGGATTAGGTGCCCCTACTGGGTCATGAGACAGATTTGGGATCCATGATATCTTGATATTGCATTGATGATGTATCATATTTATTTTTGATCAGGACTTTGATGTATGGATCATGCTGTTGATGTAACTTTGATGTACTGATTTGTGTTATAAACATTGATGATGGACATTTATCTTATGATGATCTTTGATTCCTCCTTTTGATGATGTTAGGATATTTCCTTTTATGCATATCTACATGTTTCTATGATGCATTTAGTTCTATTATGCTATGGATGTAATGTCTTAGAGTAGGACATAGATAAATGGAGGCAAATGATATTAATGCAACTTCTTTCTATATGCTTTCTGATTTAGTCATGTATGGATTATGCAATGTAATGGATGCAATACTTAGTGCTATGATAAATGAATGCAACTATCTTTTTGATTTTTTGGATGTATGCAAGTTAATTTATGATATGCAATTCTAAATGATGTGGATAAATGAATAATGAATAATGTTTCTTTTCTTTTCTTTTTCTCTTGATATGAATATGTAATGAATAATGAGTAATGATTATGAATGCAAAGGAAAATATCATATTGATGACTTGAAACCATTAAATTGATGAAATGTTGTCAATGTTAAATCCCCCCCTTATTCTTGGAAAGTTGCTAGAAAGGAAATCCATTTCAAAACTAACTTGGAGAATGCAATTAATCTAACATGAAGATGCAGTTAATCTAATTGTCCTTGAGGTTTGTGAAAGAAATGCAAACTGAGATATAGTTTCATCATAGAGCATTGTGGAACTAGGAGTTGATACAATCCTTACTTGTGCCACTGTGATCATAAGAATATGAATATGACTTTCTCTTATGTGGTAACCCCTTCTATGAAACCAAGTACAACCCTCACTAGTTGAATGACCAACTATGGCAGTACGAATACCAGTTTAATTGGATTTAATGTTGCAAGTGGATGTTGGTATTAAGATATGGAAAATATAAATATCCAAGGTGTCCTTTTGCGTGAACAAACAAAGGTTAACCCTGCTTCCTATATGAATGTCCTCTATGGTTATTTGATGACCATGTCCTTAGACTAATTCACACAAGTCAAAGGATCTTCCTCAAAATAGTCCCTCAGAAGCTTAAGAAAAAATCACGTCTCTATCATTTCCAATCTAAGTCAAAACATCATCGATTAGCTAAAAATAACATGAATCAAAAAAGGGTCAATGAAAAACTCATCAAAAATTTTCAAGTGTTTGTGAAATGTATCAAGATTTTCAAATAAGAATTTCAAACAGTTTGATCATTTAGGGTGTGTCAAATTTTAATCCTAATAAAATAAGTCAATGATACTCAAGGATCATGTTATGCGATCGAACTGTTTAGGGTTGAACAATGATATCTATCAAAGGTTCCGAAAATCTCTCTTCTAAATCTGAAAATTTGCTTCTGATGTGTGACCAAGATGTTGCACTATTCAATCCATTTGGTTCCAAAAATCTATGATGCATGCCCCCAAGTGATAAATGTGACCAATGTGAAACTTAGGGTGACTAAACCTAGAATACGTAAAAAATGCAGCTCTGAGACTTTATTAGGATGATACACAAATGACATATGCAATGAGGATATGGAAAAATGAGATGATGAAACACAATATGTACAAATGCAACTAGGAAAGACCTAAGGGACAAAAGGCATCTGTTTCCCAGTTCTCACCTCTTGGGATTATTGCTCTTTTTTCTCTTTTTGCTTTTTTTGCTACCAAGGTGCCTATTGCTAGGCTTTCACCAAGGCACTTTTTTCTCCTTTTCAAATGTTTTTAGCTTTTTGAACTTTTTGATTTTTTTGTGTTTTGAATTTTTCTCATTTTTTTTTTGGTATTTTTGAATTTCTCCATGTACAAAAGTGATGCTGACTCATCTGATACTCTCAACTTATACTCTTTCATTTGATACTCTTTCCTCTGAATCAGGTGTGGAACCTCTTAAGATGAATGCTATTGATAGGTTCTTGCAATTCATCACCAGCACAATTGGCCAATTTGTAGGTCCCCGTTCCAAATGAAGAAACAATGACAAAAGGACCAATCCAATTTTCTTCCCACTTTCATTTATTTTCTCTATCAGCCTGATTTTTTGGATTTTCTCTCAATTCTAGATCTCCTACTTGAAAGGTTCTTGGTTTGATATGCTTGTTATAGTTCCTTGAAATTTGGTTCTGATACACTTTCAAATGGTCATAGGCTTGAGTTTGATGTTCCTCGAACATTTCCAATTGTTGAAGGCAGACCACTCTATAATCTTCATCCATTATTAATCCATGCAATGAGACTCTTAGGGATGGTATTTCAACTTCTAAAGGTAGAACAACTTTGGCTCCATAAACCAATGAAAAAGGTGTAGCTCCTATCGGGGTTTGAATACTAGTCCTATAGGCCCACAATGATGGATTGATCTGAAGATGCCAATCTTTTCATGACTTGCCAACGGATCTCTTAAGGATTTTAAGAATGTTCTTGTTGGTAGCTTCTACTTGTCCATTACCTTGGGGATAGTAAATGGATGAAGAGTGATGTGTAATATGGAATGTGTCACAAAGTTCATCAACATATTTGTTCTTAAATTGTTTTCCATTATCTGTGATGATGGCGTGAGGAATGTCATATCTGCAAATGATATGATTTAGGATAAACATGGAAATTTGCTTCCCTGTTGCAGTTGATAAAGGGACAACCTCTACCCATTTAGTGAAGTACTCTATTGCTGTGATTATATACTTGTGTCCATTTGAAGAAGGTGGATAAATCATGCCAATCAAATCAAAACCCCATTGATAGAATGGCCATGGTGTGACAAAAGGGTGTAATTCTTGTGCTGGTGCATGGATCAGGTCTCCATGGTATTGACACTTCGCAAAAACTTTGACATATTGACAGGCATCTCTTTCTAAGGTTTTCCAAAAGTACCCCATACGTAGGATTTTCTTAGCTAGGTTTAAACCACTCGAACGTGACCCACAAATCCCCTCATGGATGTCTTTTAAAGCTAATTTAGATTCATCTTCCTCTAGACATCTAAGGAGTGTTTTGTCGAGACCTTTATGATACAATGTGTTAGAAAGGATGGTATATTGGGCCACTTGTCTTATGGAATTTTTCTTTTGAGCATGGGTTTGGTCTATAGGTAGGGTTTGATCTTGTAGGTAGGCGTAGATGGGTCCATACCATGGTGAGTCATGTCCATTTAAAAGGGAAATCATTTGGGTATCAGGTAGGTCAAATGTTGGTTTAACCAATTCTTCCACCAAGAACTCATACTTTTCATTTTGATCGGGCATTTGAAGTAAAGATGCCAAGGTAGCCATTGCATCCACTGCTATATTCTTGTCTCTTGGAATTTGTTCAAAAGTGATCAAATAAAAGAAATTTTTCCAATCATCCACCAATTTCTTGTAAGGCATCAGTTTTTCATCCTTAGTATTATATTCATCATTAAAGTGATTAATGACTAATTGAGAGTCCCCATAGACTTGTAATTCTGTGACATCCCATTACAAAGCCATCTTGATTCCTATGACCAAAGCTTCATACTCTGCTATGTTCTTGGTGCAAGGGAACAACAAATTGTAAGATTTTGGGATTGTGTAACCTTGTGGTGTAATCAAAAGAATGCCTGCTCCACTACCATTTTGGGTATAAGATCCATAAAAGTATAAAGTCCATGTCTTAGCTTCTACATTCACAATTTTACAATCCAGGAATTCCACTTGCATAGGATGTGTAGATTCTTGAGGATATTCAGCCAAATGATCAGCTATAACTTGACCTTTGATTGCTTTCCTATCAACATATTCAATGTCAAATTCACTAAGTACGATGACCCACTTTGTAATCCTTCCAGTTAAAGCTATTTTGCTAAGTAAGTATTTTAAGGGATCAATTTTGGCTACGAGCTTAACCTTATGAAACAAAATATAATGTCTTAACTTTTGAGAGGAAAATACCACTACTAGGCAAGCCCTTTCCATGAAGCTATAGTTTAACTCATATTTGATCAAGGTTCTACTCAAATAGTAGATAGCCCTTTCTTTTCCTTCATCATCCTCTTGTGCCAATAAGACTCCTAAGAATTTTTCCATTTCTAAAATATAGAGTAACAAAGGTTTTCCTTTAATAGGTGACATCAAGATAGGTGGATTAATTAAGTATGTTTTCAACAATGTAAAGGCTTTATCACACTCCTCATCCCATGTGAAGATGGTGTCTTTATGTAGTAATTTGGTGAAAGAATGAAATTTTTCCGCCAATTAAGAAATGAACCTTCTTATAGATTGAAGCCTTCCTTGAAGTGACCTCATTTGACTAATATTCTTTGGAATGTCCATGTCCATTATTGCTTGTACTTTTTTAGGATCTACTTCAATGTCATTTGCGAAAACAATGTATCCTAGGAGTTTTCCAGATTGTACCCCAAAAGCACATTTCTTTGGGTTAAGTCTTACTTTGAATTGTTCTAGCCTTGCAAAAATATTTTCAAGTATGGATAGATGATCTTTTATTTTATGTGACTTAGCTAGAATGTCATCCACATAATCTTCCATAAAGGTGTGCATTATGTCATGGAAAATGGTAGTCATTGCTCTTTGATAAGTGGCTCTGACATTTTTGAGACCGAAGGGAATTACATTCCAACAAAAAGTACCCCATGGGCATGTAAAGGCTATCTTATCTTTATCCTTAGGTGCAATGTGAATTTTATTATACCCACTAAATCCATCCATAAGTGAAAACATAGAATGATCCGCAGTGAGATCCACAATAGCATCAATGCTAGGTAATGGAAAGTCATCTTTTGGACAAGAAAGGTTTAAATCTTTGAAATATATGCAAACTCTTATGGTTTTATCATGCTTGGTAACTGGTACAATGTTGGAGATCCATTTGGCATATGCTATTACTCTTATAAATCCTACTTTGAGTAATTTGTCCAATTCAACTTTGACTAAAAGGGCTACATGTGGATGCATTTATCTCAACTTCTTCTTGACGGGCTTAACCAATGGTTTCACATTTAAATTATGCATTATGAAACTTGGATCTAATCTGGGCATATCAGCATATGACCATGAAAAGTTGATTTGTTTTTCTTGAAAGAATGCAATGAATTCTTTTCTTTCCAAAGGACTCAAAGATGCTGCCAGGTGAATGAATTTAGTATCCTCTTCTGTTCCAATGTTAACCTTTTCTGTGGGTTGAATAAGTATAGGTGATATTTCATCTTCATGATCTTGTAAGGTGTCCAACCTCTCTCCCTTAGGTGCCACAGTTGGGTTTTCACCTTTGGAAATATCCTTTATTTTTACTTTTTTTGGGTCTAGCACTGCCACATGGTGGTTTTCACCACTAGACCTTCTCTTTTTTTTTGTATATTTTCTCTTCATTTTTTGGATTAAGAGGTTGAAAACCTTCCCCTATCATCATTTTCGGAGTAAATTCATTGGTGGAAGAATTGGGTTCAACCGCATTGAGGTATAAGGCCATTGCATTGTTAATTGGGAAGTAGAGTGTCATTTGGCTTGGAAAGATCTCAATCGATAAGTTCGGGGTGCATTAAGGACAAGAATTAATTGGATGGGATTTCATTTGAAGGAGTTAAGGACATGAATTCATTTGATGGTTCATACATTGTATCATCATGGTCTATGACATGTGATTCTTCAAGATGGTCCATGGAAGAAGGATCAAAATCCTCTTCAATAGAGTCCTCTAAGATTTCTATGGGAAAGAAAGCATGTGGATTAAACACTAGGTTAGAATCTCCCACCCATGAAGGTACCCAAGGTTCACCTACCCATTGAGTGAAAAGAGGTGCTTGTTCTACATTGACTTGTTGAGATTCACTTGATGTTTGAGTTGAATTCAAACTTTGAGCTACATGTTCTTGATTCTCAACTTTAGGATGAGTTGTATAAGTGTGAATGGTATCAACCTCTATGTCATGAAAAGATTATTTGAACAAGGAATCCAACTCATAATACCTAGAATCATCTTCACTTTCAGAACCTACCATATGGATATGTGCACAAAAATCATGCACGGGACTCGAACTTTCTCCTTTATGTTGAAAACTTATGCCGACTTTCTCTTCTTTTGCTCTCCAAACTGGTTCAATAGGTTCTAACAACCCTCTATGTTGAACTCCTAAGGGTCCTCTTACCTTATACCCCATTTTCTTCATGATATCAAATCCTTTTCCATATTGATCAATTTGGATATTGATATGTTGCACCCTTTCATTGGAATTAGCTGAATTGTCATCTTCTTTATAAAGCCATTGTAATACCTCATTATCTTCTTTGT
>MU224855.1:3539426-3584484 GCA_018584345.1 Thuja plicata | reverse complement strand
CCCACTTGAGAAAGTCAAGGAATCTCAAGATTCCTTTCCTCAAGTCCACTTTCTCAAGCCACCCTCTTACACCCTTCCCATGCTTCTTTAAGGCTCTCATTAATGCCTCATTAATGTAGATTTCTTACGCTCATGTCTCCACCATGCCTATTGAATGCCTTTGGCATTTATTGTTCTTACACACCATTAATGAGTTTTTCAACTCCATTAATGTACCTTGTCCCCCCTCTCTCTCCTCATTCTTTTATAAATAGAAGGTTTTTTGGAGCATAAATGAGCCTTCAATTTTAGAGAAAAATGCATTGTTATACTTCTAGGATTTAGATACATTCATAGTTTCATTATCATGTATTGTTATTATCTTCACTTTTAGAGCTAAATATGCATGTTTTCTTATCATTTAGTTTGTTTTAACTCAAATATTTCATGCTAAGTCATATATGTCATTGATAGTAGCATAATCTGAGGGCTATTGTGTTTCTTATCATACTCTTCTTAGTTAAAAAGCAATAGGTCAATTTTAGTTGCTTTATATGCTCATCTAACCATGTTTTCCACTAATGTAATGACCTATTAAAGTGTTGTGTCTTTCTTAACAGGTACAAAAATCACACACCTATTTTTGGCGCCCACTGTGGGGCTCAATTCGAGATTTTCCTCATTTTTAACCTCATTTTGTAACTAATATGTTCTCCCAGTTTTTAGGTCTGGAATCACATCTGGTCATTCTGGGTCGCATCTGGGATACAACCTTGCACCGTAGAAAATGAGTCTCACATCTGGGATTTCTTGGATCATTTTTAATTTAGAATTGCATCTGGGGAACATTCAATCACATCTGGTGGCAAAGGCTTGCATACGGTATATGGTATCACATCATGTTATTTTAGGATTGCATCTGGTGAAATTGTTTTTGTGAACTTCATTACCTAACCACTAATGTTAGCACACTTGATTTCTTTGATCTTTTCACAACCTAACTAGTGTTTTTAGGTTGCCATCAAAGGTTTTTCTTGGGAGTTGAATGAATAATACTAACGTGGTTTTTTAGGTTGCCCAACTCCCCATATTGACCTCTATTTTTACATGCTTTTGACACTAATAACATTTTCTAATCTTCCACTAAACTGATTAGAGGACTATGCTCTTTTCCTTTTTAAGGGAAATCAGAAACTCACACATCAATTTATGAGTTGAAAGGAATTTGGAGATAACTGAACCAAGGCAAACAAAACTAAATTTCAATTTGGATCAGTAACTGAACAATCAAAGCACTAAAATTGCAGGCTAAATGAACAATCACATTGTCTAAATTTTGGGAATCATAAATTGAACAAGCTACTCACTTAAGATTGCAGATAGTTGAACAAGTAAACTTTACTTTCAAGCATTTTGTTTTCCATTAAATAGGAACATATTAAATCGAGCACAACATTTCTTGAGGGAATGAACTATTTTATTGAATCTATTTTGGGAGAAAATTACAGGGATTAGGAGAGTATGCTCTTCTTCTTTGGAGGAATCAGAAATCTAGACGTCCTACACTCACCAATCCTTTGTAAGATTATTTAATAGTAGAGGGCCTATCAGTTGAGGAAAAAATATCCCAGGAATGACCCAAGTGAGGACAAGATTTACGCCAACCCTTCCAACTCACTATAAATAATTGCTTCCTCATAGGCCAAAGCCTCGGAAGATGGAGTCAGTTTTGTTCATGAAATTCTGACATCATTCCTTGAACATGCTTGGGTATGTGTAGAGTGGAGCCGCTTGAATATTTCTTGCGAGACTACATATACTTAAGTACTCATAGGGATATACACCTCAATTTTTCCTTGTGCAATTCTATGGGGTACGGTTTCAAATGGATTGCCCAATAATAGACAACATTTCAATTGAAATAATTCTTGATTCACCCCCGAAAGGGTGATAATATTTGTGCAAGGAAAAAAATAATTGCCCCAAGACACTCATCATATCATGCCCTCAATTGCATTTAGAGTCAGCTAATACAAAATCATGACTGGAGCCATTGCGTGCTTGGTGATGGCTATATTCTGATTAGCATTTGAGTGTGTACCTAAGTCAACAGGAAAGGATTTTCATCCTCCATCTAGAAAATACGGATAAGATGTGTGTTTGTTTCACCCTCCTAACAATGCAAATCTGTTTGACATGCCTGAAAAATCATTAAAAAGATAACATCTTAAAACAAACAACAAATTTCAATCATCGGTCAATACATGTGTTTTCATTCACTAACGAGTCTCAGAATGCAAAACTACAATTAGATAAACTTCATGCACTTCCAAAACAAACTTTTCAAAGCTGATCAAATCTGACAGAGACATAAAAAAATCACATCCTGGATTTCCTAAATCGTATGCAGTATTTAGGCTCACATCTGGTATCCTGGCTTGCATCTAGTCAGCACATTGTCACATCTGGTATTTAAGCTCGCATCTAGGGTCGTCAGTAGCTCACATCCTATATTTCTAGGCTCACATCCGGGAGCTTGCATCTAGTATAGTGAGCATTTGTAGAATAGTTTCTTAGAAAGTCTCAGTTGATTTGGATACCTTTTTGGCTCTTTAGTCTGTTCCTGTTGTCTTTTTTGGTCCCTGTATCGTTATATCAAAACACTTTTTCAAACATGGACCTTGCATGTCTTGTCAGTTTCTTTCAATCTGTCTCAATACGTGTGGTCTATCTGATTCTTACGAAAACTTGGTTCCAAGCTCACTATCAGGGAATTCTAACCCTCTGACGCTGGAATCATTTACTTTCACCAAGATACAAATGATACTTCCAGCTAGACACACTCACTTGAATGATTCAAGATACTACCTGACACTCTTGGGAAATATTGATGAAAGTTGAGACAACTTCATGGTTAACACAAGACACAATAAGTACACCTATAAAGGATTGAAAGTGCCTCCTAAATTGCCACACTTTCAAGGAGAAACATCTTGCAGTTCCCTACTTGATCTAGACTCTCCACAAATGGATATAAACACTCGCGAATCGAGTGCAACTTTTGAAGAATATGACAATAGAAAAAGCCAAAAGAATGAAGATCTTGATGAAAATGAAGAAATCACATTTGAACGTCCTCAATTTGGATTAGATAGTGAGGGGGAGATCCCTAAAGATGAGTATGATACACTTAAACAAAGTAGGAGGTTCCATAAGATATTGGAAAGGATAATTGACGAGGATAAAGAGAAATACTTTCTCCACCTGGCATCCACCGGTGTAAAATTACCCCCAGATTATGATGTGCAAAAGCTCAAAGAAAAGCAGGTACCAAATCCTATATCCATTCTCATTAAGAAACTCACTTTGATGCAAATAGAGCTCGCAACCCTCAAATAGGATAAAGATAAACTCAAAATGAAATTCTCTTTGGATACTATTTGTCCATTTCGTTTTGACAAGAGTATCACTATGGTTCCATTTCCTCCCAACGTGGCACGACCAAAATACAAAAATTTTATGGGAGAGACCGATCCACATGACCATGTTTTAGAGTTTTGTGATCTTAGCATATAATACATGCATGAACCCACTTACCTCATGTGACTTTTTCCTGGAAGTCTAGGAGGAAATGCCATGGAATGGTTCTCAAAACTTACACCCAAGGTCAAAAATTTTGAGGAGTTGATTCAAAAATTTATTCAACATTACTCCTACAACATCCAACATGATGTGACTATGATGGATCTATGTAATACTAAACAAAAAACTGGCGAATCATTTACACACTTCCTTCAGAGATGGAGGAAAATCTTTGCAAAATACTCAAGAGTTATCCCCAAATCTGAAAAGATGGAAATATTTGTTGCCCCACTTTTAGGAAACATTGTTGCCCCACTTTTAGTCTGCATACCTTTTGACAAAAGTGGATGTTTAACATGTAGTGGTTTTCTTGAAAGCATCATGTGAGTCCTCAGTCTAGGTATAGCTTTTCCCTTACAATAGGAGACCTTTACTAGATTTCCCCAATTTGACTTCTCTTTTGTGAGCCAGAGGGAATCTACATTTGAGATCATGTTTTCTTTGGGTAGGTTAAGTTCCCAATCTGGTAAAGGTCATGGTTCAAAGAATTCTAACATCAGTCTTATGTGCAGTTGAAGTATTTAGCAATAACTCTTCATTTTGCAGCATTGGCGGGAAATTGGTTTCAAGCTTCTCTCTTGTAGAAAATCACCTACAAAGTGCATTTTTCGCACTTAACATACCTAAGGGTATCAAACGTTAATAAGGGTGGAAATTGAGAAATTTGGAATAAGAAAGCTTTGGGAATTCAAATCAAACCTATTTCAAGGGAGGAAATGATTAGGTGAGGAGAAATTAAAGGTGTAATCCTATAGGTAAGAGATCTATCTCATGAAGAATCTAAGATATAAATAAGAGAGATGAAATCAACATATGCCATTTTGGCACCCCGACAGACTAATTTTCCCCTTTGGTGGATTTTCAAGTAGAGAGCACTCCAAAAACATTTCTCCGCCCAAAGGAGAAGGGGAAAAGTAATTTTCCGCTACCTCAAGAAAGTTACCATTGCGATTACTGAAGTGAAAAGATACTTCTTAAATGGCCCATAAGAGAAAATTTATTAATTCAAATAAAGCCGTTTTACTTCATAATGGATTGTTTCATTAATGTTGAGGTTTTTTCATTCGTGTGGCATGGGAAGTTAGGCATTAAACGGTAAGAATTCAAAATTTATAAGATCAGTTGGAGATTGCCAACAGGAGCTATCATTTTTTTAAAAACTTGTTTGAATTCAAAGCCTTTGATATTGGTTGTTCTTTTCCCCTGCATTCTCGAGAGATATTATTCATCCCCGAATCAAATCATCTGGAAGTATTGCTTCCAGATTCATGGGATTCGACAGAATGAATGGCATTACTTCTGAATGGCATAAGATTTCAGATACGTCTCTAAAGTTCTTTGATATGCAAAACTTTTAGAAAAAACTAAAAGCGGACCAAATGCTTCCCATCACTAAGAAACTGAAGGAGTGTGGATTAGTTGAAGCCGCTGGTTTTCCCATGGCTATCCAAGCCCCATAATTGATCCAGGAATGCATCGCTCGATACAACCTAGATACCAGGAAAATCCTCTTGCCCAATGATAAGGTGTTTCTATCCATTGATAGAGAATTGGTCCATAACTGGCTTCGCATCTCAGAGCAAGCTGAGTATTTAGAAATGACATACAGTCAGGTGATGACTGAATATATTGCCAAAAAGTCAATTTGGAAGAAGGAGATAATGAAAGCATGGTTTCAAGAGCCCAAGAGCGCCAAAGGGAAGCTTCCAAAGACACTATATGACACTAATATGAAGCCAGAGATCATAGACATTCTAGTGCTACTTCATAGGATCAGAGGTGAGAGTGAGGCACTCAATTTTGTTGATCATCACTTCTTCCTAGTTCAGGTAATATGTTCCCAACATCACTTCATTGATTGGGCCCTTGTGGTAAGTGAAAACCTCTCGGAGGCCCTAGATAGAGCTAAGCGCTAGAATGAATTTTTTATGTCTTCAGTCCTTTTGTATATTTTGGCAAAAATCCAAATTTGTCCAGGGATTCCTAGATTAGAGGAATTTCCTGATGATGTTAAGAGTTACGAATTTTTCCCCTCTTTGCAATTGCACAACAATTATGTAGAATATCTTTGGGTTAATGATGTGTTTACAATGAGATTGTATAGGGAGCTAGAAAGATGTCGAGAAAGGAGTTTCTCTCTCGAAGCCATGGATTTTATCAGCCAATTTGGATGCTATTTTATTCAATTTAGAGATTTCTCATACCTTCATCTTGCAGGTTTTGATTACTCCCCTTTGAACCTACCCAGATATCCTACGAATATGATCGTGCTAGTGGAGGTGATGAAGAAAGAACTACAAGTGAATTTGATCTATGCTGATGCCAGGAAGAAAGGCTATGACTTCCCATGACTATCGAAGCCTATAGTTGTGTGTCATGCACTGAGGAAAAGAATGTTCTAAAGGCATTCTCCAAGAGGTTTTCATTGGAAACCTATGATGTTCTAAGGCCCCAATATGATCTAGTTAATTACGCTCATGATTACCTACAAATGAGCTGAGCTATCCACCATGTAGATGACATTGAAGACTATTGGGCCAACTATAGAGATGATTTGGAGAGAAGAGATAGATTCTATGCCAGATTAACCATTGAAAAAACTAAAAAGTTCAAGGTCGATCTTGCAGTTGAGGGGCTAGTAGATGACAACCAGCACATGTATGATAATACCTATCTCGAGAAGATCAAACCCCTCTCCATCAGTTCTGAGCCCATGCTAGATCAAGCCATCGGTGACTTACAAACTCTAATGAGTGGTATTTATAAGGTATTAGAGAAGTGGGTTGAATGGACAACAGGAAGAAGAAAGAGGTTAGAAAGGAAGCCTCCTACCTACTCAAAGGACCCCGACAAAGGATACTTCCAACATTGAAACAAATTCTTCGGTGGTACTCCCAACTATTACCAAGAGTTTGTCTCAACCAGCTGGGGGAGGTGATGAACCTCCGGAAAAAGAAGTTCAACTAGAGAAGAATTGTGGAGGAGGTTCACTTCCAAATATTGGAACAACAAAGGAACCCACCAAAGGTGCAGAACTAGAGTAGCTAGCTAAAGTAGTCACTCTAGATGTACTGGTTGGCACTTCAACCCAATATTCTCCAAGGCAAGGGTCCCCTGTCATAGTAGAAGTGGGTGAAGATACTCCTTCAACCACAAAATCAAAATAAGAGGCTAGGAAAAAGTAGAAGTTTGCTTCAGTAGCCTAATTGGTGTCCTCTTCTCCTACCTCGGTAAATCTATTTGCTTCTAGACCAAAGGCTACACCCCCAGTCATAAGGAAGTTTTTCATTGAGGAGTTGGTTTCTACCAACAAAGTTACAAGCGTAGAGTCATGGATAGAAAATAATCTAGAACACAAGAGGAAGAGGGCAAAGAAGGAATTTCCAACAAAGATACTCTATCACGATCCTTTCAACCCAAGGCCACAACGAGAAAATAGAAGAAAGTAAAGACAATGTCTACTCTGGGTTATGACCCTGAGACTGGGAACTTCACTATGGAAGTGGCCAAGCCAACCAAGGAAGGTAGATTTGAGGATATGACTGCTTCAGACATTCAGTTTTAGTCATTTTATATGGGGTTGGCTCATCATGAAACCAAGGTGGACTAGTGGAAATCTACTAATGTGGTGATAAAGGAAGAACTCGAGGAGCTCAAGACTGCCAAGGTTCAACTGAAGGCAGAAGTGGCTGAGCTAATTAATTTCATAAGAAAAATCAAGACGATTGCAAGCGTCCCCAGCACCCAAACCACCTTTGATCCTAGTGCGGTGGAGAATCAAGCTATATTAGCCAAGTTGCAAGAGGATAGGAACTTCACACAGATTGAAAAGGGATGGGTTGAGAGACTCAAATCTGAGGGATTGGCAGTTGTTGAGTAGTTGGGTAATGCTCTCTTGAGATTGGAGATGGAAAGGAATAACATTAAGAAGAATTTGCAAACTCTTGCATCTGAGAGTGTGAAGTGTCAAGAGTGCATAGTGACGTTCCATGTAGTAGTAAAGATGAAGACCAAAGAGGCATTGAAAGCCAAGATTCTGCAAAAGGGAGATGAACCTCTAATCAAGTGGCTTCAAAGTCTAGAGTTCAAAATCAAAATGATCATCCAGGCCGAGACAGGGTTGCAACAAGTAGATGTTAAGGTCAAGGAAGAACAAAGCAAAGACTTTAAGATTATTCAAGGTTTGCACACAGAATCACAAACAAGTGGGCAAGGAAAATAAATGATAGGATTGGCCAATATACAGAAATCATTTTCTGATTATGTGGACAAGCTGTCAGAGCCATCTTCCACCCATTTGGACAAAGTGCGAGAGCTCCAGCAGTTGAGTGGATGTATTTATAAGGCCATGGAAGAATTGAAGGATCATACAAATGTTGTTAAGAGTCTAGCTAAGGAGCATTCTAGATGGCTCATCTGATACACCAATGTCCACCTCAATAGACATGAAGATCTCATCAGAGTTATCACAACTACCACTGCCTATAGGGCTAAATTAGGCAAAGGGAATGAAACTGAAGCTTGAATAGATTCTCTCTTTGTACCAAATTTTGATTGATGTTGTAATAGATAAACCTTTGGTTATCATTTCTGGTTGGGGAATTTGAACCATTTCGGTTATCCCCCTTTTTTGTAATGGCCCAATCTGGGACTCTATATGTACTATTTGCAAAATCAATATAGAGGTCGGCTAAATTTTGGTGTGAAAGATAGCATTTTGCTGAGTCAATTGTGTGTCTAAATACTATTACTTTAACTATTACATTGCATTTCATTGGTCTTTCTATTGAATTTGAATGTTTCTTTGAATTTAGATTTGCAATCTGTATTCAAACCAGATTTTTGTATTATGATTTGATACAGTTAATTCAGGGGAATATTCGTTGTTATCCTGAGTTGGGAAATGTTTCTATGAAATAGATTGATCCTGTAGCTTTTCATCATTAATCTCTAGTTTTACATCTGCATTTTTTAGTAGAAGTTCATGCATTACCAGTTTTGGGAGTTAATCTGATTGATGAAATCTTAGAGTTGGCTAGATTTAAAGCTTAATTCACCCCACCTAAGCTATTTCTCATCTAGGTTTAGCTTGGTTTACCTCTTCTATTCTCAGGTCAAGGACATACCTCTGTTAGATTAGGAAATGTCAAGATTCACTGAAAATCATTCATATAAGGGAGCTGTACCTTCAAATTCAGAGGGAAATTGGTTTTTCAATAAGAATTTTCCAACTATTTTATTCAATTGTTCTTAAGTATTTTGGGTATTTTAGACTTAACTTCAAAAGAAAAATATGTTTACCAACAGATTTTTGGTGACTATGTTGGGGACATGAACATTCATTATAACCAGAAGAATATCATGGAGAAAGATGGTGCTTCCCCATGAAAACATAATTCCTGTGCTCCAACCAAATCTTGGATTCCAAGACAATCAAGAGGACCTCATCTCCTCATTGAACACTTTTGCATGGAGATACATAAGAGATACATAGCACTATAGGAATGCTATTCAAGTGCTTAATCAAGAAGAAACTAGAGTAGAAGCACTTGAAATAGTCATCAAAAGGAGAAATCTAAGAAGGGCACAACGTCGAGTAGAGCGTGAAGCTAGGCTACAGAATTAGTTGAAAATCTAGAGCCTAAAAGGTTTCTCAGGAGTACAAGGAAAGAAGGTAGCATAGACCCAGTCTTTGAAAGACTTGCAAATATTAAATTTTCTCTTTTATAAGTACCTCGCCGAGGAAATAGAACTGCAAGGAGCCAGAGTAGACCTTCTTCACCTCCTAAGAAAACTACTCAGTTGTCCACCACTTGCCAAGTGCTAACTTTACACAGAGTAGTTGTCCCTCCCATTATCAATCTAATGCCCTATCTACCCCAAGTAGCTATGGCACTTCCTTGGGCTGCCACAGTCGGACCTTTGCAATTAGCAGCATATAATCCTCTCCCTTCATGTTCTAGAGAGAACTTTCCCAAGTTTTCTGGAGACAGGAAAGTATCTACAAATGAGCACATTGCCACCTTCTTTTCTTCAGTTAATATCCTAGTAGTATGAGAGGAGGATGTAGCCGTGAGATTATTTGTTGAGACCCTCGTTGAGGGTGCTTCCAATTGGTTTCACCATTTACCTAATTCTTCCATCACTGATTGGGCTTCCATGAGAGCTACCTTTGAAAGAAGGTTTAAAACTATTGAAGATGAGCATGCCCTATCAGCACAATTAAATTCCATCAAGAAAGAACCCTCTATTAGTATGAGGGATTTTATAGCTAAATTCAACAAGCTTGTAAATTATATTCTAGCAGCTGATAGGCCTACGATGGGAAATTTGAAAACATTCTTCATAAGTGCTATGCCATCATACATCAATTATGATCTAAGAAGGGTGAACCCTACAGATTTGGATGCCACATAGAGAACTGCTGTAGAACTTGAGGACCATATGATCTCATCTGGGAAATGGAAAAGAGAGATACAATCTAGAACCAGTAGTAGCAATAATACATCATCAGATGAGATGATTCAAAAATTGTCCAATGTATTCATTGCCTTCAAGAAGAAACTTCCCAGATTTAATAATCCCTACCAGTGAAAATTTCAGGATCACCCTGGGAGAAACAATGAGGGGAGGAATACCGATGGAAAGGCATTATAGTTAATTGCTCCACCACAGAGGCCAGCTATAGAAGCTCCTCCTAAAAGAGGAAACATGTATGCCTTCCACCTAACTAACGATCATGATGGAGAGAGCTGACCCGATGTAGCCCGTGCTTGGAAAATGCATTAGACTAATGAGTGGAATGCTGGAGTGTCTAGAGATGAACCAGATTCATACTCGCATGGTGACCCTAAAAAATTATATTTAGAGTATGAATCAGATTCAGAGAAAGAAGCAACATGTTACGCTACCATAGATGGGACCTCTTATACAGTCTTGACCTGGAGTCAGAAGGATAAAATCCCTGCTTCAACACCTCCACTTAAAAATAATGAGGCACCTACCTCCTATTCTAATGAAGCCAATCAAGGAGTGAGAATTCTACAACTTGGTAAGGAACAAAGCTCTTTTGACATTATTCAACTATGTAGAGATTCTAGAATTCAAATTTCCCCTATAGACCACCTTAAGTCTAATCCCATAGAACTGCCAAAGCTAGTAGATTACTGTAAAGAAGGGAATCCAGAGTTAAACCAAAATGTGATGACTAATATAGAAAATGAGTCTATATTTATAGAACCAAATAAGAAAGGAGAACCTTCTATTTTTTCCACCTTCCTGGGCCAAAAGCTTGACCCATTCTATGTGTCATTATATATTAATGGTTGCAAGTTCAGCAATTGCATAATAGACTCTGAAGCCTAAGATAATGTCATGCCATCAACTGTAGCTAAAGTTATAGGACTTACCCTCACTAAAGCCCATGGTAGATATTACTCTATGGATTCCAAGCAAGTACCCTTGGTTGGTCAAATTAAAGATGCTCAAGTGGTCCTGGTAGCACACCCCGAGAAGAAGATGTTGCTAACAATCCTTGTTGCTGATATACCTGCTAGTTACGGTTTACTATTAAGAAGGAGTTTTTGCAGAGACCTTGGAGGGGAGATAAAGCTGGATTGGTCTCAAGCTTTAATCCCAGTAGGCAATAAAAAGATTAAGCTAGTCCCGGAGGAGAAAGCTATGTTTACAGTACTGAAATTTGATGAACCTAAAACCCAAATTCTGTATCAAGAATTGCAATTTGGTAACTATATGCTGTTTACTGATGAACACAATGAGGAAATGGAATTTGGGGAAGAGGAAAATAAATTTTCTAGTGAAGAAACAACACTATAGATCTGGACCCTTGAATTTGATGGCAGTTGTGCATCTTCAGGATCTGGTGCAGGTGTGGTCTTGATATCACCAGACGGAGTATGCGAACCCATGGCTTATAAATTAGAGTTTGAGAACACCAAAAATACTGCCGAGTATGAAGCCCTCCTATTAGGGATTATTGCTGCAAAGAAAAAAGGTGTGAAGATCTTGAGAGCTCATGGTGATGCTGAGCTGATCATGTGTCAAGTAAAAAATCAATACTCTGTAAAAAATCACAGATTAAAACATTATAGAAATAGAGTATGGAACAAAATAGAGGCACTAGATGCATTCTTTATTGAATCTGTGCCGAGAGAATTAAACTCCAAGGTAGAATCCTTGGTTGTGTCAGCTTCACTACTCCTCGCTCACCCATAATTCAAAAATAAGAAGTACCAAGTGGAGATTTTATATCGACCATATGTGCCAGATAATGTAGAAGATTGGCAAGTGTTCGAAGATGACCATAACCTCCTTCTCTTCCTGGAAAGCAGTGGTAGCTTCCATAAAGATGTCCCTAATAGAAATAAAGGAGACTTTCAAGACAAGAAAAAGAAACATAAGTCCGATGTCATTCAGTTACAAGCTAACATCATTCCCCCGCATTTGGTCACTCTTGAGAAGCTTTTCAATAGGCACGACACCTTTGTTAAGAAGAAGAGAATCGAGAAAGGTCCTACCACTGGTGAATATGAGAGGATGAATGTAGGAATCAAGAAGGATCCCAAGATGATCAACATTGGGAAATGCTGCACTAAAAATGAGAGGGAAGAGGTGAAGAAACTCTTCCTAGAATACCAAGATGTTTTTGCATGGAGTTATGAAGATTTGAAAATTTTTATGAACGGAAAATTCAAACACCAGATTCCTTTGAAACCTGAGGCAAATCCATTCAGACAAAAACAAAGGAATTATAGCCCCAAAGTTGCTGATGCTATATTCAAGGAAGTTGATAAAATTCTCAAAGAAAGGATCATATACCCTATCCACCATTCTACCTGGGTAGAAAATAGAGTGCCAGTGAGGAAGAAGAACGGATAAATAAGAATCTATGTTGATTTCAGAAACCTTAATCAATCCTCCTTGAAGGACAATTACACACTCCCCAATATGGATCATCTCTTGCTAATCATGGCCAGAGCCAAAATGATGTCCATGTTAGATGGCTTCACACGGTATAACTAGATTGAGGTTGAGAAAGAAGACTAGCATAAAACAACTTTCACTACTCCATGGGGCACCTTCGCGTACCACATAATGCCATTCGGGTTAATCAACACCGGGGCTACCTTTCAGAGGGGCATGGACCTTTCCTTCAGTGATATGAAGAATAAAATCATTGGTATGTATCTAGATGATCTTACTATATTTTCTAGGAAAAGAGTAGATCACATAAATGACTTAAGGAGAGTATTACAAAGGTGTCAGGAAGATGAGATTTCATTGAATCCCAAGAAGTCAATTTTTTGTGTAACTGAGGGGAAATTGCTGGGCCACATTATCTCCCAAGAAGGCATAAGGATTGACCCAGAAAGGGTAAGAGCAATCCAACAATTGAGTTTACCTATGAACAAAAATGGAGTGAAATAGTTTTTCGGCCAAGTAAACTTTCTCAGGAGGTTCGTTCCAGATTTTTCCAAAATCACCAAATGCATATTGGACATGATGAAAGGGAATGTGAGTTTCAAATGGAATGATCCTGGTAAACAAGATTTCAAAATCATAAAGGATGCCATAGCCAATGCTCCTGTGTTATGTCACCCAAATTATAAGAAATATTTCATAATCTATTGTTATTCTTTCGAACATACTCTATCAACCATTCTCATGCAGGAGAACGAAAAGGGAATTCAAGCTCCCATTTCCTTTATGAGAACACCTCTAAAAATTCATGATTTGAGATACTCTCAGACTAAAAAATACTCTTTCACAGTTGTAAAGGCTTTAAAGAATTTTAGATTCTACATTCTACACTCACACTCTCTTGTGTATGTGTCGGATATTGCAGTAAAAAGCATCCTGACTCATCAGGATGTAGGATGTAATAATAGAAGAGCATGGGTAGCTAAAACCCAAGAACATGACATAGAGAACAAGCCCACCAAGCTGGTGAGGGGAAATGCACTGTGCAAGGCAATGGCAGAGACATAAACAGATGAAGACCCAGAAGCTGTACACTTAGTTTTGGCAGTAAGTATGCAAGACCCTTGGTTTGAAAATATCATGTATTTCCTGACATATGGTGAATTCCCTGAAGGGTTAACTCTGAAGAAAAGAAGGGACCTAAAACTAAAAGCTTCTAAATATGTAATATGGGGAGATAGATTGTATAAGAGATCTATAGATGGAACTTTCCTCTGGTGTGTCGACAGACAACAACAAGAGAAGTTGTTAAAGGTGTTTCATGACGAAGCTTGTTGAGGAAACTTCTCCTCATCAGTCACTGCATTCAAGATTTTAAGATAGTATTATTACTATCCAATAATGTTTAGATATGCATACCATTGGGTAGAAATTTGTGAGAAATGAAAAATGTTTACCGGAAAGCCACAGTTGGCAGCAGTACTTCTGAGACCAGTGGTAATCGAAGGTCCTTTTCAGAAATGGTTTCTTGATTTTATTGGTCCTATAAACCCCACGTCTAGTGTAGGTCATACCTAAATAATCACTGTGACTGATTACTTCACAAAATGGGTGGAGGCAAAAGCAACCAAGAGAACTACTTCGGAAGTAGTATGTGAGTCTATCAAAGAAAACATTCTGGTAAGATTCAGTGTGCCTATTAAGTTAGTTATGGATAATGTCTCATACTTTTATTCTGAAGAAATTATGGAATTTTGCTTTGAGTACAACATCATGATCAATCACTCATCAGATTATTTTCCTCAAGGGAATGGTCAAGCTGAATCTAGCAATAAAAAATTGGTAAACACCATGAAAAAGCTTGTAGCAGAAAACTAGAAAAGTTGGCACAAGAAGATCTATGAAGCCCTCTTGGAAGATAGAGTGACTCCTAAAAGAGCCATCAGTGTATCTCCTTTTGAACTCATTTATGGGGTAGAAGACAACCTTCCATTACCATTAGAGTTAGCTACTTGAAAACTAGGACAATAGTAGAGGATGACATATATGAAGATGGTTTAGAAAAGAGGATTCTGTACCTGAGAAAACTGGAAGAAGAAAGGGAGAAAATGGTTGATCATATCACACGACATCAAATGCATGTGAAGAACTTGTTTGATAAAAAGAGAAGACCTCAAAAAATTGTGGAGGGAGACATGGTGCTATTGTGGGACAAATGCAGGGCACCCAAAGGAATGCACAGAAAATTTGAAACACTATGGAAATGACCTTTCAAGATCCATCAAGTGTTTGAGAAGAATTATTTTAAATTGGTATATCTAGATGGTGAAGCACTACCCCTGATGTATAATGGTCAGGATTTGAAACTCTACCATATCTAAATTGAAAATAGGTAACCCCTGTATTGTACCATAGTTACATTTAGTTCCTATTTTTTTTCCTAGTTAGGCTTCCTTTCTGCTTTCTTTCCGTGTCTTTCTTTAGTTTTGTTGTGAGCCACCTTTTATTGAGCTTTGCAAAACTAGAGATTTGAGTTCCTTACTTGGACATGTGAATGTCCAAGTCCCCAGATAGAGCCAACTGTTGCCCCACTTTTAGTCTGCATACCTTTTGACAAAAGTGGACATTTAACATGTAGTGGTGGTCTTGAAAGTGTCATGTCAGTCCTGAGTCTAGGTCTATCTTTTCCCTTAGGATAGGAGACCTTTACTGGATTTCCCCAATTTGACTTCTCTTTTGTGATCCGAAGGGAATCTACATTTGAGATCATGTTTTCTTTGGGTAGGTTAAGTTCCCAATCTGGTAAAGGTCACGGTTTGAATAATTCTAACATCAGTCTTATGTGCAGTTGAAGTATTTATCAATAACTCTTCATTTTGCAGCATTGGCGGGAAATTGGTTTTGAGCTTCTCTCTTGCAGAAAATCACCTATAGAGTGCATTTTCCACACTTAACAGACCTAAGGGTATCAGACGTCAATAAGGGAGGAAATTGAGAAATTTGGAATAAGAAAGCTTTGGGAAATCAAATCAAACCTATTTCAAGGAAGGAAATGATTGGGTGAGGAGAAATTCAAGGTGTAAACCTATAGGTGGAAAAATGGAAAATGGCTTCTCCACTACTCCAACAAGCAGGTTTCACCCTGCGGAGTGCATTTTCTACCAAACCTTTGAAATGACGGAATTTCGAGTAAGAGATCTATCTCATGAAGAATCTAAGATATAAAGAAGGTAGATGAAATCAACATATGCCATTTTGGCACCCTGACAAACCAATTTTTCCCTTTGGTGGATTTTCGAGTAGAGAGCACTCCAAAAACATTTCTCCACCCAAAGGAGAAGGGGAAAAGTAATTTTTTTCTACCTCAAGAAAGTTATTGTTGTGATTACTGAAGTGAAAAGACACTTCTTAAATGGACTGTAAGAGAAAATTAATTAATTCAAATAAAGCCTTTTTACTTTATAACAGACTGTTTCATTAATGTTGAGGTCTTTTCATTCATGTTGCGCGGGAAGTCAGCCGTTAAACAGTAAGAATTGAAAATTTATAAGATCAGTTGGAGATTTCCAATAGGAGCTACCATTCGTTTAAAAAATTGTTTAAATTCAAAGCCTTTGATATTGGTTTTTCTTTTCCCCTGCATTCTCGAGAGATATTATTCATCCCTGAACCAAATCATTTGAAGTATGGCTTCCAGTTTCATGGGATTCGATGGAATGAATGAAATTACTTCTGAATGGAATAAGATTTTGGATACATCTCTGAAGTTCTTTGATATGCAAAACTTTTAGAATAGACTAAAAGTGGACAAGATGCATCCCATCATTAAGAAACTGAAGGAGAGCGGATTAGTTGAAGCCACTAGTTTTCCCGTGGCTGTTTAAGCCCCAAAGTTGATCTGGGAATGCATCACTTGATACAACCTAGATACCAGGAAAATACTCTTGCCCAATGATATGGTGTTGCTATCCATTGATAGAGAATCAGTCTAGAACTCACTTGGCATCCCAAAGCAAGATGAGTATTAAAAAATGACATACAGTCAGGCGGTGACTGAATATATCGCCAAAAACTCAATTTGGAAGAAGGAGATAATAAAAGCATGGTTTCAAGAGCCAAAGAGCGCCAAAGGGAAGCTGACAAAGACACTATATGAAACTAATCTAAAGCCAAAGATCATAGAAATTCTAGTGCTACTCCACAAGATCATAGGTGACAGTGCGGCACTCACTTTTGTTGATCATCACTTCTTCCTAATCTAGGTAATCTATTCCCAACTTCACTTCATTGATTGGGCCCTTATGGTAAGTGAAAACCTCTCAGAGGCCCTAGATAGAGCTAAGCACCATAATTAATTTTATATGTCTTTAGTCCTTTTTTATATTCTGGCAATAATCCAAATTTGGCGAGGGCTTCCTAGATTAGAGGAATTTCCTAATGATGTTAAGAGTTACAATTTTTTCCCCTCTTTGATATTACACAATAGTTATGCGGAATATCTTTGGGTTAATGATGTGTTTACAATAAGATTGTGTAGGGAGCTAAAAGGTTGTCCAGAAAGGAGATTCTCTCCTGAAGCCATAACTTTTATCAGCCATTTCAAATGCTATTTTATTCAATTTGGAGATTTCTCATACCTTCATCTTGTAGGTTTTGACGACTTCCCTTTGAAGCTGCCTAGATATCCTACGGATATGATCATGCTGGTGGAGGTGATGAGGCAAGTGAATTTGATCTATGTTGATACCAGGAAGAAAGGCTACGACTTCCCCATGACTATTGGAGCCTACACTTGTGCATCCTTCTCTGAGGAAAAGAATGTTCTAAAGGCATTCTCCAAGAGGTTTTAATTGGAAACCTATGATGTTCTGAGGCCCCAATATGATCTAGTTAATTATGCTCATGATTACCTACAAATGAGCTAAGCTATCCACCATGTAGATGATATTCAAGACTATTGGGCAAACTGTAGAGATGATTTGGAGAGCAGAGACAGATTCTATGCCAGATTAACCATTGAACAAATGAAAAAGTTCAAGTTCAATCTTGTAGTTGAGGGGCTAGTAGATGAAAGCCAGCACATGTATGATAATACCTATCTTGAGAAGATCAAACCCCTCTCCATTAGTTCTGAGCCCATGCTAGATCAAGCTATCGGTGACTTACAAACTCTAATGAGTGGTATTTATAAGAGGACAGAGCAGTGGGTTGAATGGACGACAGGAAGAAGGAAGAGGTCATAAAGTAAGCCTCCTACTCAAAGGACACCGATAAAGGATAATTCCAACATTGCAACAACTTATTTGGTGGTACTCCCAACTATGACCAAGAGTTCATCTCAACCAGCTGGGGGAGGCGATGAAACTCTGAAAAAAGAAGTTCAACCAGATAAGACTTGTGGAGGAGGTCTACTAATAAATATTGGATCAACAGAGGAACCCTCCAAAGGTGTAGAACTAGAGAAGCCAGCTAAAGCAGTCGCTATAGATGTACCAGTTGGCACTTCAACCAAAGATTCTCCAAGGTGAGGGTCCCCTGTCATAGTAGAAGTGGGTGAAGATAATCCTTCAACCACAGAATCAGAAGAAGAGGCTAGGAAAAAGTAGAAGGTTGATTCAGTAGCCAAATTGGTGTCCTCTTCTCCTACCTTGATAAATCCACTTGCTTCTAGACCAAAGGCTACGTCCCCTAGTCATAAGGAAGTTGTTCATTAAGGAGTTGGTTTTTGCTAACAAAGTTACCAGCATAGAGTCATGGATAGAAAATACTCTAGAATGCAAGAGGAAGAGGGCGGAAGTAGGAATTTCCAGCAAAGCACTCTTTCACCATCCTTTTAGCCCATGGCCACTATGAGAAAATAGAAGAAAGTAAAGATGATGTCTACTCTGGGTCATGACCCTGAGACTGGACACTTCACTATGGAAGTGGCCAAGCCAACCAAGGAAGTTAGATTCAAGGATATGACCACTTCAGACTTTCAGTTGCAGTCATTTGATATGGGGTTGGCTCGTCATGACACCAAGGTGGACTGGTGGAAATCCACTAAGGTGGTGATAGAGGAAGAACTCAAGTAGCTCAAGACTGCCAAGGTTCAACTGGAGGCAGAAGTGGCTAAGCTAACCAATTTCATATGACAACTCCTCACTCCAATTGCAAGTGTCCCCAGCACCCAAACCACCTTTGATCCTAGTGCAGTGGAGAATCAAGCTATATTAGCCAAGTTGCAAGAGGATAGGCACTTCACACAGAGTGGCAAGGGATGGGTTGAGAGACTCAAATCTGAGGGATTGGCAGTTCTCAAGCAGTTGGGTAATGCTCTCTTGACATTGGAGATGGAAAGGAATAACATTGAGAAGAATTTTCAAACTCTTGCATCTGAGAGAGTGAAGTGTCAAAAGTGCATAGTGACGCTCCATGTAGCAGTAAATATGAAGACCAAAGAGGTGTTGAAAGCCAATATTTTGCAAAAGGGAGATGAACCTCTAATCGAGTGGCTTCAAAGTCTAGAGTTCAAAATTGAAATGATCATCTAGGCCGAGACGAGGCTGCAACAAGTAGATGTTAAGGTCAAGGAAGAATAGAGAAAATACTTTAAGATTCTTCAAGGTTTGCACATAGAATCATAGACGAGTGGGCAAGGAAAAGAAATGATAGGATTGGCCAATATAAAGAAATCATTTTTTGATTATGTGGACAAGCTATCAGAGCCATCTTCCACCCATTTGGACAAAGTGCTAGAGCTCCAGCAGTTGAGTGGATGTATTTATAAGGCCATGGAAGAATTATCATAACTACGTAAACAAACATGAGGAGATAATCAGAGTTATCATAGCTACCACTACCTATAGGGATAAATTAGGCAAAGGGAATGAAACTAAAGCTTGAATAGATTCTCTCTTTGTACCAAATTTTGATTGATGTTGTAACGGAAAAACCTTTGGTTATCATTTCTGGTTGGGGAAGTTGAACCATTTCGGTTAGCCCCCTTTTTTGTAATGGCCCAATCTAGGACTCTATATGTACTATTTCCAAAATCAATACAGAGGTCGACAAAATTTTGGTGTGAAAGATAACATTTTGCTGAGTCAATTGTGTGTGTCTGAATACCATTTCTTTAACTATTCTATTGCATTTCATTGGTCTTTCTATTGAATTTGAATGTTTCTTTGAAGTTAGATTTGCAATCTGTATTTGAGCCAGATTTTTGTATTATGATTTGATACAGTTAATTTAGGGAAAGATCTGTTGTCATCCTAAGTTGGGAAACATTTCTATGAAATAGATTGATTCTTTAGCTTTTGATCATTAATCTCTAGTTTTGCATTTGCATTTTTCAGTAGAAGTTCATGCATTACCAGTTTTGGGAGTTAATATGATTGATGAAATATTAGAGTTGGCTAGATTTAAAGTTGAATTCACCCCACCTAAGCTATTTCTCATCTGGGTTTAGCTTGGTTTACCTCTTCTATTCTTGGGTCAAGAAAATCCTCTGTTAGATTAGGAAAGGTCAAGATTCACTGAAAATCATTCATATAAGGGAGCTATACCTTCAAATTTAGAGGGAAATTGGTTTTCCAATAACAATTTTCCAACTGTTGTATTCAATTGTTCTTAAGTATTTTGGGTATTTTAGACTTAACTTCAAAAGAACAATCTATTTTCCAACACGTATCGAAGAATTTATGGTTAGAAAAGGGGAGATCACTCTTCAAAGTGAAAAAAAACCTAACAACTCCAACTCCAAACCTAAATGGTGGAAATAGAAAAAAATGTTGTCAATGATGGCATAGGAGACACATCCAATGTTGGTCCTAAACCTGAGGTGTTCAATCTAACCAACAATATGCAAGCAAGAAAAGATGCCAAGGTAACAACCCCTATAACCAAAGTGAACAATGATAATAGAAAGGGCCGAAAATGGACTTCAAAACCTCAAAGAATATTCACTCCTTTGGGAGAACCCCTTGAGACTGTTCTAAAAATACTATTGGATAAAAAAGTTCTCACAATCCTAGATTCCAAACCGTGGGAACCAATGGTCAAACCCAAATGGTGGGATGATAACTCCTACTGTGTCTTTCACAAGAACAAAGGACACAAGACTAACAATTGCCTTAATCTTAAACATTTTATTCAAGACCTCCTTGAAGGAGGAAAGATCAAAGTGGTTGAACACACTACCAATGAAGATCATACATCATTCAATATACCATTTCCTAATTATGACAAAGGGGAAATATCTAAAGGAAAAGGTAATGAAGTAAACTACACCTATTCCAACAATGATAATGTGATCAATATGCTAGACATTAAAATTGAATGAATTAATGTGGTCACAATCAAAGGTGTTTCTTTCCAATCGAATGTGGTGACTCAGAGCCAAGCCCATGTCATGATCAAAGGACCCAAATTTTCCCCAAAACCAGCATCAACGTCCAAATTTCCTATCATTACTATTCCTAAACCAACAATGAAACACATGGTTACTATTCTTGGAGAAAAGTATTACTTGGTTGACCAATTGCAACGAACCTATGCCAAAATCTCCATCTTTGAGTTGCTCAAAATATCCACAGTGCATAGGGAAATCCTAGAACAAGCCTTAAATGCCACAAATGTACCAAAGGACCTTGATATAGACAAATTCCAAGTGATGGTCAATCACATCTCAGTGCCACATTACCTCTCCTTTTCTGAAGATGATGATAAGTCATTGACACATCCATATAATGAACCCCTCCATATTGAAGTCCTCATTCATAAATCTTGTGTTAGATGTGTATTGATAGATGGAGGTGTAGGATTGAATATCTGTACACTTAATCTCATCAGAAAGCTGGGTCTCTCAGAACATACCAATGACTTTAGAAGCAAAATAACTATCAAATCTTATGACAAGGAAGAAAGATCCTCTAAAGGTCTTATTGTTCTACCTATCAGAGTCAGACCAATTGAAAGGAATGTCACATGTCAAGTTTTGGATCTACCCCTAGCCTACAACATCCTGTTGGGAAGACCATGGATTCATTAAATGCAAGCTGTGTCATCTACTTACCACCAGTGCATAAAGTTCCCACATAATGGGGTGGAAGTAACTATTCCCGCAAATGCTAACTATACTTGTAATAATATCAAAGCAGGTAGTATGATCCTGCATAACAAGGAGGCTATGGATGAGATTTCTCCTGAGACCACCAAGGACATGGTTATGAAGAGCTTTGGGAATACCTTAAAACTTAAAGAAATAGGTATGGGAGAGTACAAGCTAGACCTGACTCCCTCACTGATAGAGTTACCTATATCACCGAGATCCTATGGAAGACCCTCCTTGTCTTTCACACCTACCGCATCAAAGGAACCAGAAGTTCAAAAAGCCATAGGAATGGTTAAAGCAACCACATATGTTTTAGATAACATAGAAGAATAGGCAGTCTTGGACTAGCTTTACAAAGGAGAACCAGTGGAAGTTGAGGTCAAACATGTAGAGATACTCCCAGAAAAATATGGTAAAGGATAATATTTACTCAAACAAATGGGATACAAAGGAAAGGGACCTCTACGCGACATAGGAAGAGGACTTATTGAGCCTATACCCATGGAGTTCTGGAATACCAAAGACAAAACATGACTGGGTTTTAATACTCAAACTGACAAACCTACTTCAAAAGACAGTCCAACCTCTGACAAAGGGAGTGATGAGATAGATGAACTAGAGCAGTGGTCCTATGAAAGGTTATTACATGTTGGCACAAATAATCCCAACTATCAAGGAGAGTGCTATTTACCAAGCTTTGAGGTACCACAAGATCTTCACACCCCTTTGTTAGCACAACCTCCCATTCAAGAGGTAGCAGACTCAACAATAGATGGTTTAGAGATACCATTGATAGAAATAGCTATAGAAAGCACACACCGACGATAGGATTTACATCCTAACTTGGGGCAGTTGGTCACAATTTCACATGTTCCTGATCTACCACACTTTGATCCACATGTAGCTAACCGAGTACATCAAATAACCATTGCTGAATACTTAATAAAATATGATGATGAGGTCACTGACTCTCATGATTATAAATGGGATGAGCTATCTATCACTATAGAAGATATTGAAATAGATACAATTCCCTGTGCTCCTTATGAACAGTCTAACACTACTCCCAACAACACTGATAATCCTGAAGCAGAGGAAGAGTTCCTTCTCCCCATCATGGATGGAGAGACTAGTGCTTTCCTAAGTCTAGAAGAAGTTCAAAGGTGACAAGAAAGAAGCCTCCTTTTATGGAGAGATGAAGATGAAAATTCTACCAATGAGTCACTAGAGTTTGGTCTTCATATAACTAACAATGACCCTTTTTATGATGATCTAACTCTTATTGATCTAAACATTGAAGAAACTAACTTAAGAGGACATGTCATGTCAGTTAATAGTCATGATGCTAACATGATGCTTTCATTCCTAGAGTTTGATTCCTTGTCTTTGATAAACCCAAACCTAATTGATTAGACTAATACAGACCCTACTCCTATTCTCAATCTCCCCAATGACTACACCTTGGCCTGCTATCTCAATGCTTGTGAACCTTACCCTTCTTCCACAAATGCAAGGAGCGAGAACATGTCATAGGAGGATATCAAGTTTCTCAGTAAAAAATTGAAAAAGAAAAAGAAAAAGGGAACTGACAGTGAAAACCACATTGTGGCAGTGTCAGATCCTAAAATAGTAAAAATAAATGACATATCTAATGGTGAAAACCTCTTAGAGGTGCCAAAAGATGAGATTCTTGATATTCTCCCCAAATTTTTTTAGGAAAGGTCTTCAGTTCTAATAGAACCAACACAACTAGTTAATTTGGGCACAAATGAAGATCCTCAAATAGTACACCTAGCACAATATTTTTCAGAAGAGGAGAAGACACAGTTCATAGAGTTCCTGAAGGAAAATAAGATCAACTTTGCATGGTCTTATAGGGATATGCCTGGACTAGATCCTAATCTAATCATGCACCACTTATCTATAGCTCTTGGGATCAAGCCCATGAAACAAAAACTTAGAAAGATGCATCCTCATGTTGCATTACTAGTAAAAGCAGAGCTAGAGAAATTATTAAAATATGGATTTATCAGAGTCATTGCCTACGCAGGATGGATCTCCAATGTGGTCCCAGTGTCTAAATCTGATAAATCTATCAGGATATGTACGGACTTTAGAGACTTAAACAAGGCATGTCCTAAGGATGAGTTCCCGCTACCTAACATTGAAATGATCATAGACCTCACAATAGGATACCAAATGTATTCCTAATGGATAGATTCTTGAGCTATAATCAAATAAAAATTACCCCTCAGGATCAAGGGAAAACTGCATTTACATGCGCATGCGGCACCTTTTGCTGGAATGTCATGCCATTTGGGTTAAAGAATGCTGGTGCAACATATTAAAGGGCAATGACCACTATATTACATGACATGATGCATAAAAACATGGAGGATTACATGGATGCCACCTTAGCTAAATCCAAAGAAAGGAGAACTCATATTGATGATCTAATAAAAATATTAGATCGAATGGAGCGATTTCAACTCAGGCTCAATCCAAAGAAATGTGCCTTTGGTGTCCAATCAGGGAAACTCTTAGGTTTTATAGTTTCAGTAAAGGGAATTGAGGTAGATCCTGCAAAAGTCAAAGCTATTCTAGAGATGACTCCTCCTCACAACATCAGTCAAATGAGGACATTACAAGGGAGACTTCAATCAATCAGGAGGTTTATGTCACAACTTGCTAATAGAGCACAACCCTTTACCAAATTAGTACATAAAGGGGTCACCTTCAAATGGGGTGAACACTGTAAAGCCAACTTTAGAGAATTAAAAGGGTACCTGGCTACTCCTATTCTTATGACGCCTATTCATGGAAAACCATTACTCATGTATATTTCAGCTACAACTACATCACTAGGAGTATTATTAGCATAAGAGGATGAAACAAAGAAAGAAAGAGCTATCTGCTACATCAGTAGAACACTAGTCTCCTATGAGCTCAATTACAACATTATTGAAAAAGCATGCTTAGTAGTCATTTTCACATCATAGAAATTGAGACACTACATTCTCTCTCATACAGTAAATCTTATTGCTAAGATTGATCCTCTCAAGTACCTTTTGAGCAAAGCAACATTAATAAGATGATTAACAAAATTGGTCCTCATTCTAAGTGAATTTGACATTGAGTATGTAGATAGGAGAGCTATTAAAGTACAAGTCCTCACTAATCAACTAGCGAATTCACCGCTTCAAGATGACGAACCTCTAAGGATTGAATTCCCTGATGAGACAATTATGCATCTAACTAAATATCCATGGAAGATGTACTTTGATGGTTCTTTCATGCAACAAGGCTCTGGAGAAGGAGTTCTCTTTATAAATCCTCAAGGTTACAACATACCGAAGTCTTACAAATTGATGTTCCCATGCACGAACAACATTTCAATATATGAGGCATTGGTAAATGGTCTCAAGCTCACCACATAGTGGAAGATTATAGAGTTACACGTGTATGGTGACTCCTAGCTCATCATCAATCAAGTCAATGGAGATTACCAGAAAAAAGATGAAAAGTTGATGCCCTATAGACAACTGGTTGATGACTTAAAGAAATACTTTGTCATCATCACATTCTAGCAGATACCCATAACAGAGAACAAAGCTGTAGATGCTATGGCTACCTTGGCGTCCATGTTACAACTAGAGGAACATCAATTCTAGTATGATTTATTGGTGGAAGAACTCTCCTATCCCACCTTTGATACCCCTGAATACCAAGTAATCTATGCTTTGAACACCCCAGATCCATCTCGGTATGCCAATATCATTTCCTATCTCACTGACCAAACTATTACTAATAAACTATCCAGAAATGAGAAAAGAGCCTTGATTAGGATAACATCATGTTATGTCCTCATAACTAATAACTTATATCAATGAGGTCTTGATGGTATGATTATTAGATGTTTAGAACTCAAAGAGTCCAATCTTGCATTAAAAGAAGCCCACAAAGGCGTATGTGGATCACACTCAAATGACTTTTCATTGGCTAAGAAATTGCCCAGAGTTGGCTATTACTGGCCTACCATGGAAAAGGATGCTATTTAGTTTTCCAAAACATGTCATAAATGCTAGACACATGGAAATCTCATCCATGCTCCTATCAGATAACTTATACCTTTCATTACACATTAGCCATTTCAGCAATGGGCCTTTGACTTGGTTGGAAAAATATATCCCAATTCTTCAAATGGACATAAGTTCATTATTACGACCACTGATTATTTCACAAAGTGGGTCGAGGCTATGCCGCTAATCAAAGCCACTAGAAAATAGGTGGCTATGTTCATTCTGAACTACACTATCTATAGATATGGGATACCCTCTTCAATTGTAACAGACAATGGGGGCCAATTTAAAAACCAAGACATTGATGACCTTTGCGAATAATTCCACATTACTCAACATTGCTCCTCAATCTATTACCATCAAGGTAATGGACAGGCTGAGGCATCTAATAAGAATATTCTCAAGATCCTATATAGAATTATAAGTAAGTCTAGCAGAGACTAGCATCTACAACTGAATCTAACACTATGGACCTACAGAACAAGCATCAGAACACCAACTGGACCCACACCATTTTCCCTAGTCTATGACGTTGAAGCAGTACTACCTATTGAGGTTGAAATCCCATCTTTGTGGATATCTTTACAAGGTCTTGTTACTGATGAGAAATACCACATAGATAGGGTGAATTATTTAGACCTACTTGATGAGCACAGACAATAGGCATTCGATCATCTAAAGGTGTACCAATCACGTATGTCCAAAGGCTACAACAAGAAGGTAAAACCATGAAAATTTGAAGTGGGGGATCTTGTCTTAAAGGAGAATCCTAAGAACCAGCCCAACATAGAACATAAAGGAAAATTTGAACCTAATTGGCTGGGATCTTATGTTATCACTGCTACTTTTGGGACTGGAGCTTATCAAATAGCTACACCTAAGGGAGATGTTCTTCCAGATCCTATCAATACTTTACATTTGAAGCGGTTATATGCTTGATGTTCTGCTAGCAGAGCATGTACAGTGAAATAGTTTTTAGAAAATACCAAACACATTCAGAAATTGATCCTGAAGAAATCCAAAAATAGTGGAAAAAGTCTTGAAGAAAGGTATCCTTGGTGAAAACCTAGCAAACATGCACTTTGATACTACAAAAACATTCAAAAAAGAAAAAATAGCAAAAAAAAAAAAAAAGTGAAAAAGAGAAAAGTGCCTTGATTACCTGGTAAAATAGGCATCCTGGTAGCAAAAAGAAAGAAAAGATCTTACCAAGTGGTGAAAACCTGGCAATCAGACATCACTTGTGTTTTGCACTCCATTTGTCAATGCATTACTGATACTAAGCCTTCACAATTACACCTGTTCTAAAACACTGACTTCGTTTCCTAAAAAACTATCTTATCCTCACTTGGGATTTGTCTGCATTTCTATCTTAGGATCAAGTCATTTTTCACTGGGGGTATCTTTGCCAGTCTGATAGGTTGTGTCTGCTAGATCGTCATAGGATGGTTTTGTCTTGTGATACGATGCTTTCTGATACTTTCACTACCACTATCACTTTCACGCAACAAGGGTGACATAAACATTGCACTAACATGAATGGTATTCCTAAAACCTACATTGAATTGCAAACAGGATAAAGGTTATGCACAAACTTGGAACACATATTGCTTGAAATCTAAATTTTTGATTGATGAATTTCTACTGCACTTGACAAATGAATCAATAATATTTCTCAATACTAATTAAACACAGTTTGATCTTGGTTTGATTATGAATCTTTTATGTCTTGATGATGTTTTACCTAGGGGCATCTAAGCAATTATGAATTCTATTTGATTGATTCACAATTGATGTTGTTATGCCTTCCGAGTTACTCCATGACGTCTGTGCAAAGACAAAGAGTCGCAAGGACAAGGGGCATAACATTTTCTTGGTTTTTGTAGGTATGGTGATTGTTCCAAATAATCCTATGAATTTCACCTAAGTTGGATGTTTATGGTAAGAGCTACCACTATGGATGGATAGCCACATATAACTCTATCTTCGTTATGTGTAAACTACGGTGAGTTTGGAACAATTTCCTTGTCTATTTTTCTAACTCAGATTCTCACTAAAGTATATGAAGCATAATGTACCCAAGGATATGAATTTTCAAGGTCATTGTGGGTCCAATATCTTGCCTTACACAAAATTTGATATAATAAAAGGAAGGTGACTATTTTTTTATCCTGGCTTCTATGCCTTGATGCTTAAGTATATTTCTGACATTTCAATAAAACATAGTATTCATACTTTCATAATATTAGTGGGTATTAGTGATTGCTGTACTATCAGGTGGTATTCGTTCTGAAAAGTGCCCAATGATGATAAAAGAATACAATATCTATAAATCAGTGACAAGTCCTGAGAGTCTGCATATAGCTACATTTAAATTTTGCATGATGCATTTGTGAAGGAAGTTAACAGCATAGGGAAATTTGTGCTCAAAAATAATTTCTATTTTCTTCTCCTAAAAACCAAGTTAAATAAATCCATTTACTATTATTGATATCAATATCGTTGCACATCCATAGCATACATTTTGCATTCATAAAATAAGATAGAGACAAAATACCCAAAACAAAGCATTTGAACATTTTATTTCTACATCCAAAGTGCATCCATACATTTTACATTTCATAAGAAAAACTCAAAAACATACATTTTCATATTCACATAGTATCATTTGAAATATATTTATACCACTGATAAATCCACAAAACAACATAAATGATGTCATCATCTAAATCTAACTCATCATATTATCAAGATATAATCACATGTGCAAATAAAAACAATCAAAGTAGAGAGAACTCATGAAAATGTCAAAATTAAAAAACAACTGCCTCAGATACATATCTCAAACATGGTACAGATCAAAATATGACACAAGTCTACATAAAGAGTATCAAAGGATCATAAATAATCAGATATATATATTTATGTGTGTGTGTGTGTGTGTGTGTGTGTGTGTCAGGTACAAAAGAAAGATCTCAGAAGGATCCAGATATACAAAATACATATGTAAACAAAATACAACATCGACTCTGGCTACCCCCCTCTCCCTGAGCTGGAGGAGGAGGAGGAGGAGGAGGTACAAATAGAGGAGGAGGAGGCATCACCCCCTCTAACTGCTGGGCCAACCATGAAATTAACATAGCTCTCTGCCCCTCTGGCACCACTGCATGATAGAGAGCATAATAATAAGTAGCTCTCTGGCCCTGGTGAATAGCTATACGGGCCTGTATGTCTCACTCTGTCCTAAGCCACTCAAGCTGCACATCTCTATCTTCCAGTAATGCATCTTTTTTCGTAAGCCTGGCCTCTAAAGCTATGATTCATGCCTTGATATGCTCTCTCTCCCACTCGCACTGCGATAGAGGATCTCCATCTCTACCAGAACCCCTGCCAGAATCCTATCTTGAAGGCCTATCCTGAGATCTATCATGTGATCTGTCAGGATGTCTTTGCTACTGCTGCCTCTATTTCCTCTGCTTATCTCCTATGAGTAATGGACTTGGATCTATCCTAGGAGCCACAAATTTGAATCGGGTGCACCGACCCTGTCCACTCCCACTGGCAACATCTATGTGGCCACCCACAACACCACCACCCCTATCATCTCCATCGTTGTCCCCCTCATATAGAGGAGGATGCCTCCCAACCCTACCTCCATCTCGGCCTTTGTATCTCCCTCCATTCCTACCAATGCCCCTGTCTCTCTGAGCTCCTCCTCTCCCTCTGGCCAGACACTCATCCATATCATAATCTATAGGCTCCCCTATGCAAGGAATGACCTCCCCCGACACTATAAAATGAGGAAATGGATGCTGAAGTATCTCTGCTATATTGCCATCTGAAAAATCTGCATCTGCAACATCCAGGAAGAGATCCCAATCTACTCCAACCATGTCCCTAATCTCCTGATGGGCAGTCTCGTAAATCAGCTAGGCACCCCACAATGGTGCTTCATCACGGATCTGTGCATAAATAGTGATGTCCTGTGTCCTACCCTATCGTCGGCCATACTATCTCAAAAATCAGGTATGAATAAACCACTCTACTACATATTTGGTTCTCTTGATGAGGTACCTTCTCTAAAACAAAAATGGCACCTTTCGAGCATCAGAGCTCCATGCCTCACAATCTAAATATGGTCACCAGATGACCTCAGTCATGTCATCAAAAAGTCTCCGCCAGTACTCTACCTTTCCCAGATGGAGCTGCTGAATAGGACCTACATACATATATACATAGGCCTACTCTAGTGCCTACTGTCTATCTACTATCGGTCGTGTAACAGGGATGTGCTCCCAGGTCCAGATCTGAAGAATCAATATACCTATAGTCATGCTCCGAGTATAATGATATACAATCTCATGAAACTATCAGTACATATGGGCTAAGATGCAACTGCCCCATGTAAATCTTTGTCTGTGGATGACCATCTTCTCTAGCATGTCCACCCATTCGACCAAGAATCCATGCTGACCTTTGTTTGGCATCAAGATGCCACCTATCGAACCTGCTAAGTACATAGATAACTGATCATAATGATTGACCATATAGTCCCATGAAAGGGATCTACGATCGATGGTGTCATCCTGAAAACATCAATGAGCTACTCCAATCATCATGACAGATGTCACCTTGAAGCGCACAACATGACCAATAATCAAAACACATAGTATGCACCACACATCCTCTAGAGTTACAGTCATCTCCTCGGTTAGGAGATGGAAGGTGTTGTGCTCTGAATGCTATCTCTCAACAAGAGTAGTCAACAACCCTCAGTTTACCCCTATATTGGGTAAACCTATCAACAATCGTAATCCACAACAGACTACTATCGCATGATCCTCAGTTGATAACAATCCAGACAAGGAAAGCACATGACCTGGATATGTGCCTCTAAAAGCAACTACCTCAAAATATGCCTATTTTTGCAACATACAAATATAAAATCAGTGCTCTATCTACAATAAGGATGCAGACTCGTGATAAGTAATTAAAGGTCCGCAACAAGCCAAAAAGTCAAAATGGATAAGTTTCTAAGTCTAAACATGAGATGTGATCCTGGAAAGATAGGGTGTAATCTCTTTTACTAGATATGATCCTGGAAATACAGGATGCAATTGAAATCACAAGATGCAATCCCTGAAATACGGGATGTGACCCTAAAAGTAGGGTATGATCCTACATGGCTAGGGTATGACACAAAACTAAAATTCAACTAAAAAAAGGCAAAAATAGAGAAACTGGATATGATCCAGAACATCCTGGATGTGATGCAGAAATCTTGAAAAACCAGATATGATCCCAGAAATATAGGATGCAACGTGGGTTTGACCAGGTGTGATCTGGAATCCTGGATGTGACCCATCATTGCAAAGGCTCTACAAGCTACACAAATGCATAAAAATAAAAAAATAAAAAATCAAAGTTGCAAATTTTAGAAGGTAGATTTATGAGTACTTACCGGAGGTGGGTAATCAGTTGGGCACTGATGTTGATGACTGAGCTCAAAATGATGTTTCTATATGGGGACCACCATCTTCTCTGCAGAGCTCTCAAAATTACTATGGATAAAAGTGAAAATGAATAGTAAAATGGTAATTTTTGATCTATATATTGGTCTTTTGAGCTATTTAGGGGTTTTGAAACTCCTCCTAGGAAACTAAAACTCCATTTCTTTTCTCCTTTTGATCAATCAGGAACCAAATCAAAGGTGCCTAAGGTATTTTATGCAGTGTAGTAACATTTTTACGACAGCTCCTGAAAATGCAGATTTGCTACATTTGTTTTGAAAATCTGTCAAATTGCACATTTTATCATAAATCTTGGTCCGACATCATTTTATTAGTCCCATCACTCACATTTTTGCATAATTAACTTGGTTCTCATGTGTTTACTCATAAACACACCATCATTTTCACTTCTTCTATTCCATTCTTTCTCGCCCTAACCGTTCCTGCAAGTGATACATCATTTCAACTGAGGGATTTTATTCTTTTCCTTTGATTTCATTCCTGAGGGGGCATGATCACACTATCATCAATCAAATTCTTGCTCAAAAAAACATTAAAATGACTTCGTTATCAAACAAACTAGGGGCATGACAGTTTCCTTGACTAATTCAGAACTGTTGGATAGAAAGCTTTGGTTCTCATAAGATGGATATCTTGTGTTTCCTCATTTTAAAAGATTCTTATTAAGCTCATGGTAGCTTCATACTGGCTTTTGGATGACAACCAAGTTCAGAATCAGTATTATCAATCTTTGGATGACAACCAAGTTTAGAATTGGTATCTTTAAAATCTTTTACTGATCTTTGGACGACAACCAAGTTCAAAATCAATTATATCATTTTATTTCGATCAAGTGTGAGACTGATCTCATCAGACATTTCGTTTGATCATGAGCAAAATTCTCAATCTATCTGAAGTCAAAATCAAAAACTTTCTTTGAATCAATGCACTGCTTGCACATCAATTCAAAGAGGGGCAAATGTAACCACCTAGATTTGGTCTTCTCTGACTATAGACCCTATTTTCCCTAAGTGTGATCATACCCCCAATTATGTCATGACAATGTTACATTGGCATAATTCATTTTAAACCAGATTTAATTTCCTAGGTGATTTTTATCACTAAATTATATTAACTACTACAGTCATACAATTTAAATCAATTCAAACCAATTAAAACAAATCAAATTTAAAACATGGCTATAGTATTTAATCATAAAGGAATTAAATAAAATCCTAAATCAATTGCTCACTTGCAAATGAACCCATTCCCCTAGCCTAATTAATTTAATTAAACTGGCTATAGTCCTATTGATTATTAAAAACAAATAAAATGGTTAAATAATTAATATTCCTATTTTTGAATGAATTAAATAAGTTTAATTCATTTCATTAATATTCCTCTAAACCCTCAACCTAACCCACTTCAACCACTTTAACTCTGGGTTCAAACCTATCCCAACTCATTCACCCATGCTAATCTAATCCTAATCCTAATTCTATTCTAACCCACCTCCTAATATTGTCACATTCCATTAAGGAATGATTAAGGACTCCACCCACTTGAGAAAGTCAAGGAATCTCAAGATTCCTTTCCTCAAGTGCACTTTCTCAAGCCACCCTCTTACACCCTTCCTATGCTTCTTTAAGGCTCTCATTAATGCCTCATTAATGTAGATTCCTTCAGCCCATGTCTCCACCATGCCTTTTGAATGCCTTTGGCATTTATTTCTCTTACACACCATTAATGAGTTTTCCAACTCCATTAATGCACCTTGTCCCCCTCTCTCTCTCCTCATTCTTCTATAAATAGAAGGTGTTTTTGAGCACAAATGAGCCTTCAATTTTACAGAAAAATGCATTGTTATGCTGCTAGGATTTAGATACATTCATATTTCATTCATAGTTTCATTATCATGTATTGTTATTATCTTTACTTTTAGAGCTAAATATGCATATTTTCTTATCATTTAGTTTGTTTTAACTCAAATGTTTCATGCTAAGTTGTATATGTCACTAATAGTAGCATAATTTGAGGGCTATTGTGTTTCTTATCACACTCTTCTTACTTAGAAAGCAATAGGTTGATTTTAGTTGCTTTATATGCTCATCTAACCATGTTTTCCACTAATGTAATGACCTATTGAAGTGTTGTGTCTTTCTTAATAGGTACAAAAATCACACACACACACACACACTGTGGATATACTCTAAATATGACCATACTACTGCAATACATGAGACAGTGCAAATCTCTCTATCACTAGTGATGTCCTACCCAACAAGGGGCGAGAAACAAATAACTCCCTGTGGATGGCTCTCCACTCAGCCCAGGCCTCTACCTGCAAGTAAGGTCTCCATACAACCAGGCTCAAATCATCTAGCTGACACCTCCAATAGTATAGCTTTCCCAGGAAGGGCTGCGTAATGAAACTTGAATATCTATACACATAAGGCTATCCACCGTGCTGGGTATCTGCTGTAACTGGTCTACAAACTGGGAGATGCTCCCAAGCCCATATCTGTAAGACCACAACTCCTATATCCATCCCTTGCATACCCCTATATGTGACCTCATGGATCTCATGTTACATCTATGCTAGAAGGAACTGACCCCAACCAAGCTGCGTAGGCTATGTGATCAAGCTCTCTAGTGTCCGAGCCCAACCACATAAGAACCCTTGATGTGATTGATCGGACATGAGGAAACCACCAATGAATTTGGCTAGTATGCACTCTAGAGGTCACTTCTCTCCATAACTCTCTACCAAAGTATCCTAGGAGATGGATTGATCTATAATCAAAGGATCATGATAGACTCGAGCTAACACACACACTCTAACTAAAGGTGTGGAATCATACTCCACCCGTGCACCAGCAAAAGGAATCCACAGAATCCTATAGATGTCCTCAGGAGTGATGGTCATCTCTCCCATCGGCAAGTGAAAAGTATTTTCCTCACCGTGGAACCTCTCCACTAATGCGTTCAACATCCCATGGTTTATGCAAATATCAGGCATCTATAACAACCATGAAAGCCCACAAGATCGGACATGCGCTCTCTAATCATTAGACAAGCTACAAACTAACTACATGGAATTTGGATATGTAGATCTGAATTGAATGTCAGGCAATTGCACCTACATATAGACAAGTGAAAGATATGACATCAATATCGACATAAAATAAAAGTGAAAACACTACAACATCATCAGAAAAGCTCACAAACAGAGTACTAAGCAAGATGAATACGTAACTGGGTTGTAACAACAGGAGAGAAATATCTCTGTTCCCACACAACAAAAGGCATTAAGACTAAAACTGGCCCCAAGGTTCATATGACATAAGAATAAATATCAGATGACAAAATAGTTCCATACAAAAAATATGGTGTTATCAGATGACAAATGGGGAAGTTTGAATATTGTCATGCGACAGGAGGGTAAGTCTCATGTGACAACTCTAATGGCCCCAGACAACAAAATAAATTTTGGCCATTTGTCGTACGAGCTCTTTCACAAATCCGTACGACAAACCGCGGGTATATGGTTAAAAATGCACAAAAACAATAAAAATTTGACAAAGCAAGCAAAATTCACATGCAAAGATGAAGTTTATCGACTACTTACAGGTGCTGGATAATCTCTGGGCCATCCATGCCTTTGCATGCACTCAAAATTATGAGTAGAGTTCAGGACCACCATTTTCACTTAGAGAAGCTTCTCAAAAACTCCAAAGATGAATAGTGAAAATGATTTGAAAATGACCCCTTCGGGCCTTATATAGCAATTTTGACCTAATTTTCAAAATGCTCCTATAGATGTGAAAATTGCACCATTGGCTAATTGGACCGCTCTGAATCCATTTTCGGGACCAAAATCAAAATCTGACAATGTTTTGATCCTTAAAAAAGAAAAATAACCCATTTCTCATAAATGCAGTTGATTGTTAATGCTTTCCTCATAGCATTCTGATTCAAGATTCATTTTTATCATATTTTTTGTGCACTTCCCTCCTCAATCCATTTTTGGTCAAACTTGATCAACCAGGACCTTAAAGCAAGCTTATCTATCATATCTCAATGCTTTTTGATCTATCGGGCTTGTACCTCCCTTCCTTTCAATTTTGTTCCCAAGGGGGCAGTACCATTATATCAACAATTTGATTCACATCAACAAGTTCAATCTCTAATGGCATTAGGCTTTGATTTAAATCAAGATCTAATCAAGTGATTCTCATTACTACGCATCAAATCTCAAAGCTCTAGGGGCATATCAGATTCATCACACCATATCAACTTGAGAACTCCCTCTCGATCTGGTATTTGGCTTCATCAGGATCCATATCAAGTCGTTTATCCCAATCAATCAATCAAATGATAGTCAGTCTCATCGCACCACATCAGGTTGGTTCATCATTCAAACTTAATCTTAAATTGGGAAATCTACAAGGAGGATGAACATTTAGTTTCATCGCTTCACATCAAACTGAATGCTTGGACTCTTCTAGCAGTCTTCACTCAATCAAGTTTGGATATGATATATTCAGATTTCTCTATCAGTCTTTTCTCAATCAAGCCCAGAGCTGACATCTTCAAATCTTCAATCGATCTTCTCTTAATCAAGTCTGGAATTGGTTTTTGATCTATGGGATAGTTTCATCACTTCACATCAATCTATTTCCAGATTCAATCAATCTTCAAATGTTCTTTGACCCAATGTGTTCCCAGATCGATCACACATTAGTCAAAGAGGGGAAAATGTAATCACCCAAAAATGGTCTAGTAAACCCATAGCCCCCTTCTCTCAAATATTTGGTCTTAATAAATCCTAAATCTATGACATTATCACTAGACTCTAAATTATTGAGCATTTAATCAAACTTTCTTACATAATTTTAATCTTAACTTGTTGAATCAAATCATCAAACATCAAGGCCTAAACCCAAAAAGCATAAACATTGAGATAAAATAAAAAATTCCTAAGTCTCAAAAGGTGAATCCATTCACACATGGGTGTGCACTCAAAAATCAAATAAAACAAATAAAAGAGAGGAAAATACCAATTTTGTCTTATTCTCCCCATAAGTTGACCAATCAAAATCACCTTCTCATCTCACATGGTTTGAGAGGAATTACATCTCCACCATTGATCAAATTCTTTTTCCTCTTAATCTCAACCACTCATTCCTTGGAATCTATTATAAAAGGGATAGCTCCCTTTTCTCATGGCTAGATTGGATAGACTTGATAGATTTTGGAGAGAGCTTCTAGTAGATTACAAGAAGATTTGGAGTAGAGTTATGATGCTATTTTCATCTTAGATTTCATAGTGCATTCATATTTTATTTACTCTCATACTAGTTTCTTGCATTCCTTGCATTTTTAACTTCATTTCTTAGTTTAATGGCATTCTAGTTCTCATCTCATAGCTTAATCTAGATGCATTTTTCTTTCCATTTCTAGTTTAAATCTTGCATTCTAGTTTCATTTATCATAGTTGCTATGCATTTCATTAGATACTCTATTCATTCTCATTTTCAATCTTTCAAGAGCAAAAGCATGCAAGTCTATGCATCTTTCTCCATATTGCATTGAATCTTCCATTTTGGAGTGGTCAAGTCACTGATTTCTCTATGAGGAATCTGATGGACAAACATGAGAATCACACTCGCTTCAACTAGGAAGCAATAAGCCAATTTATAAGGGTTTTGATCATGCTTTGAATCTTATGTTTTGCTAACCCCTTTTGATGTAATGATTTATTGAATTTTTTGGTTACATATTCTAGTTAGATACCCACCGTGATTTTTCCCAAACCGGGTTTCCACATCAAAAATCTCGGTGTTATGTATTGATTAATGTGCTGTGATCTTGCTTTAATGTTCAACATACAGATCTAATATTTAAAGTTTAAAAGTTGATTGAGGTTTAAGTTTTAGGACACAATTGATTCAACCCTCCCTCAGTTGTGTGTGTTGTTAGGATTAAGTAATATTGAGGGGGGGGGGGGGGGGGGGGGGGANGGGGGGGGTTGAATCAATATTACAACACTTTTTATATAAATTTAACAAATTCAAACTTAACCAAGCAAGTACTGAAATAATAAAAATAAGCACATAAAGTAGAAAACTCATAACACCATAATCATGAGGAAACCCTGACCAAGGGAAAAATCTAGTGGGGATGATACCCACAAATGATGCACTAAGAAGTATAGTTTCCATGTTAGGAGACCTAGCCCTGTTAGGAGCTGAATATTGCATTTAGCACATATTCCTGTTAAAAGATAGAAACCCTGTTAGGGGTATACAATGAGCACACTGCTCTTACAAAGAAAAATTGTTCTGTTACAATGATTTATCAATATGAACAATACAAGAATATATTATGCTCAAGTAGTCCCAATTATATCTTGCATCATCTTTTTCCTGATTCTGACATCAAAATGCATCTACACATTCCACATCCATCTTTGCATAATAAAACAACTTTACTTATATAATCGATCTCAAAAGATTCTTCTAGTTGGCTCACAAGAATATCACAAAACGTGTCCAACTCTTATCCAAATAAAAAATACATAGTCAGAAATCATACATAAAAAAATAAGGGTAGGACCCAATCCAAATCCAAAGTATCACTTCTGGATTCCATAAAATACTCCCTTAAAAAATGCGACCATTCATTTGCCCTGTGTCATTGTTGTACTATCTTCGCATAACTTCAACATTTTGTAACTTTGTCTAGTAAAATCCAAAATCTAAGTGACCTTAACTGAAGGTATATTCTATCCTATAGGACACTCATATAAGCTCGCATAGCATAGTTTGATGCATACAATGTTGGCTAATCAAAACTGTGTGACTGTACCCTATCCCGATTAAGTAAAAATAGGTTTTACATGGACCCGAAACCTTTAAAAAAAGTATTACATAAGTTCAATAAAGATCAACAACAACTATGCCATAGAAACAAACTAGGAAAGAAAAAATAGCTAGCTAGCTAACAACCTAACCAAAAAAGTCCCATAGATAAATAGGAAAAATAGGGACAACAAAAAATGAAAGACCTTAGAAAGGACAACTACATGCCCTCCACAAGTTCCTGGGCCTAAATGACCATGATCTGCATTTGATTAAAAAAATTCTTGAGTTCTTCTATATCTCTTTCCTCCTTTGGGCTCATCTTCTTAGTGCAAGCCCTTGTGCAGGTTCCAGGTCTAGCTATCTCCTTCACCTCTCTGCAATCCTTTTCCCCTCTGTCCTGATCTAGCTTATCCATTAGGATCTTAGCATGCCCAGTGTAGGCTTTAAGGCTCATTAGGCATTGTTCTCCTATCTTTTGAACCCTATTAATTGCATCCTGGACAATCATTTTTACAAAACTGAATATCCAAAACTGGATTGTACTTCAGGCGACCATGCCAATGAGTAGTGTTTCCATAAATGACAACCTATAAGCTATGCTAATCAGGACACTTGCCAACAATCTCCCCCTTTGGCATTGATGACAACACTTATTGAAAAATTACTAAGTGCCCAATACCAAACAGTTGACTAGGTGCATATTATTCATACTCCTTACTCTGCCTTTGACATCAATGGAAAAGGTATACTAAAAATAGTATCTATATACATATCAAAATTTCAGAACTGCCCATCAAAAACTCATACCATGTGAAGTACATCTTGGAAAGAGGTTTCCAATATCTTCACCTTTGTTGTCCATGTCTTCACCAAGATCTATCCAACATAAATTAAACCATTTAGAGAAAAAGAAGATATCTTAGCGGCCTTCAGTCCTATAGGCATGTCTTTAGTAAGATATTTCTTCAATTTCTCCATATCTGAAAGATGTTTCTCCAAAATTAATAGTTTTGGAGTGATTAGACTCCTCAACACACCAAATCTTCCCAACACTCTTCTTTACTCTGTCTCAAGCCCACTGATTTTGTCCAACAGACTGGGCACTTCCTTATCTAATTTAGTGACAATTTGTGAGGAGGACCCACAATTCTTTACCATTCCATCTAATATCCTTTTGTCATTTTCAATGATGTCATTTATATTATTTAAATGCAAAATAGGATTTATATAGTAACTGTATACCTTCCTTCCATGAATTATAAAATAATTTGCTTCAGTAATAATGTTATCCAGTATTACCCAAATCCCAATTGATTGAATCACATATCTCCTCCAGCTTCTTCGTCATGTAATCATTTCCAACTCTAACTGCTAGGACCTTCTCTAAAGAGTAAAAGTGAACATAAAAGTCATCAAGGAATTTGTTCAAGTTATCCATTGTGTCATTTCCTTGGAAAGTGATAGGTAGGGGTAGATGTTTGTTGATACTATCAATTTCTCTTTCCAATACCTTTGAATTCTTCTCTATTTTATGTTCTTATCTCTCCTTAGCCTTAGCAAAGGCTATGTAAAATAAGTTCATCGATTCATCCTCATCCATACCATCAACATCAATACTCACAGGTCTATCACCACTTGCCAAAAATAAGGCTAAAGAAACATTAATAGATACATTCATTTCTAGCTTAACTTGAACCTTAGTTTCTGATTCCTTCTTGTCCACAACTGAGCTTTCTTTTAGTTCTACCTTAGTGTCAACTTCCTTCTCGGTTTTAGTTAGATTGACTGAACTCACTGCTTCAATTAATACGAGTAATAGTATTTGTATTCCCTTGAAAAGGGTCATTTGTATCCTGTGAAGTGTCCAAAGATAGGTACACCACCAACAAAGAAGTTTGGTTTCTTGATTGTACTAAAAAATGTCTGCTATCATCTCCATCCTTAGGTGAATCAATAGTCATTTCTATAGGTTTGGAGGAATATCCTCTTGTAATGGTTTTGGGATTAGTAGCCATGGATTTAGGAGGTGAAGGCTTCTCTAGTTTATGTGTGTCCTCTATGACCTCATCATACTTCCTCCCCATAATTTCTATTAATCTTTCTTTTATTCTTAGCAGAGGTTTCATAGATTTTAATATCCTCTCATGTTTATCATATGAGAAACTGGTAGTATATCATCTACGGCCTTCCTTCTGATCTAATAATCTTCTGTGAGTGCTAATTGTTTTCTTATTTCAAAATTTTCATACAATTCCTTAGGAATACTACCTTCAATTTCAAGAAGATTCTTTTTTAATACAAGCATATGATGTATGACAAAATATTCAATCAAAATCTTATCTTTCTCATCATGCCTCTCATAATACCTAGGCAATTGATTGAGCTTTCCTTGATCAATAATTCTCTTTTCCAACATCTTTAGATCTGGTTTCCAAATATGTATTTCCTCTATTTTCTTCTCTTCCACTTTATTTTCTTTTACTTCCTTCTCTTCTACAACATTCCTCTATCTTTTAGGTGGTGAAATCTTTTGGAAGGACCTTGTGCTTCTCATAGAGATCTCTACTATTTTCTCTTTCTGGGATGTCCTCTTGGGTGGTGTAGGTGTAGTATCAGGTACATCGACCATAATAGAAGGTGGAATAGTAACCTTTTTAGTTTCTAGAGGTGGAAGGGTTGCAGGAGCAGTGCTTGCCAAACTAGAAACACCTTCTGCCATCCTTTTCCTTACTTCTTTTGTTTTATCTTTGGTAATAACTATCTTTGCTGCAAGATTATCAACTAAATTCTAAACTGTTCTCCTCCTTTCTTCTATGGTCTAATCTTCTTTGATCTTGACTGATTTTTCTTCAAATGTTCCCCATCTTTCTTCAGAAGGACCAGTCTCAGAAGATAAGATATGTTCTACCTGCATAGTTAAATTTTTTGCATTGACCTCATATCTCATAGGGTAACTCCACTGTTTCCTAGGTTCTACTACTTCGAAGCATACACAATTAATTTAAACCATGAAACAAATTATATCATTTTATTTCTCAACAATTTCTTCAGGTGCTCTTACTCTTTCCTTCATTTGTCTTTGTAGAATTTTGAACATATCAAACAACTCTCCATTTACCCAAGTGCTATATTGTCTCCTATAACTATTTCCAATGTGAATGCAAGTAGTTTCACTATCTTTCCATGCCCCAGGGTACATTCTAGGAAATGTATGAACTATATGAATGTAAATATGTATTAATAACAATCCAAACCTGAATGCCTTTTATTTCTCTTGCTTAATTTTCTTAACATTCTCTAGGAATTTTTGTCTGAGAACTTCGCACAGATTATACTTAACATTCTCTTTCATCATCTTATAGGCCATCATAATAACTCCCATAGAAACCAAGTTAGGTCAGTTGCTGTAATGAATTTTATACCCTAAAATCATAGAAATGAACCTCACATCTTGCTGAAATATGTCAGCTATGGTCATTTCCCTCTTATCCCATCTAGAGTATGTGAGGGTTTCCACCTATTTCTTCATATTCTTCTCCGCAATAGGGATAATGCAAAAATTATCCAATCCTGTTACATCATGAATCAACTCACTGGTAATCTTATTAGGGTTCTCATCTATCCATATAAACTAATCACGCATTCTACTAAGAACAATCTTTATCCATTCTTCTTTTTCAAACTCAGAGAGTTCCACCATTCGCATAATACTGAGGTTCTCTAAATGAGCGAACTCATCCTTCCATTTCCCATCCTCCTTGATCATGTCTTTCATCTCTTTGAAGATCTCAAAGTCTCCTAGTGACTCATACTTGCAGTGAATGTATGCCCTAATGTATTCCACATGAAGCACGCCATAGGGTGTTTGCAAAAATGCACCTTTGGGATCATCTTCAGTGGGTTTGTAAGGATTTTTCTTGAATTTTTACCTTGGTCTTTAACTAACATAAAAAATCAACAGAGTATCCATAGTAATCAAAATCTCACAAGTGATCAAAATACCTTTTCCTTGATGAATTAAGGTATACATGCTCAATAATCACAAAAAATGCCCTAGCTTCTTTGCATATTCCTTTGGCCTCCTTCAAATCTGCTTGAATTGTGAATAGAAATGTCTAAGTGAATAAACTTACACTTCACTGTGCATAGATCAACACATTTCCCAGTGAGCTTATAATCCTACAAATAATCTGGTAAACTAAATCTTTGGCGACCATTCCATCCAGTGCGTACAACCAAGTGATCTCAGATAGAGAATAAATACCAAACATATTTACTATCTATAAGCTTGCAATAACTTAGTATGCATATACAGGGGCTAGACCGATGTTTGTTATATCTCCTAAGCTCCCCCTAAGGCCATGCTTGGCCATTTAGGTTGAAGTAGAAACATCAGGCGAGGGTTTAGTAACATCTATTGAATCTCCTTGATCCTTAGGCTCACTCTATTCCTTTGCTTTCAATGCTTTACCACTGTCCTTCACAAATTGACTATCATACTCTTCCATATAATATTCTGCCATAATTTTTCCAACATCATGAACATTTTTATTTACAAAAATAGGTGGTGCTCTTCTGTTGCTTGCAAAACCATTATACCTAAATTTTTTTTCTATATGTCCTTGATTGTTACATTTATAACATGTAGGGGATGATATGTTTTGATTAACCTGTAACCTGTAGTTCCTTGCGGTGTGTCCAAAGTTGTTGCACTTGTAACATATAATCTTAGCTATTGTTTCATCTCTAAAGTAGTCTTTTTTTTTTGTGGGATTGATCAAGTTTTCTACTTTATGTCTCCTTGTGTCCATATTCATAGAAATTGAAACAATAACTAGAAAAGGCCTTGTAAGGAGCCTTACCTCTGCAACCCCTCTTCACATGACCAACTTTTTTACATCCAAAGAATCTTCCTCTTAAAGGTCTATACTAATCTCTTGGTTATGATGACATGTAACTGATTAAATGTTTGATAATGTTAAGTTGAAGATATTGCAAGGCATTAAATCAGTTAATAATTTGTATTGTCATTGATGTCAACTTGATTCATCTGTATGGTCATGTATAAAATGCCAAAGAATTTAGAGAATAAATGGAACAAAGGTTATGCCTTCAACAATGTATAAAAGTCAAGTATTCACTAAGTGATAGATAACACTGACGAAGTGCACACCATCGGTAAAGGAAAAGAAGAAAATTCACAGTGATACCCGATGAGCAGAAGACAGTGTTGCCTGACGAAGCAAACCACCTGATGCCCGATGAGCTAAAAATAGAGTTGCCCGATAGACAGAGATCCCAAAGCTAACTGGAGTCACACTGATAGAACTAACAGTTGTAACCAACGACTAACTGAAGAGTTGACCGATGGAACAAAGGGTTCAGAAAATGACAAAATATCTAACTGAAAAGAGATAAAGATAGACTTAACTAGTTGTTTTCTTTGTTTTATTCGACCAGAGTTAAGTGATTGATTTAAAGAAGATTTGTATAGTTGGCATGAATATAACTACGAGATAAATTAGGAGTTATGCTTTAAATCAAATTTTTTGAATTATTTTTCACGCCAAGAATCAAGAATCAAGAATCAAGAAATAGTGAATATCATGCCTATATAAGAGACAAGCTTAATTCATTTTTCGTATCACATGAAAAGGGATTAAGGGGAGTAAATAGAAAGAGGATGCTGATGAGAAACTGATGAAGAACAACTTCATTTAGTACTGATCAATCAAGTTGAAGGAGAGCTAAGGAATTCTGCAGACACCGACGAACAGTGAGCACAACATCACAGAGAAGAACGTATGGAGCACAAAAGAATTGAATTGATACATTGATGAGAGAGGTAATGTACTTAAATAGATATGAAAATCTGCAATTCAAGTTGCATTAGAAATAGGTCATTTTGTTTTAGTTTAACCATTGAAGCATCAAGTCTCTTAACATAGCAGGACTTAATAGTCTTCTATATATTGAGGTACATCCCAAGGAGTGCCAAAAAGGTTGATTCATGAAAGTAGCATTGGATATGCCCGATGCCTATTGACGGTCTAAGAGAGAGGCTGATTCAATGATGGCAACATTAGATGCCCGATACTAAGTGACAACCTAAATGTGTAAAATCCTCTAACAAGGTCACACCTAATAGTGTGTTTGTAACCTTTAACATGGTTGACTCTTAACATGGCTCACTTTAGAAGAGTGAAATTTTGGGGTACCGGTCCCAGTGGTTTTTTCCCTTAACAGGGTTTCCATGTTAAAAATTTATGTGTTATGTGTGTATGATTCATTTCTTTATTATTTTGTATCTGACATAGTTAACACTGGATTTATCAGTATACTCTACATATTTAATGTATTTTGGTAAATAGTTATACTGCCTATCAATAATCAAGGAGAATAAGGATAGACAAGGTAAACCGACAGACATATAATCATTATAAGTATCTCATGGCATGCATCTTGTAGGGACATAATAATTTGAGGTTTATTTGATTGGTGGTTAGAATAAGGATAATATTTTAAGGCCACTGATTCACCCCCTCTCTCAGTTATTACTAACAATTGGTATCAGAGCTTGTGTGCTTAGAAGGAAGGTTTCAAGACCTAAGTCAAAGATCACATGATCAACAGACGAGATGTGCCCAAGTTGAACAAAGATAAATTTGCTTCATGGAAAAGCAGGATAAGACTCCACTTATTAGGTATTGGTAATGATGTTACTCAGTTCCTTGAAAGTGAATATGTGTTTCCCACAGGAGCACAAATAGTTGAACAAATGAGAGAGAAGCATGAACATAATGGCATGATGATAGAGCTTACTTCCTCACTCTTTGATGCTGAATTTGAAGATGTCAAAGAATGCAAAATTGCAAAGCAGATGTGGGACAAATTGAAGCTTGTACATGGTGGTGACAAAAATGTTTTGAGAGCCAAGGCAGAAAGCCT